>JACEEZ010003860.1:0-30683 GCA_016584305.1 Chionoecetes opilio
GTGTTTATTCAAAATTAATAAAATTTTTTTAAACCTCGACGGTAGAAAGGTTTGGTTTTCTTCGGGATCGAACTCGGGTCACCGAGACGCCAGTCGGAGACGCTAACCACTCGGCTACCGCCTCCCCTGTGTGTGTGTGGGTGTGTGTGCATGTGTGGTGTGTGTGTGTGTGGTGTGAATACATGCGTGTACGTATACGATGCGAGGGAAAAACACGCACCGAAATGGTAGCATCTAATATGCTTCAAAATATCACTTCCAAGAAAACATACCGACAACTTTCAGGTGTGCAGTCGCGTGTATGTAGTAGACCTTTGAGCCTGCAACTTTTTCGGCAAATATTTTCCTTTCATTTCCATTTTTATATTTCCACTTTCTGGACGTCAAAAGGAATTTTAGGGCGACTTCCACGTTTTCTTTTTATCATTAATGCCTCCCGCCGCAGCAATCGATTGAAGTTTATATCATATTCAGGATTTCCACGAAAACTTAATTATTCTTATACGTATATCTTCCGGTCCATCACATCTCAAAGCCGGCTTGCAGACTTCCCGTGGTTTTTGTGGGAGAGAGAGAGAGAGAGAGAGAGAGAGGAGGAAAGAAAGAGGAGAGAGAGAGAGAGAGAGAGAGAGAGAGAGAGAGAGAGAGGAGAAGAGAGAGAGAGAGAGAGAGAGAGAGAGAAGAGAGAGAGAGAGGAGAGAGAGGTATTATTTAACTTGTAATCACAGCATCAAACAACCCTGATGCTGCGCTGTGTAAAATACCTTGTCTTCTTTTATCAGCAAAATGTGGCGGTAAAACCTTACACCTGAGACTGTTGATCGTGCTGGACTGCGTATGTGAGAGTTAATCTGCCTCAGAAAAATGGTATACAAATATATTGCGGGAACTACCAATTTCAATCTGCCGACAAGTCAATACTCAATACTCAACTCGAAGGGAGATAAATTAAATATCTTATATTCTTCATGCTTGAGGTAATTCAGGTCGTTGTAGTGATTGAGTCGTCGCGTTTAGATGTGGTGTACCAACATTTGCTATTATAGTTTCGTCATTTTAGCACTCGATAATCTGCTCCCGGAGGATTGGATTGACTGTGTGTCGAGCAAGCTTAACTATCCTGCACCTCGTATTGTACATTACATCCTATCAAAAGTCTGTATCGAGGAAATAAATTTATCAACACAATTTTCTGGCACTCATTTAGCTCTGAAGCATTTTCGTTCCATGATCTACTTTGATAGTTTTCTTGTTATTAGTAATGCAGAAGCAAGTTTTGAGATTCCTGCAATCATCGCTGTGCTGTTACTTTTGTAAAACAAGACAATAATTGACTTGAAATAATAGTTCTGTTTCACAGCAACAGCATTGTAAAAACTAAGTCGAATCGTCGCGTGCCGAAGAGACTGGAGAGTGTAGGTGTTCACGAGTCTTTGACTGTTGTTACGACAAAAGAGATCCGCCGAGAATTGCGCACCTGCCCCTTGAGAAGATATGGGGCTCATGCTGCATCGCGTTTCTTATGTAACTTTCCGAATATAAGTGCACTTTTTTAGTATTCTTATTCATCAATATGTATCAGTGTGCACACTCTATAATGGAGGGGTCCAGGATGGCTTAGCTACTATAATAGGAAGTCATTTTATATAGAGTTTCCTTCTAAGAAAATAGCATTTTCCTATTTTTAAACAAACGTTCCTTATGATATGCCAATCCTAAGCCTTAAAAAAACATTGTAACCAGGTAAATATGATAAAGTTATCATTTTTGTTCCTTTTTTCCGCAATGAAATTGTATATATAGTGAAATTTCAGGTCATTATTGATTTTAATCATTTAAATAATCCAGTACATAATTAGTCTAAGAACAAAATACTCAATGAAACACAACTGTGGAATGGTGATCCTCAGAGGACGATTCCATTCCAGCGTTGCCTTTGCTGTGTCCCGCTGCTGCACAACCATGAGGAGCTGCCTTCTGTGTTCTTGGTGGACCAGCGATTCACTCTACACAAGCTGTCTGGAGGGAATTTGGTGAAAATGTTTTCTGAAAGTCTTGGCCACAGCCACTTGATTTCTTACGTATGGCCAGACAAAAAATATATATAAAATTGCTGCCACATTTTGCATGAGCCGCCAAGGCAGAGATTAATGCTTCTTGGGGGTTACCATCTGAACGACAAGTCTACTTTAAAGTTGATTAAGCGTTTACCACCAATTACAATTTCAAGATTTTTCTCCTGCAATTGGACATCTACCATCTTTTTCCCGCTGTGTAACATCAACCCGCTTTTCGTTCATGCTAGAGAAAACAACCTTGATCTCTGCAGTAAAACAATGTTGCCTATATTACTATATATTTTTGTTATTTTTACATGATTTTATGGGAATTTCCTTTGAGCCATGACTGAGGGTATATTTAGTTAAATGTACATCTTTGCATATACCTTCTCAAAGTTGTCTCATTCTAAAAAGAATGAATTCTTTTCAAAGAGAAAAAACCAATTTCGCAGCAGCTTCTCAAATTTATCACAATTCAATGATTGCAGTTTATTCCACGAATCCAAAAAGTGAACGATTTCTTCTAGGCTTCAACCGTTGATTCAGTGAATCAGGGAACTGATCATTGCTGTAAGGAAATTCTGTAGCGAAAATGCTTCTTGACTGTGAGAGTGATGCTTTCTTCAGATCGTCCATAATCCAAGGATTGAGTAGGACATTACGTTAGCGCTTACGTGTCTGTAAATATTCTCGGTTCCTGACCAAATTATTTCCCCGTATCTATAAACATGGAAGCGATCTCTTTTTTCACGTACAAAACATCCAAGGACTTCAAACAGTGCGACTGATGGTTCAAACTCAAGTTTTGGACTTGCAATGCGTGGCTTGTGGCATAAACGCTCTACCCAGAATGTCATGCCAAAAACAGCATAAATGCTGTCTTTAGCTGCCCATCTTTTCAAGGAGCCCGCTGCTTTCATAACGGAAGTTTTTCTCATCTCATTCCCATCTATAGTTATTTTAGCAAGTGCTTCACGGTGATTGGCGACAGATCCTTGGGACAATTGGCTTTCACTGCAACAGCTCGACAGGACCATCTGTAGAAATCCTCTTTGGTACAGACACTGGGCAGATCTACATTTTTCGGTAAATGCTAAGAATTGATAACGAAGTGTAGAAGCTTTGAAGAAAACACATAATGGCCTTAGAAAATAAAAAAATGAGATAAGCTGCTTGAAACATTCAGCTGCAGCTTTTCCAACCAGGGTTAATGAGTGACCTGCACAAGGTATCCAAACTGCATGATGATTTTTAGCTGCAATTGGGCTTGAGGACCATTGTATCTCCCACTCATAGTGTTGGCAGTATCATATGATTGCCCACGACAATTTTGAATGTCAATATCATAGTCTGTTAGAAATTCATCAAACCTTCAAAACATTTCTTGAGCCTTGTGTCCTTGATTTGGTAATTTTTTTACAAATCCTCTTACAGGGTATTCATGCCTCAATGTATCTGAAAAATCAGTGTTAGTTGATTCAACATGACCTTATCATGTGTTGAATTCGAGATAAATTGAGTAATATTTTGACAGCTTTATACGTGCAATTATTTCCTGAGTACTTCATTGCCTATTAGTCTGATGATTCTTACAGATGGTTGAAGATAAATAGTTTGTATGGCCACTGCCTCGACTGCATGAATTATGTATGTGTTGCCTGTGAGGATTATCATCATACCGGCCAAAAGCTCTAACATCCTAATATAAATTTCCATTATGAGGAGATTCCAATTATTTCATCATCTCCTCGAAGAGACTAGGCCTCTTTCACATAAAAATTTCAACACACTAATCAGTCGTTTCAAAAGACTACACCACTACTGCTCAACTTGATCCACTTGTGTTGTTAGCTTTGAGTCTACACCTCCAACTCTCATTTACACGACGTGTTGCTGACAAAACTGCTGAATGTATCCTTTGATGTTCCATGGACAGCAACCCTATTGGCGTGTTTCCCGTCACAGAACCCACAGAGTGAACTGAGATCTCGAAGCAACCATTAGCTTGCAATAGAAGCAATAGGACCCGCCCATTTTCTTGAGATAGAATAGCCACGGAACGCTTGTAACTTCCCATTTCGATTCCTTCGCCTCAAACATACCTGGTGTGCATTGGCGACTGACACTTTCTTGCGTCTTTTTGGATTGCTGAATTAGCTTTCCAAAATCGTTTGCATCACTGTGGTGGCGACTCTCAGCCACCTTTCTCTTTTTTTTCTGTTTTTCTTTTACGTTTTATCTAAATATATGTATGTATGGATCATCCACACCTGTGGATACACAAGGAAAGGCCCACAAGGAAAAGATGCAGAGGATGTTACGAAAAAGATATCACTAGGAGAAGGATACATGGTGGCCTCAAACAAGGCTAGAAGAGTTCTTCTGAGATGATGTCGATGGTCAGCCACATTATGCCTTGCATGTTTCAATGAAAAGATGCCTATACTAAGGAAAAGCATGGGAAATTGGAAACGATTACACATTCGGATAATTCATTTATCTTTTTATTGTATTTTTGTTTACGGAAACTAATTTCATGAGTTAATGGTATTTTCTGTCTACAGTTAATACTGCGGCATTAGGTAATGACTGTAATTGCTGTAAGATGGAACACACACCTTACAAGCTTTGTATTACAAAGTTTTATATGCATTTTGGAGGGGCATGTATTGTTATACATAATATTATTTATCAATGCATCTAATTTCAATGTTTAATTTTGTCTTTATATGCAAGAATGCATTCGCATGTTTATTTGATACTGCTTTATTTTCCATATTGATTATAATAGCTTATAGGATCACATTAGCATATGAAAAACATAATAAAAAAAAATGATGTGACAAGGAAAAGATTTTGGGCTAATATACTTAACGAATTTACACAATTATGAGCTTTTTACTACCTGATATCGTGCAAGACATTATAGGCATAACAAATACAATGTACATAACAATGGCTATGTACTCATGTTTGCACAAGTTTTTAATAAGGGTTATGCGCCGCGCCTTCCACAGGCCATGTAACCCCAATTCGCCAAAGAAGGCCACACCCAGTCGCTATTCCTGCTCGATACGCCGGTGGCCCCAATACGCAGTTAATGTGTTAACATCCCACTGTAGTGATCCTCCATACGATGATACGCCACTTTTATGTAACAAACACTACGTCATTTCTATTGAAATATGGTTCACTTTCATTCACTAATTTCATCCACATATAGACATATCTCAGTATCTGTGCCTTACTAGACACAGTTTGTGATTCATGGACACCAGAATTCATAATTGGTAAGCGAAATATTTAATCGAAAATGAAAAAAATACTAAAACAATTACCTCAAAATCAGCCCGGTCGCTCATTCAACCCCTAATCAGCTGCGTGTGCCCGTTTTCCCTAAATCTGTGAGAAAGGAGACCATTCTAAACCCTAGAAATGTGGCCTGGGCAATCAAAGCAACACTACCGCAATAGCGACACACCGTTGGAATAAGATAAATTATTCAACTTGGATATAATTAAGACCACACCGACCTAAGAAATATTTATTATAAAAATATACAAGGAAGTATTAAGTAACTAAATAAAAAGAACCAATAAATTCCCTCCCTATAACACTGCTGAGACCCAGGCCCCAGTTTGGCAGATTGCCCAATTTTGTGGGGGCCACTCGACTGTGGGGCTAATGGGCAGCTGGCCAATATGCCCATCCTAAATCCGGCCCTGATCACACCAAAGTGCAGACAAGGAAAAGCGGAGAAGAAAATACATGCATGCTCGTCTGCGCGAAAGATGGCACAAGAGTTTTATTTGCAGCCTATTCAATCAGTTTCTTTGCACTGATATCGAACGTGCTGCATGGTCTTTTTTTGGCGTTATTTTAGATTAACCTGTGTAATTACCCCTAAACTATCTTTCACAACAGAAGGAAAAGCAAACCCCAGGGGGAGCATCACAATCCCGGTTTCTCCGCAGAAGACTATCTTGAAACCGCGCCCTACCCACCATTAGCCTCGAAAGTAAAGTCTTTTTAGAGTATGGTGAATCTCTATTGTTTTGTGACTTGTGGCTATATAGGTAGTGGATGGCATTCAATTTTTTTTCCTCTCACATGAATGTCCAATAAAGATCATTGAACCAAATTATGTATATATTTCTTATTCTAAGTAATGTCAATTAAATTCCCTTTAGCTTTAAGCCGTTTTGAATTTTGATATGGTGGATAGTGAGATGTATAATTCCTGACATCGAAGCCTGCGAGGGTGAACGATGTCTGGCTCTAAATAATCCGATGGCTGCACGGAGGACAGACAAGCCCAGGCTACGTCCCCAGTGCATAGTCTATGGTTCGTGGGTATTTGCCTGAGGTAAACAACACACAGTACCTAATTATGCCTCCCTGATCATGCATATACTACATTCACGATCCCAAGCATGCCAAAAAGGGTAGATATCAGCTGCACTTGAAAACACCTATTAAACACACACCACAACACACACACACACACACACCACACACACACACACACCACACACACACAACACACACACACACACACACCACACACAAAACAAACCACACACACACACACACACACACACACACACACACCACACAACACACACACACACACACACATGAGACACACCACAACACACACACAAACCACCCCCCAAAAAACACCACACAGTGGGCTTACCGAGGGGGCGGGCTGGGGGGCATGTGGCATTGCCTCCCATTTTTCAAAGAATAAATAAGATACCACCACTGATATTTTTATATATTACATAATAAAATTATATATATATATATAATATATATATATATATATATATATATATATTTATATATATATATATACTATATATATATATACATATCCCATAAATATATATATATATATTTATATAGATATTATATATTATATATATAATATATATATATATATAAACTATATCTATACTATATATTATATATATATATATTTTATATATATATATATACTGTAATATATGTATATCAATAAAAGTCATTCATTTATCATTACTTCATTCTTTGTAAAAAGCGGGGAGGAACTGGCAAACGCCCCCCCCCTCGGTACGCCCACTGTGTGTGTGTGTGTGGAGTGTGTGTGTTGTGTTGGGTGTGTGTGGTGTGTGTGTCCCCCTGTGTGTGCCTCCCGTGTGTGTGTGTGTGTGTGTGTGTCCTGTGTGTGTGTGCCCCCCGTGTGTGTGTCCGTGGTCTGTGTGTGTGTGTGTGTGTGTGTGTGTGTGTAGTGGTGTGTGTGTGGCCCCCCGCCCGTGCCCCCCCCCCTCCCCCCCTGGGTGTGCCTACCTGTGTGTGGTGTGGTGTGCCCCCCCTGCGCGGTAATAGTGTTTCAAAGTGCTGCAGCGTCAGAACATCTAACCTTTTTGCATGCTTGGATCGTGAATGTAGTTATGGCTGAATCAAGGGAGCATAATTAGGTGTCACTGTTTTTTAGTCAGAAAACCATGACCCACCCCCCCTAGGACTATGCACTGACGTATCTGGGGTGTCTGTTTCCTCCGGGCAGCCATCGGATATTTAGAGACCAGACTCGTTCCCTCGAAAGGCTTCGATGTCAGGAATCCTATACATCCCCCCCCTCACAACGACACCATATCAAAATTCAAAACTGCCCTAAAGCTAAAGGGGAATGCACCCATTAATACTCCACCCCCTCAGAACTAGAGAAAATATACATAATTTGCCCGCGCCCGTCACACGGCATTAGTAGGACATTCATGTGAGGAAAAAAAATTGAATGCCATCCACTACCTATCTAGCCACAAGCACAAAACAATAGAGATTTCAAGCCACTCTAAAAAGACGGTACTTTCAAGATGATTTCCGTTTCAAGATATCTTCTGGCAGAAAATGGATGCTCCCCCGTAATGCTTTTCCTTCTGGTGGTAGTTTATTACACAGTTTAAGCTTAAAATAACGCCAAAAAAGACGCATGAGCACGTTCAGATATCAGTGCAGCGATTGAATAGGCTGCAAATAAAACTCTTGTGCCATCTTTCGCGCAGACGAGCAATGCATGTATTTTCTCCGCATTTTCCTTGTCTGCACTTTTGGTGTGATCAGGGCCGGATTTAGGAGTGGGCATAATGGGCAGCTGCCCAGGGGCCCCCACAGTCAGGTGGCCCCCACAAAATTGGGCAATCTGCCAAACTGGGGCCTGGGGTCTCCACATATTATAATTTTTGGTTCTTATTTATTTATTTACTTAATACTTCCTTGTATATTTTTATAATAAATATTTCTTAATCAAGAGGTCTTAATTTATAATCAAATTAATAATTTATCTTATATCCAACTGCCTATTGCGGTAGTGTTGCTTGATTGCCCATGGCCACATTTCTAGGTTTAGAATGGTCTCCTTCTAACAGATATTAGGGAAAACGGGCACACGCAGCTGATTAAGGGGTTTAATGAGCGACCCGTGGCTGATTTTGAGGTAAGTTGTTTAGTATTTTTTTCATTTTCGATGTAATATTTCGCTACCAATTAATGAATTCTGGTGTCCATGAATACACAAAGTGTGTGCTAGTAAGGCACAGAATACTGAGATATGTCTATATGTGATGAAATTAAGTAATGAAAGTGAACTCATATGTCATAGAATGACGTAAGTGTTTGTTTACATAAAAGTGGCGTATCATCGTATGGATGATCACTACAGTGGGATTGTAACACATTAACTGCGTATTGGGCCACCGGCGTACCGAGCAGATCTTTCCTTCTTTGCGAATTGGTACATCCGTGGCCCGAATAACCCTTATTAAAAACTTTTGCAAACATGAGTACATAGCCAATTGTTATGTACATTTGTATTTGTTATGGCTATAAATGTCTTGCAACGATATCAGGTAGTAAAAAATACTCATAATTGTGTAAATTAGTTAAGTATGATTAGCCCAAAAATCCTTTTTCCTTGTTCATCAATTTTTTTTTTATTATGTTTTCATATGATAATGTGATCCTATAAGCATTATAATCAATATGAAAATAAAGCAGTTATCAAATAAAACATGCGAATGCATTCTTTGCATATAAAGCAAAAATTAAACATTGAAATTAGATGCATTGATAAGATAATATTATGTATAACAATACATGCCTCCAAAATGCATATAAAACTTTGTAATACAAAGCTTGTAAGGTGTATTCATCTTACAAGCAAATTACAGTCATTACCTAATGCCGCAGTAATTAACTGTAGAAGAAAATACCATAAAACTCATGAAATTAGTTCCGTAAACAAAAATAAAATAAAAAGATAAATTGAATTATCCGAATGTGTAATCGTTTCCCAATTTCCCATGCATTTTCCTTAGTATGAGGCATATTTTTCATTGAAACATGCAAGGCAGAGATGTGGCTGACCATCACATGCACTGCAGAAGAACTCTTCTAGCCTTGTTTGAGGCCACCATGTATCCTTCTCCTAGTGATATCTTTTCGTAACATCCTCTGCATCTTTTCCTTGTGCTTCCTTGTGTATCCACAGGTGTGGATGATCCATACATACATAGATAGATAAAAAAGTAAAAGAAAAACAGAAAAAAAAGAGAAAGGTGCTGAGAGTCTCCACCACAGTGATGCAACGATTTTGGAAGCTAATTCAGCAATCCAAAAAGACGCAAGAAATGTCAGTCGCAAATGCACACCAGGTATGTTTGAGCGAAGGAATCGAAATGGGGAAGTTACAAAGCGTTCTTGGCTATGTCTATCTCAAGAAAATGGGCGGGTCTATTGCTTCTATTGCAAGCTAATGGGTGCTTCGAGATCTCAGTTCACATCTGATGGGTTCTGTGACTGGAAACACGCCAATAGGGTTGCTGTCCATGAACAATCAAAGGATCACATTCAAGCAGTTTTGTCAGCAACAAGTCGTGTAATGAGAGTTGGAGGTGTAGACTCAAAGCTAACAACACAAGTGGATCAAGTTGAGCAGTATTGGTGTAGTCTTTTGAAACGACTGATTAGTGTGTTGAAATTTTTATGTGAAAGAGGCCTAGCTCTTCGAGGAGATGATGAAATAATTGGATCTCCTCATAATGGAAATTATTTAGGATTGTTAGAGCTTTTGGCCGAGTATGATGATATCCTCAGGCAACACATACATAATCATGCCAGTCGAGGCAGTGGCCATACAAACTATTTATCTTCAACCATCTGTGAAGAAATCATCAGACTAATAGGCAATGAAGTACTCAAGGAAATAATTGCACGTATAAAGCTGTCAAAATATTACTCAATTTATCTCGATTCAACACCTGATGAAGGTCATGTTGATCAACTAACACTGATTTTCAGATACATGGAGCATGATACACCTGTAGAGAGATTTGTAAAAAAATTACCAAATCAAGGACACAAGGCTCAAGAAATGTTTGAAGGTTTGATGAAATTTCTAACAGACTATGATATTGACATTCAAAATTGTCGTGGGCAATCATATGATAATGCAACATCTATGAGTGGGAGATACAATGGTCTGCAAGCCAAAGTTGCAGCTAAAAATCATCATGCAGTTTGGATACCTTGTGCAGGTCACTCATTAAACCTGGTTGGAAAAGCTGCAGCTGAATGTTGTCAAGCAGCTATCTCATTTTTTTATTTTCTAAAGGCCATTTATGTGTTCTTCAAAGCTTCTACACGTCGTTATGCAATTCTTAGCGATTTACCGAAAAATGTAGAATCTGGCCCAGTGTCTGTACCAAAGAGGATTTCTACAAGATGGTCCTGTCGAGCTGTTGCAGTGAAAGCAATTGTCCAAGGATATGTCCCAATCCGTGAAGCACTTGCTAAAATAACTAGAGATGGGAATGAGATGAGAAAAACTCGTTATGAAGCCAGCGGTCTCCTTGAAAAGATGGGCAAGCTAAAGACAGCCATTTATGCTGTTTTTTGGCATGACATTCTTGGTAGAGTTGATGCCACAAGCCACGCATTGCAAGATCCAAAACTTGAGTTGAACACATCAGTCGCAATGTTGAAGTCCTTGGAATGTTTTGTACGTGAAAAAAGAGATCGCTTCCATGTTTATGAGGAGAAGGGGAAATAATTGTCAGGAACCGAGGAATATTTACAGACACGTAAGCGCTAACGTAATGTCCTACTCAATCCATTGGATTATGGACGATCTGAAGAAGCATCACTCTCACAGTCAGAAGCATTTCGCATACAGAATTTCCTTACAGCAATTGATCAGTTCCTGAGTTCACTGAATCAACGGTTGAAGGCCTATGAAGAAATCTGTTCACTTTTTGGATTCGTGGATAAACTGCAATCATTGAATTGTGATGAAATTGAAGCAGCTGCTGCGAAATTGGTTTTTTTCTCTTTGAAAAGAATTCATTCTTTTTAGAATGAGACAACTTTGAGAGGTATATCAAAGATGTACATTAACTTAAATATACCCTCAGTCATGGCTCAAAGGAAATTCCCAGAAAATCATGTAAAAATAACAAAAAATATATAGATAAATATAATGCAACATTGTTTTACTGCATAGATCAAGGTTGTTTTCTCTAGCATGAACGAAAGCGGGTTGATGTTACCCAGCGGGAAAAAGATTGGTGATGTCAATTGCAGGAGAAAAATCTTGAAATTGTAATTGGTGGTAAACGAATTAATCAACTTGAAAGTAGACTTTTCGTTCAGATGGTAACCCCCCAAGAGCATTAATCTCTGCCTTGGCGCTCATGCAAAAATGTGGCAGCATTTTATAGATATTTTTTGTCTGGCCATGACGTAAGTAAATAAGTGGCTGTGCCAAGACTTTCAGAAAACATTTCACCAAATTCCCTCGCAGACAGCTTGTGTAGAGTGAATCGCTGGTCACCAAGAACACAGGAAGGCAGCTCCTCATGGGTTGTGCAGCAGGCGGAGCACAGCAAAGGCAACGCTGGAATGAATCGTCCTCTGAGGATCACCAGTCCACAGTTGTGTTTCATTAGTATTTGTTCTTAGACTATATTATGTAATGATTATTTAAATGATTAAATCAATAATGACCTGAAATTTCACTATATATACAATTTCATTGCGGAAAAAAGGAAACAAAAATGATAAACTTGTATCATATTTACCTGGTTACAATGTTTTTTTTAAGGCTTAGGATTGGTAATATAATAAGGAAACGTTGTTAAAAATAGGAAAATGCTATTTTCTTAGAATGGAAAGCTCTAAAAGTAAAATGACTTCTATTATAGGTAGCTAAGCCATCCTGGACCCCTCCATTATAGTAGTGCACACTGATACATATTAGATGAATAAGAATACTAAAAAAGTGCACTTATATTCCGGATAGTTACATGAAGAACGCGATGCAGCATGAGCCCATATCTCCCTCAAGCAGGTGCGCAATTCTCGGCGGATCTCTTTTCCTAACAACAGTCAAAGACTCGTGAATCACCTACACTCTCCAAGTCTTCTTCGGCACGCGACGATGCGACTTAGTTTTACAATAACTGTTGCTGTGAAACAAGAACTATTATTTCAAGTCAATATTGTCTTGTTTTACAAAAGTAACAGCAACAGCGATGATTGCAGGAATTCTCAAAACTTGACTTCTGCATTACAATAACAAGAAAACTAATCAAAGTAGATCATGGAACGAAAATGCTTCCAGAGCTAAATGAGTGCCAGAAATTGTGTTGATAAATTTATTTCCTCGATACAGACTTTTGATAGGATGTAATTTACTATACGAGGTGCAGGAGAGTTCAGCTTGCTCGACACACAGTCAACCCAATCCTCCGGGAGCAGATCATCGGGTGGGAAAATGACGAAACTAGCAAATGTTGGTACACCGCATCTGAACGCGACGACTCAATCACTACAACGACCTGAATTACCTCAAGCATAAAGAATAATAAGACAGTTTAATTTATCTCCCTTCGAGGTTGAGTATTGAGTATTGACTTGTCGGCAGAGTGAAATTGGTAGTTCCCGCAATATATTTGTATACCATTTTTCTGAGGCAGATTAACTCTCACATACGCAGTCCAGCACGATCAACAGTCTCAGGTGTAAGGTTTTATCGCCACTCCTTGCTGATAAAAGATGACAAAGTATTTTACACAGCGCAGCATCAGGGTTGTTTGATGCTATGATTACAACAAGTTAAATAATATCTCTCTCTCTCTCTCTCTCCACTTCCTCTTCTCTCTCTCTCTCTCTCCTCTCTCTCTCTCTCTCTCTCTCTCTCTCTCTCTCTCCCTCCTCTCTCTCTCTTCTCTCTCTCTCTCTCTCTCTCTCTCTCTCTCTCTCCTGATAGTCACAAAAACCACGGGAAGTCTGCAAGCCGGCTTTGAGATGTGATGGACCGGAAGATATGCGTATAAGAATAATTAAGTTTTCGTGGAAACCCTGAATATGCTATAAACTTCAATCGATTGCTGCGGCGGGAGGCATTAATGATAAAAAGAAAACGTGGAAGTCGCCCTAAAGTTCCTTTTGGCGTCCAGAAAGTGGATATATAAAAAAGGAAATGAAAGGAAAATATTTGCCGAAAAAGTGCCAGGCTCAAAGGTCTACCTACATACACGCGACTCCACACCTGAAAGTTGTCGGTATGTTTTTTTTGGAACTGATTTTTGAAGCATATTGGAAGTTACCATTTCGGGTGCGTGTTTTTCCCTCGCATCGTATACGTACACGCATGTATGTACACACACACACACACACACATACAAAAAAAAAAACACACACACACACACATACAAACATGTATAAACACACACACACACACACAACCGTCTGGACGACTCAGTTGGTTAGGGCGTCCGTCACCATTCTGTGGTCCGGCGTTCGAACCCCGGCCCCGTTCATACTCGGTGATTTTACCACTGAAAAATTATGACGGTTACTGTCCTCCTTGAGCTAATACACCCCCACAAGCTTGAGTGGATGGGGGTGTGTGGTGTGTGAGGTCCAGCATTACCCTAAGATCGATAATAATGAGATAACGGCACAAATAACATAATGAATGCCCACATGAGAGAGAGAGAGAGAGAGAGAGAGAGAGAGAGAGAGAGAGAGAGAGAGAGAGAGAGAGAGAGAGAGGAGAGAGAGAGAGAGAGAGAGGAGAGAGAGAAGCATTCATGGTATTGTCAATTTAACCCCTTTACGCCCAGATTTTTCCTTTGCTATAAAACAAATGTATGCTGTCGAGCCATAAAATTACGAAAAGTAACTGAATATACCAAATTAGTTAGTTGGCAAGGATACTAAGCAGGTCATATCTATAAAATATTGCTTATATTCACTAAAAATCGTCTAATGGTAGCCAAATTACAATGGAAATTACGTTCTGGGTCTCAAGGGGTTAATGTAAGAGAGATACAACGAAAAAATAGTGAAGAGGCGAACATCAAAATTCCAAAATAGTTGTGAAAGGTGGGCGCACACGCACACGCACACGCACACGCACACGCACACGCACACACCGCGCGATGGTCAGGTTGATAGCGTGCTGGTCTCTCACTCTGTGGGTAGGCGGTTCGAATCCTCGTGCTCCCGGGGATTTTTCACTTGACAGATTCGGGCGGTTACTGTCCCCTTGAGCAAGGGGATGGGGGTGTGTGGTGTGTGAGGTCCAGCATTACCCAAAGATCGGTAATAATGAGCTCCAAGCTCGCACTGAGAGGGTGAAACTGGCGATCGCGAGCCAGCTCGCGTGGACAAGACCATGGGGTGAATGACACGCACACGCACACGCACACGCACACGCACACGCACACGCACACACACACACACACACTATAATATGGATGCATGTACAAATTGTACATACCTCACTGTCCAGCTCTTCATTCTACACCAGATCTGGAAAATAAGAAAAAAAATATATCAAAGGAATTTAATCATTGGATAAAATCTGGAAATGTTGGGTTGTGCTATGAGCCTTCCTCCTCCCCCCCCTCTCTCCTCTCTCTCTCTCCTCTCTCTCTCTCTCTCTCTCTCTCTCTCTCTCTCTCTCTCTCTCTCTCTCTCTCTTGCGGGCATTCTTTATGTTATTTGTGCTGTGTTATGCTATGTGTCTTTATGTTATTGTGTCTGGAAGCATTGCTGCGACATTTTGATGAGCCAAGATATACAATGGCACAGTAATTGGTCTTAATAGCAATCATTGTAACGATTATGATCTTTACTATTTTCATCATTATTATCAGCATTTGAAATCAAGCCATTCGATAATAGTATAGGTAAAGATGGGGGCATACGCTATGCTGCGCGTGGCCTCGGTTTGCTTTTCTCCGTCTTATTAGCCTTAGAGCCTGTAGTGGGTGACAACCCGTTAGGAAATTTTATTCACCTGTAAGGAAGAATGAAAAACACCACGTACCTGAAAACCAAGTTACCGTTACGAAGAGAAGGAAGTGCTGGTTGGTTTCGTTGAGCTATTAACGCACACTTAACTACCGCTGCACTGATCAAAAAACGCGTCCACTCTGTACCGCCGCCACGAAGAGACTCGCTGGTCACTAGGGCTAGTAGGGTCCAAACTTCTCTCGGGTCTCTCTAGCTTCCTTGGTAGGGTCTCTGTATATATGAAGTACTCTAGGGCTAGGCGGCCATCGTGATGGCGTTGGCTCCGCAGGACTCTGAATCCACACCTCCTCGTCTGACTTTGTGTATTTATGGCTCAATACCGTCACTAGGATCCTTGTTATCCTTATGGCGTAAAATGAAAGAAAGCCTGGTAACGATTAAAATGTACTCTGATGTTTAAAATAATTCATTCGCGAGTATAAATGCAAAAAATGAAGATTGTGCAATGACATTTTGTAACACTTTCGAACTTCGAAAGGTGCTACTTCCACTTAATGCTCCCCACTTTCCCCCCATCCCCCACCTGCCCCTTCCAAACTCCATCTTCCCCCCTCCCCACAGCCATCCTATCCCTCCTTAACTACCTACTCGGTTGGCGTCGTTCGTCAATCATGTTGTTCAAATTCTTGTCTTTCCTTCAATTACTGTGCGAGTGCGTGCTGATCACATTCATCTGCATCCCATGTAGGCACAATGATGATGTTTACCACCATGAATCACATTATATAATAGGTGGAAATTTGTGAATGAAGGCAGGTGAGGGCAAGAATACGTAACGCAAAAGTGTTTGGCTGCAGCCTTGCCTAGCCTCCACCCAGGTCCCGCCGTAACGTATCGCCCACCTCTTGTTTCGGAGGCTGCAATAATGGAGAACAATAGTACAGAAGCTTTGTAATAATATAATAAACATCCACATCATGTATGTTCATATCGGATATACTTTCAAAACGATGCGAGTTCAATTTTTCAAAATGATCCCAGGGCATTGGTAGTGGGCGGGTGGCATATATTCCCGTTTTCTGGAAGAGTATGTGGCGTTTACTCTTGAACACGCCAGGTTAGGTTACGTTAGGTTACGGATAGTAGGGGTTAGCTTTACCTCACTTATCTGGACGTAACTTTGCGTGGGAATCACAATGCGGGTATTTTCGAGAAATTCCTATGGTTAGTTTCGGAGCTACAGCCAAGCGTCTTCACTTGGAAACCACATACTCACATAGAGAACTGGAATATGCGGGTGGGCGCAGGGTGGCCCTGAACGAGACTAGCACCATGTCCACCACACAGTGACACAACTGCCGCTCCTCTCAGACTCTCAGTATGAATTACAAAATTGACCTCTTTATCTGGTACCTAGTTAGAGTCAGAGTGTCATTTCGTTAACGCCAGAACAAATGCCATAATCTCAACTATGAGTGAGAGACTTGAATGAACATGCTGACTCCCTGTGTGCTAAACAGCCACACGCACCCTCCATCTTCGACCGAATGTCAATGCTCTGTACTGCGAAGACGAGCCATGATGAAATTTTTTAAATGTAAAAGCAATGTTCCTTCACCATATTTTAAGCCTTATATCCAAGAGCGAACAAAACCACTCACTCACCACGTACCACGTACCACGTACTACGTAATTTATGGTAGCAGTAGTAGTTGCAGTGGTAGTATAGTACAGCCGTTAAGCGCAGATACCATAAGAATTGTGCACAAAGTGATAAAAGCATGAAATTTCCCACAATATATCTTTAGACCCAAGTGATCATTTTCAGATAGGGAATAACATTGAGGGTCTCCTCTGGTGACCTTGGATGACCTTCAAATTCTACGTCAAAGGCAAACATTATTTTAGGGAAAGAAATGTCTGTCAAGGCTATTATCCTTTATATAACCTTGGTAACATATTGAAAAACACCTAGGTATCTTAAGGTTGTAGTTCTCAAGGTGACCTTGAGTGATCTTTAAAGGTCAAGGTCAAGGTCATACTGATATTCAATGTATTAAATGCTTTAGGGAAGGATTTTTTTCTCCGTAAGGTTCTGTATTGTGTTGAGTGCTGCTGCACCCTGTATGATGCCATGCTTAGTTTATCAACCCAGTGAACAGATATAACAATTATCCTGAGAATCAGAATGTTAATTTTTTTTTTTTTCAAACATTTGTACCTATAGTGCCTGTAGGCAGTGGTGACCCAGGGCCTCGGATGATAGACTCTGGAGGCTCCCTTGAGGGCTGTGATGGTTGGCCCTCGCCCGTGGTGGCGCAGGCAGTATTTTTATAGTGACGTCCAAATAGTGAATCCAAAAGATAGAAGGCAAGAAAAAAGGCATTGCACCCACAATGGCAGAGTACATGGCCATTTGACACAAGTCATGCCGTGCCAAAGTAAACAAGACCAAACTCCAACGGGCCGAGAAGAAAAGAGCTACTGCTGGAGAAAGTAGCTCCACCAGCTCACCCTCCCTTAGTGGCAGACGTTCCAGTCAGAGAAATCTCAAACCCCAGGAGAAAGGGCCAGTCTGTTTCTTCTGTGACCTCCCAGATGAAGTTCTTCACGAAGCTTCAACATATGATGTATATGGTCGGGTACGTGAATATGCAAGAGATCTGCAGGCTACATCCCTTCTGGCCAAACTTGCAGGGAGTGACATGATTACATTAGAAGCAAAGTACCATGCAAAATTTCTTGCCTACTTCTACAATAGACACAGAAGGTCTGAGGCAGCTTCAAGCCAGGAAGAAAGTGCAGATCACCATTTGAATGGCATTGCCTTTGCTAAGTTATATGCGAGACGCGCGTGAGAATGACATTGCACCTGTCTTTAAATTGGCTGATCTTGCCAAACTGTACCAGTTTCGGCTAGCGCAACTCGGTGTTGTGGACACAGCAGATCGCACCCACAGCACAAGGCTGAAGAACAGCCTCCTGGATGCACTGCCTGACCTTTCTGAACACACAGAAGGCAGAGCTATCCTCCTGACGTTCAACGAAGACATAGGAGGAGCCCTTAGATAGGCCTGTAACTACGACACCGAATCAGTGCACTTGGCAAAAGCAGCTCAGTTTGTTCGGAAAGATATATTCAACAAAGCCTACTCATTCAATGGTTCCTTCCAGAAGAGCCAAGAAGAAGTTGTACAAAGTTCCCTCCTTGCTTTAGTTAGCATGATTCTCAATGGTTCAAACATCATGGAGCAAGCAAAAATGACTGTCAAAGCTACAGCAGCAGCACTTACAGTGTCACAGGTGATGATGTTCAACAGTGTGAAACGTCCACGAGCGGGAAGTTCCTCCACTTCTATTTGTACCAGTGTCAGACATAACCGGCACCGGGAGACACCTATCACCATCTACTTGGCCATGAAGTGTCATGCACTCACCCGCAGCCGCAACCTTGTACATACTTTGTTCCACCTGGGTCTCTGTGTATCCTATGACCGCCTTTTACAACTGACTGCTGACATGGCTAATGGTGTGTTGAGGAGGTTTGAAATGGAGCAAGTGGTGTGCCCACTAAGGCTGCGCCAGGGCCTATTCACAACCTGTGCTGTTGACAACATTGACCATAATCCGAGTTCATCAACAGCACATGGTTCCTTCCATGGCACAGCCATTTCAGCCATACAGCATCCAACACTGGACTGTCTAGGAGATGATAGTGGTGTGCTGGACATCGGCCAGGGCACATCTGTGAGTACAATTGGTGCTCTTCCACCAAGTTACAGAGAAGTACCACCTGTTGCCTCAAAGACAAAACAGCTCAAAGTGCCTTCACTTCAAGCACCCGTCCAACCAACCAGCATGGAAACTGTGGTTCAGGGTCGAGAATGTGAGTTTGGGTGGCTAAAGAAAGTGTCTGCTTCTCTGGATAAGGATAAACCAGGTGAAGAATGGCTGACTTGGGCTGCCTACCATGCCAGTCTTCAGGAAGCTGACATCCCGCCTTCAGCTATCACTGCAATGTTGCCCATGTTTTTTGGAGAACGCTCACACCCTAGCAATGATCAGCATGCTATTGGCATCGGTTGAGGCCGTTACTCAACATGGCAATCCAACATGTCAATCAACATTGTCAATCAATTGTGTGTGCAATGCCAGAACCGTCATCTAGTCTGCTGAAATCAATTTTAAGAGGCAAACAATCCTTTTCTTGGAACTCTAGCAAGTCTTTTGCCAAGGTTGAGTAGCAAATGCCTCTGGTGTATGGGTTCTTACGTTTGCCTGGACATGATGTGGCTTCCCCAGTGTCAGACTGGCAGAGTACACATAGTCCCCAGTCAGTGACAGAAGTCTTTTGGTGCTTTACTTCCTTTGGCTGTGAACTGTCTATCAACATAAATCTCTTCAAGGACATGATGGCAACCTTGCTATGTTCCAACACCTACTTGAAGGCTTGGGGTTTTTGGAGCAGAAAACTATAGTGAGACCCGTTCCCATCTATAAACTAAAAACATGATTGTTATACATTATAGGGAGGCGGTAGCAGAGTGGTTAGCATCTCCGACTGGTGTTCTTGGTGACCCGAGTTCGATCCCCGACGAAAACCAAAACCATTTTGCACCGTCGAGTGGCCTAGGAACACCCACATGCCCTGTCCATTAACTCTACCTTCGACTGCGAGTGCATCGGAGGACACAGGGGGGCGGCATGAGCCTCTAATCACAGGCGTCACTATAAAAATCCTGCCTGCGCCACCACGGACGAGGGCCAACCATCACAGCCCTCAAAGGAACCTCCAGAGTCTACCATCGGAGCCCCTGGGTTACCACTGCCTACAGGCGCTATAGGCACAAATGTAAAAAAAATAAAAAAATAATAATAATAATGATAATTTTATAATAATAGGAACATTCAGATTCTCAGGATAATTGTTATATCTGTTCACTGGGTTGAGAAACTAAGCACGGCATCATACAGGGTGCAGCAGCACTCAACACAATACAGCACTTTACTGAGTAAAAAATCTTTCCCTAAAGCAGTTAATACATTGAATATCAGTATGACCTTGACCCTTAAAGATCACTCAAGGTCCCCTTAAGAACTACAAACTTAAGATACCTAGGTGTTTTTCAATATGTTACCAAGGATAATATAAAGGATAATAGCCTTGACAGACATTTCTTTCCCTAAAATAATGTTTGCCCTTGACCTAGAATTTGAAGGTCATCCAAGGTCACCGGAGGAGACCCTCAAGGTGTTTCCCTATCTGAAAATGATCACTTGGGTCTAAAGATATAATGTGGGAAATTTCATGCTTATATCACTTTGTGCACAATTCTTATGGTATCTGCGCTTAACGGCTGTACTATACTACCACTGCAACTACTACTGCTATCATAAATTACTACTACTAATAGTAGTGGTAGTAGTATATACGTACTGTACAGGGTGTAACACGAGTTTCTGCAAATATTGATACAGGAGAGAGAACGTGTAAATCTAAGTAGAAAATGCTCTATACACATGTTTTTTGAGACTTCCCTTAGACGTGAGATGAAGTAAGAAAAATCACGGCGACAGTAATTTCATAGCGGCAGGCGACGAATGGAGGTATAGTACAGTGTGTACTCGCGGGTGTCTCTCGGTGAAATTATGAATGATTTAATCATTATCTTTACTAGTAATGGAACATTACATTACCTTCTAACAACCCAATTGGTATCAATGGACATGTTATTTACCAAATAAGCCGTACATGAAAACAGCATGGCTGTAATAAACAATACTGTAAAAGGCTAAGGGGCATCGTGTTGGGGCGGGGAGGATGTAACACGTGACACAGCTGGCGCAGCCTAGTCCCTCCCTCCTCCCCCGCCCCAACACGATGCCACTTAGCCTTTTACAGTATTGTTTATTACAGCCATGCTGTGTTCATGTACTGCTTATTTGGTAAATAACATGTCCAATTTGTCCATTAATACCAATTGTGTTGTTATAAGGTAATAGTCTATTACTACCATTGCTATTGCTACTACTAACACTACTATTACTACTATTACCACTACTACATTACAACTACTACTACTATACGACTACTTCTACTACTACTATTATTACTACTACTACTGTTACTATTACTACTACTACAACCACTACTACTACTACTATAGTATGGGGAGTAGTATTTATTATTATTTTTTTATTATTGTTGTTTTTTATTGTTAGTTAGTTAGTTATATTATCTTGAAAATGGAATATGGTAGGACATGAACGTGGGTGCACGGAGCGGATCCCACCCGCCTCTCATAGACTGGGCAGAATATGTGAAAATGTTCATATTAAAAGTGATGGAGGCATTTAATGTTTACGGCTGGCAAACAACATTTTTAGACGTACTTATATGTTCTAATCGATCTTGGGGGTTTGTCCGGCTGTATTTTCAACGGTTAACCCTTAAACGTGACAAATTCAAAATGGCCGTCACCGAAACATGAAAAATTTATTTTTGTCATATCTAGGGTATATATATGTATAAATAATGATCTCAACGGATTTCTTGTACCTGAAAACATACAAAAAGATGTTTAATTTATGTTCTTACCATGTCTGGTACCAAAGATATGACCCCAAATGAACTTGTCAAGTTTCGGTGGCGGCCATTTTGGATTTGTTACTGACAAGTCCAAAATCAGCTATGCTGCTGATAGAATGAGGCAGGGGGGGAAGCCAGCAACGGAGGTAGTATCGCCAGCAACGACCTACTCTCCGACTACCTAGATACTACTTGTCCTTACTACGGAAGCTACAAAGCCTCCCTCGGTAGGTAGTAAACGCGCAGGAAGGCGCTGACTGGCTAAGGCGAGTAATACGTCATCAAGCTTATCATCAGTCACCAGCCAATGACAAACTGTTTTTAAAACTTTTCGACCAATCACAAGTCAGCGAGACATATTTCCGGGCAAGAATGGCATGCCAGACTGCCTCTCCCCGCCTTCTGTCACCGTCATCTAAAACTAATTCTCGTTTTATTTGGAATGCTTGCGTTTTAAAGAGTTTTAATGTATCATATAGTAAGATATATAAGTAAGTAGCCTGTTTATTTTGGTTTTTTGATTTGTAGTTTTGTTCTGGGTTAAAATTTTTGTGGCACACGGTNACACAGGGGCGGCATGGCCTCTAATCACAGGCGTCACTTAAAAAATCCTGCCTGCGCCACCACGGGCGAGGGCCCAACCATACACACCCCCTCAAAGGAACCTCCAGAGTTCTACCATCCGAGCCCCTGGGCCCCCACTGCCTACAGGCGCTATAGGCACAAATGTAATTACTAAAAAAAAAAAAAAAAAAAAAAAAAATTTAATAGGAACATTCTGATTCTCAGGATAATTGTTATATCTGTTCACTGGGTTGAGAAACTAAGCACGGCATCATACAGGGTGCAGCAGCACTCAACACAATACAGAACTTTACTGAGTAAAATATCCTTCCCTAAAGCAGTTAATACATTGCATATCAGTTTGACCTTGGCCTTGACCTTTAAAGATCACTCAAGGTCACCTTGAGAACTACAACCTTGGATGCCTAGGTGTTTTTCAATATGTTACCAAGGTTATATAAAGGATAATAGCCTTGACAGACATTTCTTTCCCTAAAATAATGTTTGCCCTTGACCTAGAATTTGAAGGTCATCCAAGGTCACCGGAGGAGACCCTCAAGGTGGTTCCCTATCTGAAAATGATCACTTGGGTCTAAAAATATAATGTGGGAAATTTCATGCTTATATCACTTTGTGCACAATTCTTATGGTATCTGCACTTAACGGCTGTACTAGTGTAACGATATTTATGGAGTATCATGACCGATTGGAAGTATTGGTCACTTTTTGTCACCTTGTATCGTTATGATCCTCGTCATCGTCGCCATCACGCCAGGATGTACAGGAACAAACAGGCTTTCATGAGGATAGTGAAGAGCGCTTTAACACGCCTCACCGTCCTTCCAGCCGCTAACCGTCATGCTTTTCTCTTTCATAAGCTGGACCCCAACCACCGGTAATTACATGCTTTGTTTCCCGAGCCATTACCAGTCAGGAAGGGCCACAGGACCAGGCTGATCTATCGGCAACACTGGACAAGCAGCGTGAAGGGAAGCGGGTAGGGCGAGGGAACAGCTGGTGTGGGAAGTTACTTTGAACAGTAAAAGAGGCAATGGAAAGATGCAACACTGGAACACTCATTTCACTACGTCCAAGCTTCACGATAGTATTAACAGCTGAAAATACGGATAGCTAAATAAATCATATCATATGAATAGATAAAAAAAATGAATACTAAGCAAATGAATACTCAGAAGACTTAAATCAACGATGAGTATATTTTTATCATTTGAAAGAGAAAATTTAGACAGCCCTGACCCGAAATTGTATTTTCTTCTTACTTCTTTCCCATGACTCATCTTCATTCATGATCTTCAATGTAGTGACAGGCATGTCCTGTAACGCAGCCACCATTATTATGTTATCACGTAATGGCTTAAGACGGATGTAATTGTGTAGATTGTTGTGAAGCAGCCATTAGTGTGGATTTAAACATCAAGTTGTCTTATGAAAGAAAATGTTTATATAAAAAAAAAAAATTTGCCAGCACTTAACAGTGCTATGAACCAAACAGCAACGTTGCATGATGGCAACAGCCGCTTCAATAGGACAAAACAAAACTAATAAAGTCTTTCGCTTTGTGGAATTCACTTTTCTATTTTTCAGAGCGGCACACAGGCTTCTTCTCGCCCCCGCCTGCTTGCTATTTAGGTCGTGGTCGTCGTCTTTCGGTTATAAGATGCAACAGAAAAAGAGAACAAGAAATGTGACTAACAATGAGCAACATCCACTTGGCGAATGAGACCCACAGCCATTGCTGCCAGACATGGGGCAGAGTATTGGCTGCGCCGCTTATGCCAACACGCCTTACGTAATAGTGACCTCTCTGTGTCAAATGTTAAAGTGTCATAGATGTCCAAAGTTCAAAGTTCAAAGTGTCTTGTCCCAGACGCCAAGTGTGGTGACCCTAAACTCATTTGTTATCGAGTTTGACATTTTAAGACCTCGTGACCTTGACCTTTGACCTGTATATTATTGTGACACGTAGTAGGCCCAAATTTTACCCACACGCCAAGTTTGGTGACACTTAACATCCTTTCTAATCAATATTTACATTTTGTGACCTCGTGACCTTGAACTTTGACCTTTTTATCCTGAAAATTTATTGCGACTTGTGGGAGGCTCCAGTTCTACTCACATGCCAAGTTTGCTAACCCAAGTATTATTTGTTATTGAGTATGAGATCACCATGACCAACCCTCGAAAAACACACACACACACACACACACACACACACACACAGTACAATGCATACACACACACCACACACACACACACACACACACACACACACACACACAAAAGCACAATAAAAAAAAAAAAAAAAAAAGAAAAAAAAAAGAAGCAAAGTAAAGCATAGCAGGAAAACGAAACCACGGAAAAGTGAAGCAGAATTTTTAAAGAACTGCAGGAATCAGAAAGCACACACGCACGGGACTTTCCAAACAGTAAAATGAAGAAATAGTAGCAAGAAACATTTCTATCTTATCAATCACCAGTGGCATAGTTTTTCGTATATAATACAAATATCAAATATTATTCATTGTTGATTAACATACAACAATTCCTTAAGAAGAAAATCGCAACCATGATCAAGGAGGGACAATAAAAAACTTTACTACAATATGTATACCTTAAATATATATTGCAGGAAAACGAATAGTGTTATACTACTGGGTAGCGTTGGTAAAGCAAAAAATTGTGGAGAAGGGAGCAGCATGAATGAATGAGATTTCGCTGACGAGAGGGAAAGTGAATGGGGAAAGAGAGGAGAGGGACCTTGCTTTTTGAGGAGGGGATGTGACCGGGAGGAAGGGTTCAGAGGCAAGAGAAAAGGAGGCGTGCTTGGCGGTCAAATGCGGGAGAACAGTAATAATGTACCCTGTGTGTATGTGTGTGTGTGTGTGTGTGTGTGGGGGTGTGTGTGTGTGTGTGTGTGTGGGGTGTGTGTGGTGTGTGGTTGTGTGTATGTATGTGTGTGTGTTTGGTGTGGTGTTTGTGTGTGTGTGTGTGTTGTGTGTGTGTGTGTGTGTGTGTGTTGTGTGTGTTTGTGTGTGTGTGTGTGTGTGTGTGTGTGTGTGTGTGTGTGTGTTTTGTGTGTTTTTGTGTGTGTTGGTGTGTGTGTGGTGTGTGTGTGTGTGTGTGTGTGTGTGCGCATGGTTGGGTCTGGTTACCTGGCAGAGTGAGTTAAGTATGTAGTTTGTGGAG
This sequence comes from Chionoecetes opilio, assembly GCA_016584305.1. Taxonomy (NCBI): domain Eukaryota; kingdom Metazoa; phylum Arthropoda; class Malacostraca; order Decapoda; family Majidae; genus Chionoecetes; species Chionoecetes opilio. Next base: position 25,732 of record JACEEZ010003860.1, read on the forward strand.
GAAATGGGGAAGGAAGTGTTGACGGATTAAGGACAGGTGGGTAAGTTTTAAGAAGCCAGCGAAAAGGATTGAAGGAGAGGAAAGAGTGTTGCCTACAAATAATGATCATCATCAGATATATTCCTAACAAGGTTGTCTCTTCTAAGTAAAGTGATGGTAGTGTTCTCCATCGGGAATAGTGGATACGTCCATCTAGAGGGTACGGTCACGGTTGTGTGTGAGGGAGTAGACTCAGTAGACAATGGGATGAACACGTATACTAGTACATACCATTTGTCACACATTTTGTGAGCTGCACCCCACATCAGCCCCAGCACAAAACGACCTGGTTCAATCACTCCCCCTTGTCATTAGACCCAATTCATCTTATGTTTGACTTAAATTCAATGTAATGTAAATAGTTTTCCTTCAGTTACCCTACAAAAGAAAAATCAACTCGCCAAATCATATACACAAAAAGTTAGGGATAGACACATGATTAGTGTTTAGTTTGTGTTTTTCAGCAATAACAGAAGCAAGTGTTTTTTGTTTTAAAATTTCAACAGTTCTTTTAGATCTCCCGCTGTGCCCAAATGCACTGCAACAGCGCATAAAGCAAGGGACTTTTCTGGAAAATGCCAAATTGAACTAAGGAAAGATCGGCCTCACCACCACGCTGCTTACCATCACCATTAGTAAAATCATGCATGGAATATTATGCAACATTATGGATCACTAATAGGCTGCATTTTGTTACTGATATTACGTTGGGTAGAGGTGTATGTTATGTGATGGTAGATTGTGTGTGTGCGTGTGTGCTGTGTGGGGCGTGGGAGAGAGAGAGAGGAGAGAGAGAGAGAGAGAGAGAGAGAGAGAGAGAGAGAGAAGAGAGAGAGAGGAGAGAGAGAGAGAGAGAGATGAAAAGAGAGAGAGAGAGAGAGAGAGAGGAGAGAGAGGAGAGAGAGAGAGGGGATTGATTTGAAAACATTTTATTGGCCACTTTGTACATAACATAAATACATAATAATAATAATAATGCAGCCAAGGTCCATTGAGCCAAGGCTGACCGCCGGATTACGGACCTACAATTATAATTTAAAGTAAGCTGACGCATGTTGTGGCCCCCCCCTACCACCATGGATTATTGTTAATAAAAGATGAAAATTCGCGGAAAATAATTGAATAATAATGAATAATTTTAATATAAGCATTAATATTAGTAATAATGATAAAATGATAACGATAACGATATATAAATAATAATGATAATAGTAATAATAATACCAATAAGCAATAGTAATAATAGTAATAATTTATAATAACAATAATAAATAATTCACTGGTCAACAAAAAAAACACAAAAAAAGTTCTGGCAGGGAAATTTAAAAACATTTTTAGACTAATTGAGGGTGCTGAATTAAATCTGATCTTATATTTTCTCTCACATCATTTTTTTGCGCTATGGTAAATTTTCCCAAATTTTCATGAATTTCAAAAAAAATGTATCCTTTATTGAGAGTTACAAAAGGGGGGGATTATTGGTTTTTTTTTAATTCATTTCCCCCAATAAATGGAAATACTTCGTTTTCTTTGAAATGCAAAACACCCCCATTCTTATGATACGAAGTAAACAAAACATTTAAATTGCAAGCAATCGTCCGCAGGTAGTTTTATTATTGAAATTTTACATGAATTGAGTTATTTATTGTATTTCTCCTGTTGTTTTTTTTTGTGAAACAATCCCAAAGGGTGTAGGTGGTTGGGTAGCAAATTCAAGGAACAACTAGGTAGCAAAACAACTCTTTTTTTTTTTGCCCGCAGTTGGTGTTGCGTTTAACAATGGCCCTACATTCACAGAAAAAAGTCCAAATGATCCAAATATATTTGTACATCTGGGGAAGCTTTATTTGAAGACTCAGAGGCGAAATTATGTTTTGTTAAGAGGTGTATTTTCCCGTACTTCAAAGTACCACTTGGAGACCAAGGCAAGCATTGGGTCCTCACAAAGGTGCAAACCTGTGTTGAGACTTTGATTCAGGTTCAAGGAAAGAAGGGCAAACTTAATTTTGGAGTGCCTATTTTTGGAGGGGAACCAAGAAATCATTTAGAGAGCTTTTTCTGCCTTGTCAATGAAAAGGTTTCAATAAAAAAAACAAGAAATTTTTTGCAATACCCAAGACCCCTTCAGCTATTCGACCATTCCCCATAGTGACGAAATACCTGTCCCAATATTATGAGCTTCAAAAAAAATGATGAAACAGATCTCTGCTCACCTGCCCCACTGAGAAGAAGACATACAGATATTTTTCACCCACGATAAAGATTGTGACAAACCAATTCTGTTTACCAGTCTGCTTTGAATGATTTGGTTAAGATCTTTATTAAAAAGAGCTGCTGAACTTTTGTCTTCAAGACGCAAGAGAATCAAATGCTGAAACCCGGCACAGGTGTTATTTTAGTAAAAGGAAGCAGAACTGGTAAGACTTCCCTTCAGAGGCCAGCTTTTCATTGTACTATGTAGAAGGGTACTTCTTTTTAGGGGGCTGTAGATATGATTCAAGGGGTGGGGGTTTTTATTGAAGTTCCAAAAGAAGTTTGAAAGGTTCTGTTACACAATGGAAATAAGTAGGCTCTGTAACCAAAGGCATTGTAAAACTTAAAAAAGAATAAACAAAATAAGATTGTCCCAGGAGGGGCAATATATGTTCCGGGTGGGTTTTAATTTTTTGTCGATTTGAAAAAGGTTAAACTTTCTTTTAGGTCAGCAAGGAGGGTACACAAAAATACCCTGTTTTCTGTGTTACTGGGAAAGTAGAGCTACAGAGGCATTGGGTGAAAAAAAAATGGCCCCAGCGACAGAGTTTGGATCTGGGATAAGAAGCCCAATGATCCTCTAGGGTAGGGAAAAAGATTTTCTTTCCTCCCTTGCACATAAAAATTGGGTTTTAGAAGCAGTTCGTCAAAGTCTTTATCACAGGGAGAATGTTCAGCTATTATGTTCAACTTTTCCGGTCTTAGGAAGGAAGAAAAAGGCTGGGAAAAATTTTATGGACCTCAAAAAAGAACACTAAAGAGAGATCCAAATTTTACAAAAACAATGAATGAGACAGAAGAAAGAGCTTTGGGAAGCATTTTGTAATTTGGGAAGAATTTCTAGGGAATAGAAAGCAGACAATAGAAGAGATTTGGAAGAGCACAAAGAGCCCGCGAGATCTTGGATGTAGAAGAGTTTCAAGGTTCCATTTACACAGCCATTTTTACAAATTTCCGGAGACCTGGGGATGTGAGCGAAAGGAACAAGGGGGGCGTTTTTATCAGGACATTTTAAAAAAATGGAAGAACGGTATCAAGGCGGTGGGACTCAATTTTTGGGGGATTATTCTGGAGCTTTATGGAGACAACCCCGAAGGTCTGAGATCAGCCAAAAAAAAAAAACACATAACTGCTACTTGCCATTTATCTGGCACCATATATAGATTGTTATATTTTCATTTCAATTTGTCACTATATTTGATTTTTCTTGTACGGACTTCGTAATCTTTGTAATTCCTTTATTAAGAATATACAAAAGATTACTAAAAATCACGTGTTTTTATCTTGAAACCTTTGATATATAGGCTGATGAGTCATTTTCATAAAAAAACTGAAAAATGCTATACGCGAAATCCGATGGATAACAAAAATGGTTTATATTTGAAAGCGCCCAAATTCAGTTAGAATTTTTTTTAAAAACTTTTGCCCGAAATATCGTGTTTACCAGGGATATATATAATAAATGTAATTTAATAATAATTATTTGAATAAAAAAAAAATAGAAATATAATAATAATAATAATAATAATAATAATAAGAATATAAATAATAAAAATGTAATGCTAAGATAATAAAATAATAAAATAAGATAATGAATATGATAATATAATAAAAGTAAATTGATAGTAATAATAAGATAACAAAATTATAATTAATAACATTTGCAATAATGATAAAATATTTTTATAATAATAAAAAAAGAAAAATGCACCTACCATAACATTACATATGCAGTCTTTCAACTCACATCACAAAAATGAGTTTTTTAATATAAATGTCTTACCTAGAATATAAAAAAAAAGAAAATATACCAGAAATTAATTTTAATTAGCTAATAACATGTTTTTTAGCAGTTTTTTTAACCAGCTCGGAATTACTGTTCCTTTTCTCTGAGAGAGAGAGAGAGAGAGAAAGGGGAGAGAAGAGAAGGGAGAGGAGAGAGAGAGAGAGATTGAGAGAGGGGGAGGGAGAGGAGAAGGGGAGAGAGAGAAGAGAAAGAGAGAGAGAGAAAAAAGAGAGAGAGAAGAGAGGGGAGAGGAAAAGAGAGACGGAGAGAGAGAAGAAGGAGGAGGAGAGAGAGGATAGGGGGAGAGAGAGAGAAAGAGGGAGGAGAGAGAGAGAGAGAGGAGAAAGGAGGGGAGGGGGAAAGGGGAGAAAGAAGAGAGAGAGAGAGAGAGCCCCGGGGGAGGAGGAGGAGCGAGAGAGAGAGGAGGAGAGAGGAGGGAGGGAGAGAAAAGAGAGAGGAGAGAGGAGAAAGATGAGAGAGAAGAGAGAGAGAGAGAGAGAGAGAGAGAGAGAGAGAGAGAGAGGGAGGAGGCGAGGAGAGAGAGGAGAAGAAGAAGAGGGGAGAGAGAGGAGGGGAGAGAGAGAGCGAAGGGGAGGGGAGCGAAGGAGGGGAGGAAGGGGGAGGAGAGGAGAGGAGGGAGGCGAGGGAAACGAGAAAAGGGGGAAGCGAGAGGGGGGGGGGGGGAAAAAAAAGGGAAACGAGAGCGAGAGCGAGAGCGAGAGCGAGAGGAGAGCCGAGAGCGAGAGGAGAGCGGAGGGGGCGAGAGAGAGAGAGAGAGAGAGAGATCGATCAAAAGTTTATTTTGGGAAAAATGACACATTATACATAATACATAAAATAAAGGGTAAAAAAAAATAGGGCAAAGGGCCGAAAA
>JACEEZ010003862.1:0-11690 GCA_016584305.1 Chionoecetes opilio
AAGTGCGGTTTGCTTTTGTGAAAGCTTAGTTAGTAGTATGCACGTGAGTCAGATCAAGTGATAAACAATAACAAAGTGATTTGGGCCCGGGGAAACCCCGGGGAAAAAGTTTACTTCCATAGTAATTTATCCCACCAAAACATTTATGGTAAACCACTTTGTGCATAAAGTTTTAATTAATTTGCCCCTTTTTTTAAAATACTATAAAAAGGTTGAACATACTTCTTATTGACAGGACATAAAATTTTTACCGTAGGTATTTCCCTATTTGTAACATACAAAAAAAGAGCTATCTCGTACTGTCCCGTCTCCAAATCTAGTATTATCAGTTTGCCTTTGAAGTCCTGAATTCTTGCTTAATCACTTTGCATCAAGGTTTTTCCCCAGGCTTCTATGCTTCTATAGGGGAAGCTGTATTTTTTATATCCTTTGATTTGTCCTTTTCAATTTTTCTCAGACCTTTGTACTTCGTCTACCACACAAACAGATCTTTTTCTATCATTTTTTTCCAGACCATTGATGCCAACCCCTGCTAAAAAAAATTCCCCTTTCTCTTTTTTTTTCTCAAGTGTTGGATTTTTAGTTTTGAAAGTCTTTTTTCATATGTTTAGATTCTCGGGTTGGAGACATTTTGGGTGTCTTTGTATCTCTAATCTTCCTTATATCCTTTTTTTTATGTGGTGCCCAAAATCACTCCCGGGCATATTTCCAATTGGTCAAAATCAAAGATGTTATCAATTTTTTGTCATCTCTTCATCCAGATATTTGAAGCCATTTTTATTCCTCAGCAAGGGTATGTTTCCCCTGTGATTTTGTTTATAGAAAAATTGTCCGAACCCATACCCCCAGATCTTTTTCGACCTTTTTTTTGATTATCCATTCGTTTCCACGATACTTCCTCTGTCTTTTTTTGCTACTGCCCTTTTCCCATCACTTTACACTTTTTGGCAAAACCCCATTTCCCATAGTTGACCCTTTGAAAATTTTATTAGATTTTTTTGTAAACCTCACATCCTCTTACTTTCTCTTTTTTAGTAATTTGCATATCAGTGAAAAAAACTCATATAATGTTTACTCCTTCGCCATAAATTTACATAGCCCAAGAACATCACTGGGGCCAAATACGATCCTTGAGGAACCCCCCCTTATACACTGCACCTTTCTGACTTTGATTTTTTATTTACTGTTCCATCTCTCTGTTGCTAAAAAAAGCTTCAATCCACTCAGCAAACCCCCCTTTTCAATCCCCCTACATGTTCTAGCTTCCAGAGAGTTCTTATGAGGTACCGTCAATGCCTTCTTTAGGTTCAAGAAAATGCAATCGACCCCCCCCCCTCTTTTTCCCTGTGTCCACGATCACTCTCGAGAAAAAGCTCAATAAATTTTTTGTACAGGGACATTCCTTCTAAATCCAAAGGCCACCTGCGACTGTTTTTGTCTCTTAAAAATATTTCAACCATCTGCCCTTTCACAATTTTTTCACACATTTTTGCCACTACACTGAATGATACTGGCTGAAATTTTAGGGGTTCTTTTTTGTCACCCCCCTTTTGTGAATTGGCACAATATTGCTTTTTTCCCAATCAAGCGGAACTTCTCTCCTTGGGAACTCTCAATTACACTAGTAACTTTCCTGTTAGTTGGTTACTGCACTCTTTCATTTCCAGTCGAACTCCTCGGACCCGGGGCTTTTTCACATCTTGATTTTCCATTACCCTTTTTTATTTCTATTAGTTATTTTTATTTTTCCTTTATTTTTCTTTTTCATTATTTTTTTTCGTTTTTAAAAAATTTATTTTCTTGTAAAAACAGTCTGTAAGCACTTATTATCACCCGGCTGTTGTAAAGCACTTTATAACTATGCCTTTACCTCAGCGTATCTTTTCCCTTCCCTTTTTTTTCATTTTTCCCTTAATATATCTATAGAAAAGTTTGGTTGATTCTTACATTTTTTTATTATATTTCCCCTTAGTTTCTTTTTTCTTCTCTTCGGATTCTTTCATATTCATTTTAGTTTGGGGGGGGGGGGCCCCCCCTCAGTAGAGGCAACCTCCGCCCGAAAATTTCATCAAAATATACGTATATATATATTATGTATATATTTTATAGCTCAGTATGAGCACATACCTCCCGGGTGAATATTTTATCAATTGGTTGCCCTGGCAACAGTTGTCAATACATTTCATCCAAAATAAATAGTTTTCCCTTTTACCAATTTGACTGGTATACCCAGTTTGGTCCCAAAACATTCGTAACTTTTCGGAAAACCCGTACATAACAAAAAGACAGACAGACAGACGACAGACAACAAACGGGGTGAAAAAATAAAATCTCCCAAATTTGTTGGGGGAGGAAAAATTTCCCTTTTTGGTCGGATCATTTTAGTAATTATCTTTCTCATCATATTTGTGTCCATGGAATGAAAGCCCCTCAATTTCTTAACATTCTGTATGTATCTCCAAATATTTATTTACCCTATTTGCCGGCGCATAAGACGCAGTTTTTTTTCCAAAAAAGGGGAAAGCAAAATTTACCTGGTTAATGCGGGCCGCGTCTAATTACTAATGAGAGGTCGGGCGAAAAGCAGAAGGCCCATGGGTTTACTAAGGGTGTTTTAAGTGATCTGTGTTGAGCAGTAGAAACCCCTGAAAAACAAATTTGTAAATGTGTTTAAAATCAACAGTAAGCATAAAACCAAAAAAAAGTTGGAGTTTTAAAAGAAAACAAGAGGTGGGGCAACAAGGTGGTGGTTTTTGTGACAAGATGGCCGTATATGTAAACATCATCCCCCTCCCGCAGTCCGCTGCCGCTCTCCACTGTAAATGGATGGAGACAGGGGAGGCCGTTAACAACCTCGATCCCTCAATCCTACCCCTGTATCTCTATGGATAAGGAAATGTAAACAATGGAAAAAGGCTAGTAAAAGGCCACAAAAAGTACCCGTAGATGGGACAGAAAACCTTCCACACATCACACCAAGACCAAGATCATCACGGCGCCAAAAAAATTAATCCCCCCTCAAGGCCCAACACACCTACCCCCATGCCTTTACCTGTACCTTCCCGAGGAAGACTAAAAAAAACCATCGCAACTGTGATAGATTCAAGGGAAAACCCTGGCGAAAACTTTAATCCCGACATCGGTGATTTAACAATAAAAAAAAGGTAGAGTGGTTCCTGACAGTGTATATCTTGGAAATTTTTTTGTTATTGGGAAACCCAAACCCGTTTTTAAAAGGGCCAAAAACCTTTTTTTTCCGGGATAGTTTTGGTGTGTTTTTAAAATTAATCTGGCTTTTTTTTGTGGGAAAAACAAGTTTTTTGCTTTGGGGGGGGGGGGGGGGGGGCCCTCCCCCTCCAGGCCCCCCCCACAAACATTGCAAGTTTCGCACTACCAATGCCCTTTTAAAATTTGATTGCGCCATGGGGAAAAGGGGTCAAAATACACAGATGAAGAAAGATACACGATAATGGAGGTAAAAAAGTCCTAGGATTTTTAAAGGCCCCCTTACCGAAATAATTAAACCCTTATCTTTACTGCAAAATTTTTCCCCAAAGGGCTAAACACATTTGCAGGAAAAAAACAACAAAAGGGATACCCAAAAAACATTAAATCTAAGTAAAAAGTCATAAAGGGAGATAATTTTTAGAATATCAATTCGTGGAGCATCCCGCAATAAAAGATGAACCCATTTTGGGGGTTTCCCACACACTTTTTTACATTTTATTAGTATAAATTTTTTATTTAAATTTACTGCAAATGTGAATATTGTATTTGGGTCATGCTCCAAAAAAAATTTGTTTCCCTTACAAATCCTTTTTTTAAAAATTTTTAATAAATTTAAAAAAATATTTCCTCTAAAAAACTAATATTTTTTTTTTTCCCCAAATATTTATGTAAAGTACGGGTGCGTCTTATGCGGAGGTGCGTCTTATGCGCCGGAAAATACGGTATATGTTTTTTCCTGGTTGTAGGTTATTCTGCATTATCACTCCCAGGTCCTTTTCTTCCTGAACCTTTGCAATTATTTCATTTCCATTTTATATGGCCATTTATAAATCTCTCTTTTTGCTTTTTCCAATTTCCATCAGAGGACACGTTATTTACATTAAATTCCATTTCCCATTTCTGCTCCATTCGTAGATCTTGTTCAGGTCATTTTGTAGTGTTTCACAATCTTTAGCTTTTTATTTCTCTTAATAGTTTTGCCATCATCTGCAAATAGACTAATATAACTATTTATTTCCTCCGTCATGTCATTGACGTAAATCGTGAATATTATTGGTGCCAACACTGATCCTTGTGGTACCCCACCTAAATACCTTTCTCCATTCAGACTTTTCATCCTTCACTACTGTTCTCATTTCTCTTCCCTCAGATAATTTTCCATCCAGGTTTTGATCACCCTGTGATTCCTCCTATATTTTCCAATTTCCAAAGTAGCCTCTCATGTGGAACTTTATCTAATGCCTTTTTAAGATCTAGATATACACAATCTGCCCATCCATCTCTTTCTTGTGTTATATCAATTACTCTTGAGAAAAAGCTTATTAAGTTGGTCACACATGATCTCCTTTTTCTAAAACCATACTGCCGGTCTGTTATTATACCTTCATTTTCTAAGTATTTCCGTCCATTGCTTCTTTATTATTTTCTCACACATCTTGCATACTGTGCTAGTCAATGACCACTGGTCTATAATTTAGTGGTTCATCATTCCCCTTTTTATATATTGGCACTATATCCACTCCTTTGGCACTTTTTCCTGTTGTTAATGAGCACTTTATTATATCATATACTGGTTCAACCAACTGCTTTCTGCACTCTTTTAAAACATAACCCGACACTCCGTCTGGTCCTATTGCTTTCCTCTCCTCCAATTCTTCAACAATTCACAAACTTTCCCTTTTCTCTATTTTCCACTCCATTTCCGACTTTTTCATTCCTTGCGGTTCATTGAATTTTATTCTTTTGTGAATACTTGCTGAAAGTTTATATCTAGAATTTCACTCATTATTTTTGGATCTTCATATATCATATTTCCTTCTTTCAGTCTCTCCACTTTGTCCTATGCTTGATTCTTCCTTTGATAAATCTGTAGAACAGTTTGGGTTCTTCCTTACATTTTTTCAACTATATCCTTCTCATAACTCTTCTCTTCCTCTCTCCTTATGCACACATATTCATTTCTTGCTAATTTATAGTCCTTTATTTCTTTGTGTCCGATTTTTCTTACTTTTTTCCATGCCTCATCCCTTATTCTCTTTGCCCTCTCACATCTTCCTTTCAACCATTTTTTTCCCCCCCTTTTCTCTGGTGTATATAGTGGTACGTGTTTTCAACTCCTTTCTCATATATGCTCAAAAAAATGTTGTGTTGCAAAACTTGTGTTAAAACATAAGGTTTTTAGTATATATTATGTACCAAGTGTGGCTAAATCCCACTATAACGTGTTTCCATTTTAATAATTACACATTTTTCCTGGTATATGATAACCCCAACCGTAACTGCGGTTGTCATAAGTCGGGTAACCGCAAAATGCGGTTGTAGAATATTTGACAACCACAAACACCACCGCGGTTGTGAAAAACCGACCACTCAATCCATCACTAATATATATATATATATTTTATATATATATATATATATATATACATACAAACATAAGACAAAACAGTTAAACTCTGTTTAAAGGGCTCATATTGCAGTTTTCTCTGCTGAAAACTGCAATATGAAAACTAAATTTAGAAGTATCTTAATTCTGTAATTCTATTCAGTTTAGTGCAAGGTAAGTGCTGCTTGAATGCACCATCAAATGCATGAAAAAGAAAATTCTCATTAGTTGTGTATGGTACAATATATTGAGTAAAACTAATTTTTACTTACCAAACCCTTCAGGAAGGTCTGGGGGTTGATGGAGCTGGTTGCGAGAGAGGTAATGACGATGGCGCGCAGATCGCCTGCGAACAGAACTTGGATTCTGCCGACCCTCCCCAGTGTCACGCTGACTAACACGCTCCACACTTTCTGCTCGGCTCCTTCTGTGCTCTCGGTCTCGAGGCTCCCTGTTTTGATGCAGGATACAAATAGGTCTTGAAAACCAGCAGTACACAATACAAGTTATGAAGGATTGTGATTCAAATAAAAAGTAATTTTCATATTTCTCTTGCACAATTCCTCGATCCACTATTTACTAAAAAAAAACCATCTCCACCTACGGGACAGCCTTAGTGGGGTGATCTTGATTTGAAGTTGCCTAGTGTCATGCTTTTAAGCATTTATCAGAGACAATGAAAACAGTCTACAGTTCATTTATACTTCCCAATTATTATCATTTAGTGTAAGATAAGATAAGATTTTCATCCTATCTAGACACTTTGCAAGTACCAACTACAAGGTTATTGACTATACAAAGCGCCGCCACGTCAGCATGAACTAGGCGGACTCGAACCGCTGACTGAATGCGCAGGGACTCTGCACATTGCAAGCTCGCGTCTCTACCAACCTTGCCACCCTGACGGGCACATTTAGTGTAAACAGTATCTGAGAATTCATTACATGGAAGGTACTTGCTTCAATTTCATACACTGAATGTTGATGGAAAATCAGCAAAATCTTCATCAATCTTTAATGCAATGCGTTGACAGTACTACCGCCATGTAATGTGTATAGAATGTATTGATACAGAGGTAGCCGGAGTCAGAAAGAATTATGTTAAGGCATACTTTTCATAGTAAAATAGTACATATAACATAACTGACATCTGCCTATGTGTGTTGGAGATCCAGGAATTCTGAGTTTCTATATGAATGTTTTTTAATTAGTATCTTATATATATATATATAAAGCTTGAAAAGAAATGACAACAATAAATGTGTTCATTCTGTATACAAATCATTTCAAACAAAATGTGATTTCTAGTACATACACCCCAAAATATTTTTTTCTGGTACAATACCATCCCATATTGATGACAGTTAGTTTAATTTCCGGAACAAAGAAATATTTAAATCCTTTGTTCATACAAGTTTTTAATGCAAAGTATCAACCTAAAAATTTACTTCCATTGAGATTTCATTTCAAATTGATTCTACGTACTATCAAACCTAAATATAAAAAAATGTAAGATTTGGTTTAAGTACCATATTTTTGGCATATAAAACGCAACTTTTGCATAAATGCACCTCTGTTTTCAAGAATATCTTCTGAGAATTTCTTTTTCCAGATTATATTGATTTATTTTTCAATATCCGCATAGCCTTTTATCATTCTTTACCATAGTAGTCATTTCATATGAGAGTTCAAACACTTTCATAGAGAAATAAACAGGGGGTTATGGATGATGCGCGTGAGTGAGAGTATAGTCGCAGCCACACTGGGAGCGAGAATGCTTGAGTTAGAGCAGCCAGGAGTTTTGGGTGGCTGCTTTGGGAGAGAGTTGCTATGGCAATGCACCCTTGCCTGACATCAGTGACAGTATCAGCTGATGTACACCCACGTTAAGTTCAAGGACATGGCAATGCTCATCACCAAAGGGGTATGCATACACAAAACATGATAATCGAAGAAGAGGGTGACAATTTTACAGCTAATGCATGAGGGGGAAAAGCTACTCAAGTATTGCCAATTATGTTAAGATACAATTGCAGCATATTTTTGTTCTGAAGGACCCAGTACCCTGGCAAAAAACAGAAAAATGAGCCCATTCACTACACAGTACACACACTTTCCCTCACGCCCGTCACCTTGGGGTGAATTGCAGCCACCGTCGGCCTGTGTGGGGGATGAGGGGGAAATGTTTTATAATTAGTCTCGTGCTTCGCTTACATGGTGCTTTATAAAAAAAACTTTGCTTACACCATCATGTTCAAGAGACTTTTCTTAATAAGTTGAAAAAGTTTATTTTAGTGTTCTTTCCATAATGGCTGCAAATGAAAGTCATATGTAAAATGTTATGAACAGTATGAAGAAATTATTTAACACTAACTCATCACAATTTCTTAGTTTTTGTTTTGCTGAGTTTTCACCAAACACTTTTGAGTTCTGCAATCACTGCTGCGTCAATGGCGTTTATAAAAATGGGCTTTCTAGTGTGTGAGAAAGCTATGGCAGATGATAAAGAATCATGTATGTGATGCCACTCACTGACACGGTAATTTGTTTTTTTTTTTTGTTCTAAAAAGGGAAGTATACAATAGGAAAGCGTCCTTTATCATTTATCAAGCATTTTATATTGTTAATCATGAATTACTGAATACAGGAGAACCTCGTTTATCCGGCACCCTCGGGGGAACCCCATACCGGATAACTCATTTTCCCGTTGTTTTGAGAGTTACTCTTATGGAATCCCCCAAAATCCCTTTTTTTTTCTTTCTTTTTTTCCCATCACAAGGAAACCGGCCAAGGGCACAACAAAAATGGGTAACACAAAGGCCGCTTAGTTGCCAGTCCCTATAAAGAAGACAGTCAGAGAATAAAATAAAAAAGTGGGGTGAGCCAATTTAGTTCGGGAGGTGTCTTGTTACTCTTCTTTTGAAAAGATGTAAGTCATAGGAAAATGGAAAAAACAGAAAAGGAAAAGAGTTTCAGAGTTTATCAGTGGGGAAAAAAAAAAAAAAAAAAAAAAAAAAAAAAAAAAAAAAAAAAAAAAAAAAAAAAAAACCTGGGCGATTAGTGCCCTTGTTTTGAGGCTGCCGTTGTTTTAAATGCCGGTTAAACGAGGGGTTTTCCTGTAATGTTAAAATTTGTGTGCATTTAAAATGTATTTACAAATGTTTTAAATACAATAATATTGATGTATTTAGTATTTAGTATTTAAATACATTCGTAAAAAAGTATTTAGTATTTTATATTTAGATACATTTCTCCCATGTATTAGTATTTAGTCTTTAAATACATTCAATGTATTTAGTGCCCAGCTCTGACCACAGTTACCTTCCCCAGGTTTCCCCAGGTACCCATTTATCAACCCCGAAAAGGGGGGAAGAACAGTTACATGGGTTGGCCGCCGACTTGCCCTGGCCCGGATTCGAACCAGGGCCTGCAGATTCAATGCCAGGCCGCTTGGCGCGCTAGCCAGTACACCACGGAAGCAACAAGCATAGTCACCATTTGGAGCATAACTCTATCATAATTCAAAACCCTGGTGTACATCCTATGAAAAATTTTCTTCCCTTACTAGAGGCATTATAACTCTTTCTATCATATGTGAACATTAGATTTGTAAAGTAGTTTCAAATTCAATACTGTTTTCACTCTTTATCATTTGTATTTATGACTCAAAGTTTGCATTGGTTTCTGCAATCTTACATTGCTACAAAAACTGCAACTAAAGCTGGGCAATAGGCAGCTACAACTGATCCTTTTCTCAACACAGTAATGTGCGCAAAACATGCATCATGATTTGGCATATAACATATGAGGCGTGGGCGGAGAAGGGGCATAAGGGACAAAATCCGTTTTTTCTAGTTTGCACAGGGAGAGGCAGGCTACACATCCCAGGAAGAACAAAAAATAAGCTTCAAGGGCAAAGGGCCTTGTATTCGGTGTACCGAGGGTTGGAATCATGTAGTTTCACGTCTTTTTACCCACATATAAAATCTATTTTTCCCCGTGGGGGAGAGGCGTAAGGCGTGGGAGCACAGCCAGTCAGCGAGTGAATCTCCCGGCACCAGCCAGTTTACACACAAGCCTCAAGGCCACTCACCCCACTCTCACCTACTTCTGTTATTGATACCCACCCTTTTAAAACTCATTCTTTAATAAGAATAATTATATAAAAATTCATAAAAAATAAATAATGTGCATACATGGATAAACTTTTGCATGTTTCTATTCAAATGGTATAAATTTCTTTACAAAAAAAATGTGTTTTGGATAGATTTTTTTTTTTTAGCTGCCCCTAAAAGGGTTACTTAAATGCATAAGAAATTCCTTTATAGAATTTTTTTTTTTTTTTTTTTTTTAAAAAACAACAAAGTGAGTGATTAATGAGTATAATACATTATCTTAAGTTGTTCTGAGTGTGGTAGCTTTTTCTAATTTTAACCTTAATTTGGCCCCTTTTCCGCCGGAAGTCATACCCGAAACAAAAACTTTTTTCCCATATAAATTTGAAGCAAAATTAAGTACACGACTGATGGCATATATCTGATCTGGCATTTTGAGTGTACTGCCCTGTGCTTTTGGGTTTTTATCAAAAGAAGCCCAACCCCATGAAAAACAAAACCCCATGGGAAAGTAAAATGAAAAAATTGTAGAGGTTTTTTCAATTACATGCGCCAAAAAAGCCTTAAAATATTGGAGTAATGAAAAAAATAACATTAGTGGTAGGATGTGGCCGCAACAAAAATGGCATGCTGGATACACTCAAAAAGATTTTGAATGCAAACTTTGTTTGATACCATTTTGGTTACATTTTTTGCGCCGACATATTGTTAAGAATACACATTTGGGATTTCTGTAATTTTAATAAAAAACAGCTTTTCTGGATGTTGGTTTCCCATATTCCACATATCTGATGCAATATTCTACTTTCATAATTTTTGCAAAAAATCTTTCATATGTTCTATTTTAACCCCAAAATGGTACATGCTTACTTTTTAACAATAAAAACCCGGGATATAAAAAAGAAACCGTCAGGCATTTAAATTTCTGCATTGGAATCCTTACCGTTTATTTGGGGTTCCTTCTTTGGACATTGAAGTTTTGTTGGGGTTTCTTTGTACAAAATTTTTCCCAACTGACGGCTGGGAAGTGTACTAGATGGGACAGTGTTGGAGAATGGAAGCGCTTGGAGAGCCCAAAAAACTTGTTGCCCGGCCTGTAAAACGTTTTGGGAAGTGCGTGGGGCTTGGTTGGGCGACTTGGAGGAGGGGGAGGGCCCCTGCAGGGGGAAACAGAGGTTTTTGTGGGAGGCAAACCTCACTACACACAATTTTGCAAGAAGTTTGGCACATGATGAAAAGGGGCACGTGGAGTGATGGGGAGGCAAAGGGTTTTTGGATCCAACAGAACTGAGGGAGCTGAGGAGGTGGGAAAGGTGGGTTCGACTAGAAATCTGGGCAACCAGAAGAAGCAGAAATGGGGGCATGCTTTAGCACAACCCTGGCAATGTGGAGAGGGGAAAGGGGGAAGATGAGGAAGAGGGGAGGAGGGACAATTTTACAGGAGGGGGGGGTGGGGACACTGGGAAAACCAGGAGAAGACAGACAGAGGAAAACATAGATGGCACATGGACAGTGTACTTTGTCAGGCCGCCTGCGCTCCATCTGTAATGACCAATCGAGAGGACCAGTCACTTCTGTCTCTCACACAAAGTGCACGTTTTGGGGCACATACTTACACTAACTTTTGATTTAATTCATTACTTGTTGCTTGTCTGCCTTTTAAGATCAAAGATTTATCTTTAAACCCTTGGTTAACCCTTTCAAAAATGGCTTAGCTATCAATGTTACTATGAGCAGTGGTCCCACCTTTTTTTAGGGTCTGGTCATTCTAACGTTTTTAAATACAGTGGAAAGGGGGCCCAAACAAATATTTTTTTTTAAATGCACACATGATCTAGATTTTTACACGTTTACATTAATCATATATAATATATTTAAACCCCCGCTTTTCGGACCTCGATATAAAGATTTTTGGGTTTAAAAAATTTTTTTGCCAGTTTCCGATATAAGCGGGGGGGATTT
>JACEEZ010003863.1:2500-16838 GCA_016584305.1 Chionoecetes opilio
GGCTCAAGGAGGATATGCAGAGAGAATTAGTGAAAGAATTAATAGACTTGGGTGTATTAAGAGAAGAGCAGAATGAAGATGAAAGAAAAAGGATGGGTGTGGAAGGAAAGAGCCTGGAGGAACAGGGGAGTGAAGTGACTGATAGTGAGCAAACATTATCACAGAGGCTGAGGTTGATGGAAATGGAGATCAGGTTGCAGAGAGAGAGAAATGTGGCAGTGAGGATAGAGGCAGAAGTTGAAAAAAGTAAGGCAGAGGTTGAAAGAGAGAAAATTAGAACAAAGGCAGAGGTGCAAATAAAGAAAATGGAAGTAGACAGTGGTGGTCACAGGGGAAGATCAAATGATGGAAAAGTTCATTTTGTGCCAGAATTTGTGGAGGAGGAAGCAGAAAATTACTTTCTTCAATTTGAAAAGGTGGCAATATTGAGAGGTTGGCCTGAGGATGAATGGGCTTTATTAGTACAGACAAAATTTAAAGGTAAAGCAAGAGAGACTTATGCAGGTTTGAGTGTAGAGGAATGTAGTGAATATCAGGTTGTGAAGGAAGCCGTGTTACAAACTGTGAGAGTGGACCCTGAGATCTATAGACAGAGATTCAGAGATGTAAAGAAAACAGCAAACTGTACATATTTAGAAATGGCCAGAGAGTGTGCTTTCAAATGTGACAAATGGTTGAAGGCAGAAAATGTAAATGAAAAGGAGGACTTAAGGCAGTTAATGATGTTAGAACATTTTAGAAATAATCTGAAACCAGAGTTGAGGTATGAAATTATGAAGCTTGATATAAAAGATGTGATGGATGCTGGACGTAAGGCTGACCAACTTGAGGTGGCCTACGGGCTTTGTAATTCAGTGTCAAGGGTTAGACTTAGCCACCAGAGCTGGTCTGGTAGCTCGGCTGGTTATGGGAGTAGTAAGGGGAACAAAAATGTCCATTTACAAGGGATCGCAAATGAAAAAAATGCTAGGTACTCAAGTAACTATGTGAAATCTAGTTTTGGAGGTAATTTTCAGAAACAGGCAGTATATTCACCCCCTCCCAAGAATAACAATGTCAGTAATGCTCCAAGGCAGAGTCAGTCCTTGATTAGATGTTATAAATGTGGTGAGGTTGGACACCTAAGTATATATTGTGGCAACCAACAAAGCTTGTCTCCCAAATGTCAACTTTGTGGTAAACAGGGACATGGGAAATATCAATGTTATAGGTATATGAATTCAAAGGAGGCAGGACTGACAGTGTCCAGGAGAGGATGTGTAGAACACTTGCCAACAAATGTTAACACTGAGAAGAAAGTTTTACCTGCAGTTGATTTTGAACCTTTTATTACAAAAGGACAGATGAATGTAGATGATGGTGCAGAGAGGGAAATTATAATTTTGAGGGATACAGGTGCCAATTTAAGTCTAGTACTTAAGAATACTGTGGAATGGAGTGAGAAAACTTTTACAGGTGTAGAAGTTGAGGTTAAAGGTATAGGATCTGCTGGAATAGTCATTCCCATTCATCATGTGTGGCTTAAGAGTGGATTTGTCACAGGAAAGGTGAAGGTAGGAGTGAGTAATGAACTTCCAGTAACAGGTGTAGACATGCTCCTGGGGAATGATTTGGCGGGTGAACAGGTAGTCCCTACCCCTGAGCTTATGGAGAATCCTATAATTAGTCAGGATGATGACATTTTAGAGCCTGAAATATGTAAGGTTGAAGGAAAGGTAGAGGAGAGTATACTGTATCCAGCATGTGTAGTGACAAGAGCTAAGGCCAAGCAAATGGAGGAGCGTGAGATGGACTTAACCTCATTGTTTGATAGAGTGGAGTCCCACATGGAGGTTGAACAGGTGAAAGGAGATGTGACTAAATGTGAGGCAGGGATTATGTCAGATTATATTGTGAGAACGGAGGATTTGACAAGTGCACAATGGGAAGATGAGTCTAAAATCTTTGTGGAGTGAGGCAGTGAGAAGAGGAGCTTCAGATGAGGATGTGGGATATTATGTGGAGAATGAAGTTTTAATGAGGAAGTGGAGGCCTACTGATAGCCCAGTAAGTGATCATTGGATGGTGAAGACTCAAATTGTTGTTCCTAGGAAGTATAGAGAGAAAGTTTTAGAATTGGCTCATGAAAATAATTGGTCTGGTCATTTAGGTGTAAAAAAGACATTAAACAAAATAACAGCTCATTTTTATTGGCCAGGAGTAAAGAAGAGTGTAACTGAATATTGTAAAGCTTGCCATGTATGCCAAGTGGTAGGAAAACTAAACCAAACTATAGTGAAAGCACCACTGTGTCCTATTCCTGTAGTGGGTGAGCCATTTAATAGAATATGCATAGATATTGTGGGTCCTCTTCCTGCTTCTAAGAGAGGCAACCAGTATTTATTGACCATAATGTGTATGGCTACTAGATTCCCAGAAGCGATAGCATTGAGAAGTATTCATGCTAAAGTTATTGTGAGAGAGTTGGTGAATTTTTTTTCGTGGGTTGGACTTCCTAAAGTAATACAATCGGATCAGGGTAGTAACTTCACTTCAAAATTGTTTGGTCAAGTGTTACAGGGGTTGAAAATAAATCAACAATTATCAAGTGCCTACCACCCGCAGTCACAGGGCTGCTTAGAAAGGTTTCACCAGACACTCAAAAAGACTCTGAGGACATATTGTATGGAATTGGATAGGGATTAGGATGAGGCTGTGCCGTTAGCACTGTTTGCTTTGAGAGATGCTATACAGGAATCAATAGGTTTCAGCCCTTTTGAACTTGTGTATGGGCATGAGGTCAGAGGACCATTGAGGATGTTGAAGGAGAAATGGTTAGGAAATGTAAATGTACCAAATGTTTTGGAATATGTAGCAAAGTTTAAGGAGAGACTGAGGAGGGCTAGATAAATTGCTGGTGAGAACTTAAAGGAATCTCAGAGGGATATGAAGAAATGGTATGATGAAAAGGCAAGAGAGAGAGATTTTCAACCTGGTGACAAGGTATTGGTGCTGTTCTCACTGCAAGGTAATCCTTTAAATGCTAAATACTGTGGGCCTTGGAAAATTGAGAAAAAGATTAGTGATGTAAATTATTTAGTAGAAACTCCAGGGAGACGCAAAGGGAATCAGCTATGCCATGTAAATATGTTGAAGCCATATTATGACAGAGAGAAGATACAGGGAGTAGATGTTAATAATATAATTTGTGGGAATGTTGTGAAGTCTGAAAAGGATGATGTGGAGCATAATGATTTAGTCAGATGTGAGGGGCAGAGTTTGGAGAACTCAGTAGTATTGTCACAGTTGGAAGAGAAGTTGAAACATTTGTGTCGGGATGAGAGAGGAGAGGTAAAAAAAATTAGAAATGATTTTAAATCTTTGTTTCCTGATGCTCCCAGAAGAACAAATGTAATTGTACATGATGTAGAGATTGAAAAAGTAGCACCAATTAAACAACACCCATACAGAGTGACACCACAGAAGAGAGAGATAATGAGAAAAGAAGTAGAGTACATGTTGAAAAATTATTTAATTGAACATAGCAATAGTCCATGGAGTTCACCCTGTGTGTTGGTGCCTAAACCTGGAGGGAAGGGTTATAGATTTTGTACTGATTATAGAAAGGTTAATGTGGTAACTAAAAGTGACTCTTACCCCATTCCCAGAATTGATGACTGTATAGACCAGCTGGGAAATGCTAGATATGTAACAAAAATAGACCTGCTCAAAGGTTTTTGGCAGGTGGGATTAACTGAGAAAGCTAGGGAGTTGTCAGCATTTGTTACCATGGATGGACTCTATCAATATAAGTTTTTGCCTTTTGGTATGAAGAATAGTTCCAGTTGTTTTCAAAGATTGGTGAATGAAGTATTGAAGGGAGTAAAATGTTGTACTGTATATATAGATGATATTGTACTGTATTCTGAGAAGTGGGAGGAGCATCTAAAGTTGTTGGTTGAAGTATTTAGAAAATTGGATGATGCAAATCTCACAGTGAACCTGATGAAAAGTGATTTTGTGAAGGCTTCAGTGGATTATTTAGGATTTAAGATTTGACAAGGAGAGGTGAGACCACTTAATGCCAAAGTGAAAGGCATTATGGATTTGCCTTCTCCAACAAACAGGAAGGAGCTGTTGAGATTTTTGGGGATGAGTGGTTATTATAGGAGATTTTGTAGAAATTTCTCAGCAGTTGCACTGCCATTAACCAGGTTGTTGTGTAAAAAGATGAAATTTGTGTGGAGCGAGCACTGTGAAGAGGCTTTCAAGAAAATTAAGGATATTTTAGTTAATGCTCCCATATTGATTACTCCTGATTATGACAAGACATTTAAGCTGTATGTGTATGCCAGTGGTGAGGGAATTGGAGGAGTGTTGATGCAGGAGATGGAAGGAGTTGATCATCCCATTGGATATTTCTCTAAAAAGTTACTGTTATACCAGAGGAATTATAGCACAATGGACCCTACCCATAACTACGTCACGGTTTGTTTACATCGGTGCATTGTGGGGATAAGGCGGGTCGCCGCGGGTGACCTACGAAGGAAAACTACGGCGATGGAAGAATTTCGAGTTATTATGCGCGAAATTGATATTACAGGTGCTATATTACTGTGCTCTGTTTCTCGCTGACAACACTATAGAGAAGACCTGAGGTAATGGCTGATGTGCAGAGCTTCTAAACCAAGAAAACAGTCATAACAGAGCCTCGTCAAAAGGTAAGCAACTGGTAGGTACGTAATGTGTCCTACCACTTGCATTACTTCTTAATGAGACTCTGCTGTGACTGTTTTCCTGGTTTAGAAGCCTTCGCACATCACACATCACCTCAGGTCTTCTCTATGTTGTCAGCGAGCACGGAAATATAGCACCTGGAATATCAATTTCGCCCAAAACAACTCTAATTTTTTTCATCGTCGTAGTCTTCTCTTTGTAGGCTGTACATATTCATGGTTATGATAGTATTAAAATACCTTATTAATTCATTTCCCTTTTGTTGTCTCTCCTCATAATAAGTAGGCTACATCATGGGTTTAAGTGTTACTTGACGACCCAAATGAATACTCTTGAGTCTATACCAACATCACCAACCTTTGCTTTGATTTATCTTATTACTCCATCCATAAACAAGTTGCATAACCAGGGTGACATTACCCATCCTTCCCTCATGGTACCTACATGGTACTGTCGTCTACCGATATTTTTGGGTCCCTACACAAATCGGGAGAACTCGCCGACAGTAATGTTAGGTTGGTATCCGGTCATTTCGCCACATGCCATTTCGCCACACCATAGAGTCATTTCGCCCACAGGTCATTTTGCCCACACTATGGAGTCTATATAGGAGCTAGGAGGTTAGGTTATATTTTTTTAGTGTGTCGAGAACCCCCAACCCCCCCCTAGGAGGTTAGGGTTTGATTTGTTTAGGTTAGGTTTGGGTTGGTTAGATTTTGGGTAGTTTAGGTTATATTTTGGGTTTGGTTAGGGTTAGATTAGATTTGGTTAGGTTAGGATAGGTTAGATTTGGTTAGGTTAGGTTAGTTAGGTTAGATTTGGTTAGGTTTGGTTAGCTTAGGTTAGATTTTGGGTTTGGTTTGGTTACACACTAAACAAATATAACCTAACACCTCCCAGCTCCTATAGACTCCATAGTGTGGGCGAAATGACCTGTGGGCGAAATGGGCTCCCATGGTGTGGCGAAATGGCATGTGGGCGAAATGACCGGATACCCAAACCCAAACATTACTGTCGGCGAGTTCTCCCGATTTGTGTAGGGAAAAAAATTATCGGTAGACGACAGTACCATGCAGGTACCATGAGGCAAGGATGGGTAATGTCACCGTGGTTATGCAACTTGTTTATGGATGGAGTAATAAGATAAATCAAAGCAAAGGTTGGTGATGTTGATATAGACTCAAGAGTATTCATTTGGGTCGTCAAGTAACACTTGAAAACCCTGATGTAGCACTACTTATTATGAGGAAAGACAACAAAAGGAACTCAATTTAAAAAGGTATTTAATACTATCATAACCATGAATATGTACAGCCTACAAAGAGAAGACTACGACGATGAAAAAATTTCGAGTTGTTTTGGGCGAAATTTATATTCCCGGTGCTATATTTCCGTGCTCGTGACAATATAGAGAAGACCTGAGGTGATGGTTTATGTGCGAAGGCTTCTAAACCAGGAAAACAGTCACAGCAGAGCCTCATTAAGAAGTAAGCAAGTGGTAGGGACACATATTAGTACCTACCAGTTGCTTACCTTTTGACGAGGCTCTGTTATGACTCTGTTTTTTTGGTTTAGAAGCCTCTGCACATCAAGCCATTACCTCGGGGTCTTCTCTATATTTGGGTCAGCGAGAACAGAGCACAGTAATATAGCACCTGGAATATCAATTTCGCGCAAAATAACTCGAAATCTTTCCATCGCCGTAGTTTTCCCTTCGTAGGTCCACCCGCGGCGACCCCGCCTTATCGCCACAATGCACCGATGTAAACAAACCGTGAGTAGTTATGTCTGGGCCCATTGAAAAAGAGGCTTTGGCGTTGATTTTGAATTTAAATCATTTTGATATATATGTAAAAGGGCTGCGATGCCAGTGCAAGTGTTTACAGATCACAACCCCTTAGTTTTGTAAATAGTATGAAAAATTCAAATCAAAGGTTGATGAGGTGGTGTCTACTATTGCAGGAGTATGCTTGTTGTACCCATGTGAAAGGGAAGGATAATGTGATAGCGACGCTCTTTCACGAGTTCCTGTAAGCTGTGAGCCCTCTTAAGAGAGAACTCACATCTTTAAATGGAAGGGGGGTGTTACCCTTAGCACCCCTAAAAACATTTTCTGTGGGAGTGATATGATTGTGGTCCCGTAAATTAAGCGAGATGTTGATGAGGCGGAGAACAGGTGGAGCGAGGTCCTCTTTGGGTGGACAGCTGGTGGGTTAGGAGCTGGGTGTGGAAGCTCCGTGGGTAGGCCACGTGTTGTGCTGAGAGTGGTACAAGGGAAAAAATTGTGTGTTGGGTGGTGCTTGAGTTGGGTGATTGACTTGGTGTGTGATTGACTTGGTGTATGATTGACTTGGTGATTGACTTGGTGTGTGTTTGACTTGGTGTATGATTGACTTGGTGATTGACTTGGGTGTATGATTGACTTAGTGATTGACTTGTTGTATGATTGACTGATGGGGGTATGTGTATGTCCTGTGGCGTGAGCAGTAGCTCAGCTGATGGTGTATGTGTGTGGAGGCGTGTGGCCTGGTGTGTGGTTTGTGTATGTGCTGTGGCGTGAGCAGTAGCTCAGTGATGGTGTGTGCTTAACTTGGCGAGTAGCCTGGTATGTGGTGAGGGGAGTTGGTATGTGGTGATTGGTGGATTGATTTTTGAGACAAAAAAGGGCTATCATAGATTTTTTTCTTTGTTTCTGTACATATATGATTAGGGAAAAATTATAATATGTTAAATAGAGAAGTGAGTCAATATTTGCCTGGTGGTTGTGAGAGTGAGGTGTGGGGAGTGGCAAATCTAGTTACCAACCACCCGGCCCGGGATGACTTCTCTAAGGCAGAAGCAAGGTACAATGATAGGTATTCCCACAATATTTACTGGCAGCAAGGAGCTGCAGTGTGGTGAAGTGTGGCTGGGGACGAAACCCATAGTCCTTTCACTTTTTTGAACACCTCTCCATGCACTCATTCCTCTAGCACCCACGTCTACACTGACGGTTGTAAACCCCACTCTCGATCTAGCTTGCTATCCTCTTCCCTCTTTTCAGTATCAATTCCAAATACCTAAAGAATCTACGTTCTTACAAAGGAAATGTACGCCCTCCTCTTTGCCTTAAAACGCATACTTTTCTACCCCTCCTGTTCCTTCACTATCTTTTACTGATTCCCGCAATTCCCTTCTCTTCTATAATCCCTTCGCCACTTCACCCTCTTGCTCGGAAGATCCAAGGGCTGGTTATTCCGCCATCCGTTTCGCCACAAAACAATATGCTTCTGCTGGGTGCTGAGTCACGTGGGTATCTGGGTAACGAACGCGTTTATTCTTTAGCGCGCTCGGCCACTGTGTCTCAATGCCCCCCGTTCTCAAACTTGCCAGCCTCCGACTATTTCCGCCTTTAAATCTTTCCTTTTCAACCGCTGGCAATTCTCCTGGACCACTTTCTCTGCCAATAAACTTCGCCTGGTATAATCCATGGTCAAATTTTTACCTCACTCATATATACGTTGGGAGGACTGCTCTCGCACGCTTACGCATAGGCCATACCAACCCAGAGACAGATGGTCATTATGCTTCATATGCCAAGAAACGACGCCAGAGTCGCGGACAAGTCCCTCCCAGAATACACGCCAAGACAAGGGGAGCCCGCTACAGCATTCTCGCTGGATATCTGAGAAGGTTTAATGAGCTTGAATTGCTCCCCAATCTTTTCTGTTGAGCCCATTAGATGAAGGCAGTGGCGTTGAAGCAGCATTGAGCGCCAACAATGCACGATACCACAAGGGCCTGCAGGCTGAGGTATAACAAGACCAAGTTAGACAGAGCTGAGAAGAGGCACCTGAAAATAGGCGCCGACGAAGAAGAGAAAGTTTTTGCCCTCAAGCGAAACTCGATATCTGTCACGACCATCAAGTACTGAGACGAAACACCAAGAAGTGAAATGCTTCTTCGCGGAAAGCTCCTGGTAGTGCTGGGGCTTCATGAAGCTGGGGACATTCCAACTGGACTCGCGTGTCAGGGTCGTGCGCACTGATTTCTGGACCCCCGGCAATGAACCTCTTGAACCGGGCCCAATTGANTGGAGGGGTGTTACTTTTTTTGGGAGTTATGATTGGGTCGAGAGCGAGGAACAGGTGGAGCGAGGTCCTCTTTTGGGTGGACAGCTGGTGGGTTAGGAGCTGGGTGTGGAAGCTCCGTGGGTAGGCCACGTGTTGTGCTGAGAGTGGTACAAGGGAAGTAATTGTGTGTTGGGTGTGTGCTTGAGTTGGTGATTGACTTGGTGTGTGATTGACTTGGTGTATGATTGACTTGGTGATTGACTTGGTGTGTGATTGACTTGGTGTATGATTGACTTGGTGATTGACTTGGTGTATGATTGACTTAGTGATTGACTTGTTGTATGATTGACTGATGGTGTATGTGTATGTCCTGTGGCGTGAGCAGTAGCTCAGCTGATGGTGTATGTGTGTGGAGGCGTGTAGCCTGGTGTGTGGTTTGTGTATGTGCTGTGGCGTGAGCAGTAGCTCAGCTGATGGTGTGTGCTTAACTTTGGCGAGTAGCCTGGTATGTGGTGATGGAGTTGGTATGTGGTGATTGGTGGATTGATGTTTGAGACATCAAAGGGCTATCATAGATTTATTTCTTTGTTTCTGTACATATATGATTATGAAAATATATAATATGTTAAATAGAGAAGTGAGTCAATATTTGCCTGGTGGTTGTGAGAGTGAGGTGTGGGGAGTGCAAATCTAGTTACCAACCAGCCGGCCCGGGATGACTTCTCTAAGGCAGAAGCAAGGTACAATGATAGGTATTGCACAATATTTACTGTGCAGCAAGGAGCTGCAGTGTGGTGAAGTGTGGCTGGGGACGTAACATAGTCCTTTCACTTTCTTGAACACCTCTCCATGCACTCATTCCTCTAGCACCCACGTCTACACTGACGGTTCTAAACCCCACTCTCGATCTAGCTTTGCTATCCTCTTCCCCTCTCTTCAGTATCAATTCCAACTACCTAAAGAATCTACTGTTCTTACAAAGGAAATGTACGCCATCCTCTTTGCCTTAAAACGCATACTTTTCTACCCATCCTGTTCCTTCACTATCTTCACTGATTCCCGCAATTCCCTTTCTCTTCTATAATCCCTTCGCTCACTTCACCCTCTTGCTCGGAAGATCCAAGACTGGTTATTCCGCCTATCCGTACGCCACAAAACAATATGCTTCTGCTGGGTGCTGAGTCACGTGGGTATCTCGGGTAACGAACGCGTTGATTCTTTAGCGCGCTCGGCCACTGTGTCTCAATGCCCCCCGTTTCTCAAACTTGCCAGCCTCCGACTACTACCCTGCCTTTAAATCTTTCCTTTTCAACCGCTGGCAATTCTCCTGGACCACTTTCTCTGCCAATAAACTTCGCCTGGTATATCCATGGTCAAATTCTTACCTCACTCATATATACGTTGGGAGACTGCTCTCGCACGCTTACGCATAGGCCATACCAACCCAGAGACAGACTGGTCATTATGCTTCATATGCCAAGAAACGACGCCAGAGTCGCTGACAAGTCCATCCCAGAATACACGCCAAGACAAGGGGAGCAGCTACAGCATTCTCGCTGGATATCTGAGAAGGTTTAATGAGCTTGAATTGCTCCCCAACTCTTTTCTGTTGAGCCGATTAGATGAAGGCAGTGGCGTTGAAGCAGCATTGAGCGCCAACAATGCACGATACCACAAGACCTGCAGGCTGAGGTATAACAAGACCAAGTTAGACAGAGCTGAGAAGAGGCACCTGAAAATAGGCGCCGACGAAGAAGAGAAAGTTGTTGCCCTCAAGCGAACTCGATATCTGTCACGACCATCAAGTACTGAGACGAAACACCAAGAAGTGAAATGCTTCTTCTGCGGAGAAGCTCCTGGTAGTGCTGGTCTTCATGAAGCTGCGACATTCAACTGGACTCGCGTGTCAGGTCGTGGCGCACTAAATTCTGGACGGCATGGACCTCCTGACGCAATTGAACGCTGGGACATGGTTGCACAGGAGGCCAAGTACCACCGAAATGTCTCCTGAACTTGTACAATCCCGCCCGGAAGATTAAGGAAATGGCGGGCAAAGGTACAGACGATGAGCACGCAATAGCAGGACTTGCTTTCGCAGAGCTGGTGGTGTTTATTGAAGAAGCTCACATGGATGACGAGACGTCTCCGATCTTCAAACTTGCTGACCTGGCGCAGTTATACACGTCAAGGATGGAACAGCTGGGAGTCAAGCATGAGGGCAGGGTGCACACGACCCGTCTTAAGCAGAGACTGCTTGCTCACTTTCCTAACATGTGTGCACAGCACCAGGGGCGCGATGTCCTGCTTGCATTCAATGAAGACCTCGGCGATGCCCTGGCAAAGGCTTGTGAACTGGACAGAGACCTTGATGCTGTCCACCTGGCGCGTGCTGCCCAAATTGTGAGACGCCACATCATCAGAGATGCCAAGGTGTTCAACGGGTTTCCTGCAGGATGCCAACAGGACTCCGTGCCACCCATGCTGCTTGCCTTGGTCACTATGATCTTGGAAGGTCCCAGTATCAAGCACCAAAGTGAAAGCACAACACCAGCGGCACTGAGCATCGCCCAGCCCCTCAAGTTCAACAGCGTTATGCACCGACGGGCCACCACAGGCAGTACGCCTCGCCCAGTCAGGCACACCACCACGCAGGAGACGCCAGTTCCAACCTACATCGGCCTAATGCTACATGCACACACGCGCAAGAGGGAGTTCGTCGACAGGCTGGCAACACATGGGATTTCTATCTCCTATGATCGGGTCCTGTCCCTTTCCACACAGCTGGGGAACAGTGCTGCCGCCTCTACCACCAGGAGCAAGTAGTCTGCCCTCCCAAGATGAGAGGCAGAGTCTTCACAACTGCCGCGGTAGACAATATCGACCACAACCTAAGTTCCACCACAGCAAAACAGTCATTCCATGGGACTGCTATTTCCCTCATGCAACACCCTGCGGTCCCTGGGGCCGGCATTGACGGCAGCATCATCATCCTCGGAGGGCCGAACGAAAAGGCCTCAAAACAGTTGACCGTTTGCCGCACTACTATACAGATGTCCCATCCGTCGGCAGCATCAAGAACACCCCCGTGCCGGCTACCAGCGTGACATCCCTGAGCAGCAACAGCGGCCTCAAGCAACATGCTGAAAGAGAGCACTTCTGGCTAAAACACACCCAAGTCGCCCTACAAGAAACTTCTCCAGTGGAGAACACTTCATGGGCTGCATACCACGCAAGCCAGCAGGACATGCCAGCCAGTCGGGCCATCTGTCCCACCGCACTGCTCCCACTCTTCCTGGAGAGCGCCCACACCGTGGCTATGATCAAGCACTCCATGGATGTGGTCAGGATTGCAGTGGAACATCTCAACCCTGGCCAGACTCCAGTGGACCAGCCGCTGTTTGCTTTGGCAAAGCAGATCCAGTGGAAATGGCCACAGGAGTATGGTGAAGAGAAGTTTGTCGTCCTCTTCGGCGGTCTTCATATCGAGATGGCAGCACTGAAGACCCTTGGTGACTAGCTGCAAAGGAGCGGATGGGTGCAAGCACTGGTTCAGGCAGAGATCACCAGTGCCAGGACAGCGGACTCCTTCCTGCGGGCATCCCATGTCAGTCGAATCAGGAGGGCTCATTAAGTGACAGCAGCAGCCCTCTTCACCCTGCAGCAGCACGCCTACAACCACTACATTGACCAGCTGGGTGACGCACGCAACGACCAACGACGATTGTTCGACGATTGGTGCCAACAAAAAGCGGAGACCTGTCCCCAGTTCGACTACTGGGAAACTGTCCTGCAACTGGAGGTGACGGTCCTGGTGTACGTGCGCTCTCTGCGCCAAGCGTCGTTGCGATGTACGTAGATGCCCTGAGAGAACTATCAGTGTGGTTCCATGCCCTGGATCACACCAACTACGCGCGCTGGATTCCTGTGCATCTGCGAGACATGGTGGAACTGCCGACGACACACCCTGAAATAGCCCAGGAATTCCGAGCTGGGAACTTCACCGTCTAGAAGACGAACAGGTCGTTCTCCGCCATACCCGTCGATCAGGCCCACGAGCAGAACAATACTGCCATCAAAAGAGACGGAGGTGCAGTGGGCCTGACTGACAACCCCAGCGCTCTACGACGGTGGATGGTGGCAGGACCAGAGGTTGCCACGCTCATCGAACAGTTCCACGATGAAACTGACCCGGGGAACAGACCACAAGACACAAGGTACCATGACTAGGGTATCTATATAGAGAGGCTAACGCCATTCATAGGCCCTATGTTAAACGCTACTGGGCGCCATCTTAGCGCCAGGGCCTCTTCGTTCACCCGAGACCCGGGGAAGTTCTAAAGGCATTACCCCGCAGTATATCATGTTATACATGTATAAAGGATATACTGTTATCTTCGGAAATGCTTGTTCTATAAGATTATCACATAAAACATAGTAAAACACATTAAATGTGCTTTAAGTAGGCGCCACCGAGCGCCTAACTTCTGATCTTTCTATAATTTCTGATTGGGGCAAAGCAAACCATGTTTTGTTTAATGCCTCAAAAACCCAATTTCTTCATCTATCCACTCGACAAAACCTACCAGATAACTATCCCTTCTTCTTCAATGACACTCAACTGTCTCCTTCTTCTACAATGAACATTCTAGGACTATCCTTTACTAAAAATCTGAACTGGAAATCTCACATCTCATCTCTTGCTAAAACAGCTTCTAAGAAGTTAGGTGTCCTGTGGCGTCTGCGTCCTTTTTTTCTCCCTTCCCAATAGCTTGCTCTCTACAGGGACCTTATCCGCCCATGTATGGAGTATGTCTCACATGTTTGGGGAGGATCCACTCATACAGCTCTCCTAAACAGGGTTGAGTCAAAAGCTTTTCGTCTCATCAACTCCTCTCCTCTGACTGACTGTCTTCAATCTTTAAATCACCGCCGCAATGTTGCTTCTCTTGCTCTCTTCTACCGTTATTTTCATGCTCACTGCTCTTCTGAACTTGCTAACTGCATGCCTCCCCCACTCCCGCGGCCTCGCTGCACAAGACTTTCTACTCATTATCATCCCTATTCTGTCCATCTTCCCAATGCAAGAGTTAATCAGTATCTTTACTCTTTCATCCCTTTCACTGGTAAACTCTGGAACTCTCTTCCTGTTTCTATTTTTCCACTTTCCTATAACTTAAATCTTTTCAAAAGAAGAGTAACAAGACATCTCCCCAACTAAACTGGCTTACCCCTCTGTTTTTATTTTATTCTCTTACTGTCTTCTTTATAGGGTCTGGCAACTAAGCGAGCTTTGTGTTACCCATTTTTGTTGTGCCCTTGGCCAGTTCCTTGTTATGTAAAAAAAAAAAAAAAAAAAAAAAAAAAAAAAAAAAATAAAGGTCATTATGAGACTCTGAAGAAATATGATGAACTTAACATTCACTTAAAACTCGTCGTCATGTAAAGCTTTGTGGGACAGCTTATAAGATAGAAGCATATAAGATAGAAGATAGAAATTTCAATAGAAGCAGAATTTTATTAGCTTTCCATTGCTATATTTCGTTTTCTGATAAATGCAGTAGTAGCATGAT
>JACEEZ010003866.1:0-117500 GCA_016584305.1 Chionoecetes opilio
TGAAAAAATGCTATATGCAAGAAATGCAATACCTTTATTGATTTCACCATTTTCGCCGAAGGGCCCACAAAAAACCCCCTGGGAAGGTGCGCCACTTTATTTCTACTAAATTAGTGTGCGCCATGGAAAAGGTTGGGACCTGCCTTAGATGCTTCCCGTCACGCAGATCAGACGACGACCTTTTGCGCCGCAGACTTAGAAAGAGAAAGAGCTCGATTCCTGGTCGGCGGCAGATGTCCGAATCGATCATGGCCCGGATGGTTAGTTCTTATTCCTTTGTCGGGGCGCTTGAGTTACTTGTCTTATAATGTATGTACATAATGTACCACCACAACTCTTTTCTCTCTCTTCTCTCTCCTCTCTCTCTCTCTCTCTCTCTCTCTCTTCTCTCTCTCTCCTCTCTCTCTCTCTCTCTTTTCTCTCTCTCTCTCTCTTCTCTCTCTCTCTCTCTCTCTGCACAATCATTTGTTACACTGGCACTCATCCTCCTCCTCTTTTTCCTCTCCTCCCCCTTCCCCCTTATCAGACTGACCAATCCACATTACCGGGACACATGACTCTTAATGGCCTTTTTACCACTTATTATTATTATATATATATATTTATATAGGTTTTTTTTTTCTCTCTCTCTCCCCTCTCTCTCTCTCTCTCTCTCTCTTTTCTCTCTCTCTTTCTCTCTCTCTCTCCTTCACAGGCACTACGGGTAGGCGTTCTCCTCAGGGTACCAATTGGTTCTGCGGCGGCGTGCTAAACGAGCAGTGGGTCCTCACGGCCTTGCATTGCTTCTTCGGTTTGTGAGTGATAAACTAGGTCTATTTTTTTTAACGAGGTGAAAACTCCAATCTATCTTATGGTCTCATGCTTAAAATTATGCCTTGTTTACTGATGATATGGTTAACTATGATGAAATACAGCTGTAATTTAGAAGAACCGTAGTATTCCTTCTTTCCTAGCATCATATATCAGTCAGTAAGCAGCAAGTGGGCTGGAATTTTCACCTCGTTAAGAAATATTACTTTTAGTGCACGTTAAAACAGATGAAATGTAATGAACCCTAATACCTCTACAAACACACACAAAAACACACACACACATACACACACAACACACACACAACACACGCACACACGCACACACAAACACAACACACGCGCACACACACGCACACACACACCAAAACACACCAAACACACACACACACGCCACACACACACACACACAAGCACACACAAACACACACACACACACACAAACACAAAGAAAGAGCGTCTACAGTATTCATCACCACATTCACCACACTCAGCCCGGCCCATATGGTGCGTCTTGGTGAACACGACTACAACAACGACACCGAGGGGCGACCACCAGGACTTCAACGGGCGACACTGTGATCTACCCCGACTTTACGCCCCCGCGTCCTACCACGACCCGGCCCTCCTCAGGCGGAGTCCCAAAGCACCCTCAAGTCAGGCTGCAATCGTCATTGCCATAGGTGAAGGATATATAAATGCCTGTCCATCCTACAATATAGGGCGTGTTAAATTTCTAGTTTTCTATCTTCCTTCTACACTTCCCTCCTCTTTAACTCCCCCTGCACTCTCCATACCTATGCACAGCAACACACACACACACACACACACATAAAACACACCCCACCACACACAAAAACAACACACCCCACACACACACACACACACACACTCAAAGGCAAGTGGATTTAAAAATGGGAACAAATTTTTGTTTAGGTTTGGTCTGACAAATTGTTATTAAGTAATTTTGGGTGCTGAATCCAAAACTATTCAGTTTTTCTCTATCACGTCAAGTTTTTGAACTGTAGGATTTTTGTTTTCTTAAAAAATTAAAAAAAATTTACAAACAGTAACGTGCTTATTTTATAAAATTTTGCAAATGTAACATACAATAAAAATGAAAAAATAGGGAATAAAAGTTTTTTTAAAATTCAGTTTTTAAAAAGGAAAAGGGTTTAAAAATTGTGTGAGGTTAAATAAAAATTTAGTTTGTAGCTTTGTCTGGGGGTTTTTCAATTTGAGGACTTCGCGTTTGATGCTCAAAAATAGCGCCAAAATGCACACCCATTACCCGGGAAACGTTTTTCCCAAAACCCTTCAAATTTTGGGTAAAATCTTTCACCTTGCTCGTCGCTAGCGCACAAGATTTTCCGGAAAGTTGGCAAGATGGTATGAAAAAAAAGTACTTTAATACTCATGTGAACCAAGCGTTTTGAGCTCCCAATAGTTTCTGAAAAAATTTTGGAAATTTACTTGCACGTGTTTTTCCAAAAAAATTTTTGACGACGTTTTTTGAATGATAGCCAAGCATTCTTTTAAGGTCTGACAAAAATACCGTTGAATTTATTTTGTGAGCTGTCGAATTTGTGGACCCATCAAACACCCCGGCCTTGATTTTTTTTAAAATTTACAGTCAGGGAAAAACCAAAAATATGTACTTCAAAAAGTCGCCATCAGTTGACAAGCTTTTACAAATTTTTTCATGAACCTAGTTTTTTTGTGCAGAGGTGGGAAATTATTTTCTTCCTGAAAACAAGTGGCTCATTACAAAGTTAGGATCTCCAGGTTTAAAAATCAGATCTCGGGGGCCATTTGTCTGAAACCAAGTTTCTCGAGCTCGGGTATCCCACATACGAGAAAGCAGGGATATTTGTGTATCCACGTTGTTGACCAAAAAAGGGGAAAGGCACCCTTTTAAGTTTAAAAACAGTGATCCAAATTTTGTTTGTCATATTGCAATAACTCATGACTCTTTACATCTCCATTTCTTCACGAAGACAGCCGAAGCCCAATAGGGACTGCGCCCCAAAAAAATTTCCCCTTGTGTAGAAAGGGAAAACTTTAAGCTCCCTTTAGCTATCAAAAAACTCGCCATTCATTTGGATTTTAGATTGAAAGCCCTAATTCCTTTTATAAAAAGGGAAAGTATGGGAAAAAAACAAACCCCTGGCACTTTGAAAGTACTGCAGAAATGTACTTTCTTGGTTTGAAAGATGTACCTTCACTCCTTTTTCAAGTATGTTTTTTTCGTTCAGTCTTGGTAGTATTTTTTGAAACTTTTTGGGTACCCCAAATCACGTGCTAAAATCATTCAACTCGTGTGATCAAATCCCCCACGAACTGAATCCTCTGAAAGTCAAAAACTGATCATTGCGTCACTGCGTTCTCAAAATCACCAGACTTCTAGAGGAGGTATTGTTGAAAAAATGACACTGAAATTTCAGTGAATGAGGGTGAATGAGGCTCCCAAATGGAAATTTTTTTATTGGAGGGTAAGCTGTGGAGAAAAAAATTTACTTAGAAAAAAAAACTATAAAAATTTGGAATCAGCATGCAATTTTTGTCTAAATAAACTCAAAAATCTAACTCAACAATTTTTTTTTTTTTTCAAAATTTTTCCCCCGTGTAATAGTAATTTTTGGGGACGGAAAGTACACTAGCTCTTTTCCGTAGTTTCAATAGGTAAAAAAAACCCCACACACACCACACACCCCGCACGAGTCTAATTATAGAATTTTTTTCAATAATATACACACACCCCCAGTATTCTTGTTTACTTTTTCAGCGGGCGATCCGTCCCGTGTGCCTTCCCCGGGGACCCGAGATTGAGAAGAAATGACCCGGCGAGGGGGACGACGCTCACGGGGTGGGGCGACACCTATTAGGCGGGGACAAAAGTGAAAATTACTGATTTGTTTACTACATAAAAACTCATCGAAAACGCGTATCAACAGTACCGCAGAACAGGTGACAACCATTTAAAAGTCTGCGACCTAAGTTGGTCATTGTCCCCTAAAGGGGGGTTTTCCCAAGCACCACCCTGCAGGAGGTGGACCTGTGGCGTTCCCCTCGCCCCCGGTGTGACGACAGCTACTCCACCCTGCCCAAATACGCGGAAACCTGGCCTCGGGGCATCGGGCGGGAAAAACCCTGTGTTGCCGGACACCCTGACGGAGGGGGGGACTCGTGCCAGTAATGTTGCCGCCACACTCACGTCACGACTGATTGCCTCACTCAGGTCGTGCCTTTGAACCAAAGGGTCTGTTGCGGCTGCTGACCCTGACGTTGGTGTATACAAGTCTCACCCTTGTGTTTTCCTCCCTCAGGGTGACTCGGGCAGGCCTCTGGTGTCTCAAAACGCCGATAGCATAGACGCTTCGTGCGGGCAGGCATCGTGTTCCAAGGCTACGGCTGCGGGCAACCAAGACTACCCCGGGCCTGTACGGCAACCTGCGTCACGCGCCCTACCCTCGCCTGGATCAAGAAGGTCGCGTTCAGCATCTTTGAGCCGTCACCACCAACTTCCGTGACAAAGTCCTTTCAATAGGTAGTGCAGCATCATACCATGACTCAAGCACATTTGTCATCCTGCTCACCGGTTTGACATTCACAATAGTATCTTATCATTTTGAGTTTTTTTTCTTTCTTTTAAAACGCCTTACCTAGTGAAATATGACTTTCTATTTAAACAGCTCACAAAGTTGGTGCTTGAGATGACTCGGCGCTGTCATCATCTTTTGGATATCACAAATATTGCCTAAATGACTTGCATGTTATCCTCCTGCACGTGGGTTGCGGGACTCAAACGCACGCAAGACAACAAACACGACGCGAAAAGTAACTATTTTATGCAAAACTGTATTTGAAATCTCCCTGAGCATGTCGCACCGTCATCCACAAGGGAATTTCAGTACACGGACCTTGATCACATAACACCGTCACCACAAGGGCATTGCAGTACACGGGCCTTGATCACATAACACCGTTTACGCCACAAGGGGCATTGCAGTTTCACGGGGGTTGATCACATAACACCGTCACGCCACAAGGGCATTGCATCACACGGGCCTTGATCACATAACACCGTTACGCCACAGGCATTGCAATACACGGGCCTTGATCACATAACACCGTCACGCCACAAGGGCATTGCAGTACACGGGCTTGATTTAATAACACCGTCACCCAAGGGGATTGCATACACGGGCCCCGATCACATAACCGACGCCACAAGGGCA
The DNA here is from genome assembly GCA_016584305.1 of Chionoecetes opilio. Taxonomy (NCBI): domain Eukaryota; kingdom Metazoa; phylum Arthropoda; class Malacostraca; order Decapoda; family Majidae; genus Chionoecetes; species Chionoecetes opilio. The sequence goes on from JACEEZ010003866.1 coordinate 5,048, forward strand.
TTTCAGTACACGGGGCCCTTTAACATAACACCGTCAGCCACAAGGGCATTGCAGTACACAGGCCTTTATCACATAACACCGTCACGTCAAAAAAGGGGGTTGCAGCAACGGGCCTTGATCACATAACACCGTCACGTCACAAGGGGATTGCAGTACACGGGGTTTGATCACATAACCCCCGTCACGCCCCAAGGCTTTCGTACACGGTTTTATCACATACACCCTCCGCCAAAAAGGGGATTGCGTACCGGGGGTTTTCATATAAAACCGTCCGTCACAAGGGCTTGCATCACAGGGTTTGATCACATAAACCTCTCGTCACAAGGGGATTGCAGTAACGGGGTTTGATCACATAACACCGTCAGTCACAAGGGCATTTCATCACATGGGCCCTTTATCACATAACACCGTCACGTACAAGGGCATTGCATCACGGGCTTTTATCAATAAACCGTCACGTCACAAGGGCATTGCAGTAACGGGGTTTAATACATAACACCGTCACGTCACAAAGGGGATTGCAGAACAGGGCTTTGACACTTAACACCGCACGTCAAAGGGATTGCAACCGGGCCCTTATCAATAACACTCACGCCCCAAGGGCATTTAGTACACGGGCTTTGATCACATAACACCGTCACGCCACAAGGGCATTGCAGTACACGGGCCTTGATCACATAACACCGTCACGTCACAAGGGCATTTCAGTAAACGGGCTTTTATCACATAACACCGTCACGTCAAAGGCATTGCATCACATGGGCCTTGATCACATAACACCGTCACGTCACAAGGGCATTGCAGTACACGGCTTTGATCACATAACACCGTCACGTCACAAGGGCATTGCAGTACACGGGCTTTGATCACATAACACCGTCACGTCACAAGGGTATTGCAGCACATGGCTTTGATCACATAACACCGTCACGTCACAAGGGCATTGCAGCACACGGGCCTTGATCACATAACATCGTCACGCCACAAGGGCATTGCAGTACACGGGCTTTGATCACATAACACCGTCACGCCACAAGGGCATTGCAGTACACGGGCCTTGATCACATAACACCGTCACGTCACAAGGGCATTGCAGTAAACGGGCTTTGATCACATAACACCGTCACGCCACAAGGGCATTGCATCACATGGGCTTTGGTCACATAACACCGTCACGTCACAAGGGCATTGCAGTACACGGGCCTTGATCACATAACACCGTCACGCCACAAGGGCATTGCAGTACACGGGCCTTGATCACATAACACCGTCACGTCACAAGGGCATTGCAGCACACGGGCCTTGATCACATAGCACCGTCACGCACAGGGCATTGCAGTACACGGGCCTTGATCACATAACACCGTCACGACACAAGGGCATTGCAGTCACACGGGCCTTGATCACATAACACTGTCACGCCAAAGGGCATTGCAGTACACGGCCTTGATCACATAACACGGTCACGCCACAAGGGCATTGCAGTACACGGCCTTGATCACATAACACCGTCACGCCACAAGGGTATTGCAGTACACGGGCCTTGATCACATAACACCGTCACGTACAAGGGCATTGCAGCACACGGGGCCCTTTATCACATAAAAACGTCACGCCACAAGGGCATTGCAGACACGGGCTTGATCACATAACACCGTCACGCCACAAGGGCATTGCAGTACACGGGCTTTGATCACATAACACCGTCACGCCACAAGGGCATTGCAGTACACGGGCCTTGATCACATAACACCGTCACGCCACAAGGGCATTGCAGCACACGGGCTTTGATCACATAACACCGTCACGTCACAAGGGCATTGCAGTACACGGGCCTTGATCACATAACACCGTCACGCCAAAACGGCATTGCAGCACACGGGCCTTGATCACATAATACCGTCACGCCACAAGGGCATTGCAGCACACGGGCCTTGATCACATAACACCGTCACGTCACAAGGGCATTGCATCACATGGGCTTTGATCACATAACACCGTCACGTCACAAGGGCATTGCAGTACACGGGCCTTGATCACATAACACCGTCACGTCACAAGGGCATTGCAGCACATGGGCCTTGATCACATAACACCGTCACGTCACAAGGGCATTGCATTACATGGGCTTTGATCACATAACACCGTCACGTCACAAGGGCATTGCGTACACGGGGTTTTTATCACATAACACCGTCACGTCCACAAGGGTATTGCAGCACACGGGGTTTTATCACATAACACGTCACGTCATAAGGGCATTGCAGCACACGGCCTTGATCACATAACATCGTCACGCCACAAGGGCATTGCAGTACAAAGGGCTTTTATCACATAACACCGTCACGCCACAAGGGCATTGCAGTACACGGCCTTGATCACATAACACCGTCACGTAAAAGGGCATTGCAGTACACGGCCTTGATCCATAACACCGTCACGTCACAAGGGCATTGCAGCACACGGGCCTTGATCACATAACACCGTCACGCCACAAGGGCATTGCAGCACACGGGCCTTGATCACATAATACCGTCACGCCACAAGGGCATTGCAGCACACGGGCCTTGATCACATAACACCCTCACGTCCCCAAGGGCATTGCATCACAATGGGCTTTTTATCACATAACACCGTCTCGTCACAAGGGCATTGCAGCACACGGCTTGATCACATAATACCGTCACGCCACAAGGGCATTGCAGTACACGGGCCCCTTTATCACATAACACCGTCACGCCACAAGGGCATTGCAGCCACGGGCCTTTGATCACATAATACCGTCACGCCACAAGGGCATTGCAGCACACGGGCCTTGATCACATAACACCGTCACGTCACAAGGGCATTGCCCGTACACGGGCCTTGATCCCCATAACACCGTCACGTCACAAGGGCATTGCAGCACACGGGCCTTGATCACATAACACCCTCACGCCACAAGGCATTGCAGTACACGGGCTTTGATCACATAACACCGTCACGCCACAAGGGCATTGCAGTACACGGGATTTTATCACATAACACCGTCACGCCACAAGGGCATTGCAGTACACGGGCCTTGAATCACATAAACCGTCACGCCACAAGGGCATTGAGCACACGGGCCTTTTATCACATAACACCGTCCGTCACAAGGGCATTGCAGTTTCACGGGCCTTGATCACATAACACCGTCACGCCACAAGGGCATTGCAGCACACGGGCCTTGATCACATAATACCGTCACGCCACAAGGGCATTGCAGCACACGGGCCTTGATCACATAACACCGTCACGTCACAAGGGCATTGCATCACATGGGCTTTGATCACATAACACCGTCTCGTCACAAGGCATTGCAGCACACGGGCCTTGATCACATAAACCGTCCCCGCACAAGGGCATTGCAGCACACGGGCCTTGATCCATAACACCGTCACGTCACAAGGGCATTGCATACATGGCTTTGATCACATAACACCGTCACGTCACAAGGGCATTGCAGTACACGGGCTTTGATCACATAACACCGTCACGTCACAAGGGGATTGCATCAATGGGCCTTGATTACATAACACCGTCAGTCCAAGGGCATTGCATACACGGGCTTTGATATATAACCGTCACGTCACAAGGGCATTGCAGTACACGGCTTGATCACATAACACCGTCATGTCACAAGGGTATTGCAGAAACATGGGCTTTTATCACAAACACCGTCAGTCACAAGGGCATTGCAGCACACGGGCCTTGATCACATAACATCGTCATGCCACAAGGGCATTGCAGTACACGGGCTTGATCACATAACACCGTCACGTCACAAGGGCATTGCAGTACCACAGGGCTTTGATCACATAAACACCGTCACGCTCACAAGGGCAATTGCAGTACACGGGCTTTGATCATACAACCCGTCACGTCCACAAGGGCATTGCATCACATGGGCCTATCACACAAACACCGTCACGTCACAAGGGCATTGCAGTACACGGCTTTGAATCACATAACACCGTCACGTCACAAGGGCATTGCAGTACACGGGCTTTGACAATACAACCCGCAAACGACACAAGGGTTGGCCACCCGGGCTTTGATCACATAACCACCGTCAGTCACAAGGGCATTGCAGCACACGGGCCTTGGATCACATAACATCGCCGCCACAAGGGCATTGCATCCTACGGGCTTTGATCACATAACACCGTCACCCCAAAGGGCATTGCAGTACACGGGCCTTGATCACATAAACCCCGTCAGTCACAAGGGCATTGCAACACGGGGCTTGATCACTAACACCGTCACGCCACAAGGGCTTGCATTCACATGGGCTTTGGTCACATAACACCGTCACGTCACAAGGGCATTCCAGTACACGGGCCTTGATCACATAACACCGTCACGCCACAAGGGCATTGCAGTACACGGGCCTTGACATAACACGTCACGGGCCAAAGGGGATTGCAGTACACGGGCCTTGATCACATAAACACCGTCACGCCACAAGGGCATTCAGCACGGGTTTTATCACATAACACCGTCACGCCACAAGGCATTGCATCCCCCATGGGCCTTGATCACTAAACAAACCCCTCACGCCACAAGGGCATTGCAGGTCACAGGGCCTTGATCACATAACACCGTCACGCCGCAAGGGCATTGCAGTACACGGCCCTTTATCACATAAACACACGTCATGACACAGGCATCAGTACACGGCCTTGACATAAACACCGTCACGCACAAGTGCATTGCAGTACATGGCCTTGATCACATAACCCACCGGTCACGCCAAAAAGGGGTTGCCAGACACGGGCCTTGGATCACCCTTAAAACCGTCACGTCACAAAAGGCATTGCAGTACAAAGGCTTTGTCCCCAAAACCGTCAGCCACAAAGGGGATGCAGTTTCACGGGGCCCTTGATCACATAACACCGCAGGGCACAAAAGGGGATTGCAGTAACCATGGGCCTTGATCACATAAAAAACCGTTCACGTCACAGGGGGGCATTGCGACACGGCCCTTTATCACATAAAACCCCCCACCCGGTTCACGTTCCACAGGGGTCATTGGCAACAGACCCACGCGCTTTGAATCACATAACACCAGTCCCAAGTGCCACAAGGGGGGGCAATTTGGCCTCAGTTAACAACGGGCCCTTTTTGATAAAACATAAAACACCGTTCCACGCCACAAGGGGGGGCCATTGCCCAGGTAACCAACGGTCACCTTGATCCAACCATTAAAGACCAACCGGTTACACGGGGTTCAACAAGGGGCATTGCAGGTTACACGGGGCTTTTGATTTCACCATTAAAAACCAACCGTCACGCCACAAGGGCATTGGCCAGTACCACGCCCGCCTTCCTGATCCCAACCATAAACAAAACAACCCGCAACCGCACAAAAATATTGTACTTGATTGGGATTTTGTCATCCAGGGGGTCAACAATCGGTTACTCAATGAAATAACAACTTAAACAAAAAAAAAACGTTGCAGTTGTTTTTTTATTTCAATTTTTTCTTCTTCTTGTTGGGGTTCCTGTTCCCACAAAGGGGGGAAGGGGACCTTTGTATTCATCAAAACAACCTACCACGTATGTGGGCCCGGGGGGTCCAGTTTCCCCCTTTTCTATTTAACAAAAAAAATTTAGTTTTTTACCTGCTTCAAAAACATTTTAAAAAAAAAAAGCTTTTCTTTTAAAACAATTTTTTTATGGTTTTTTCCAACATTTCAAAATTATTATTGTCCATTCCGGGGTGGGAGGCTTCTCGAAAACAGGTTAATTTCTATCCAGGGGGGGAATGCCACTCAGGAACATGGGGGGGTTGACAAGCAGGGATCAAAAAAAAACTGCAGTCCAAATCTCTGGGGAGATATAAACATTAAAAAACTAAGACATTTCTTACAACTTCTGCTGTGTTGTGGTGTGTTCTGTGTCTGGTTTTTTTTTTTGGGATTTGTTTTTGTTCCTGTGTTCTGTGGCTGTAGTCTGTTGGTTTCTGTGTTCTCGTGTTGTGTGGTCTGTTGTTGGTTGTGTGTTTGTGTGTGTGTGTGTGTGTGTTGTGGTTGTGTGTGTGCATTGTACCGCGTGGAATTCTGTGGAAAAGGGTCGTCGGGATAATCGAAAAACCGGTTAAATTTGATACCCTGAAAAATCACATGTGGAGTTAAAATTTCCTTTTTACTGGTATCCCGAGGGGGGACTTTAGGGGTACCTGTTTCACCAGGAAAAAAACAATTTTTTTTCCTAGTTTTTTATAACCCCCTCCTGGCACGGGGGTTGTCCAAGCTTATTTGTACCTGGAAAAAAGTCGGAAAAAAAATTTACCAATCATAAATAAGCCAAAAAAAAAATATCCAGGGATAGATCACCTTTTGCTTCCTCATGAAAGGCATTGAAGTTTCTATTCTATTAAAAACGTTTTTTCTGGAAAAAACCACGTCAGTTTCGGGGAGGGGGCATTTTGATGTTTGTTTTTCGGCCTATTTTTTCAAACCAAAATAACATTGGGGGGGGGTCAATTTAAGCAGGGGTGTTAAAGCCCAAGTAAATTAATATGGCTGCTTGAAACAATTCCAAAAATGCCCTATAGAAAACATTTATGTAAAAATAAATTTACAAGGTGATATTTTTTTACAGGGACCCCAAATTTTTTCAAAAAAAATTTTAAAACTAAATATTAATTTATTTTTCCAAAATCTCGTCCCCAACAAAATTCACAAATGGTTTAGGCATGGGGGACACAATCTAATGGTCTGTTTATGTTTTGTTGCAGATCTGTTGAAACCCTGCTAACAAAATCCAGAAGATGGACTTCACAAGATTAAACTTCCCACACTATGGGCAGTAACACAGTACAGCAAAGGGGAAGCTTCACGAGGGGGACGCAAAGTTTGGGAACCATGCTCAGGAACACCTTTCCAAAACCCTGCAGGTCCAGTGGAGGGGACAAGGGGGCGGTCCACCCCCGCCGGGGAACCCTGTACTAAAGATCTGCTTATACAGAAAAAAAAATCCTTCCTGATCCGGCTTGTTTTTTTAACCCATCATCCGCAATTTATCAAGTGTTTTTTTTTCTTTGGGCTCCCCAGGTTATCCCACCATGACCAGGAAAGGGGGCTTCCAGTACCTTTCCTCCCATCCTCCAGGAGGTGTGGGCCAGACAAATAACAGGGAATTTCCTAAAGCATCAAGGGGGGAACACCTCGCCAAATTGATGGAACAAGTGGGAGGGGGGCTATTTTTTCATCCCCATTCTGGCGGGGATGGTAGGATCCAAAGGTGACCATGGGGGACCCCAAGTGTTTTAACAATGCAGAGCACCAGCATTTTCATGGAACCACTTCCACAAAAAAAGCCACAGAGATCTAGCCAAGGATAATTAAAAAGGTACGAAACAGGTGGGAACCCTGGAGGGAAAAAGGGAGTTGCCCTTTTGGTTTTCCCCTGGGCAAAATTTAGAATAAAGGGCCTGTTTCGAAATAGGGAGGGCTTTCAGGATGTTTTGCCCCCATCCAGGGAAATAGAGTAAGGGTAAGAGAGAACAAAAAAAACCGGGACTGCTAATCCAAGGGAGAAGGAAGGTTGGGGGGGGGACAAGGGGACATCAGGTTTAATACCCCAGGATCAGAAAGGGGGGGACAGATGAGAACAACAGGGGGCCAACCATGTTCTGGTCATGGTGGGGACCAAAGGGAACTATTTGAGTTCACACTTGGTCCCAGCAGGCAAGCAGAGGGAAGGGGCTTTGCAAGGGGGGGACGCAGCAGATGGAGAGGAAAAAACAAGATAATGGAAAATTGTTCCCAACAAAATTTTCTTACAATTTTTTTCAGCTTGCCCCACACAGCGAAGCAAGGACTTTGTTGCTGGATGGTGGTCTACCTGGGGGCGTGTACCCCAAAACCGGGACAGTGTGAAAGGGGGGAATGTGCAGGAGGGGGGGGTGGGACATGGGGGGATTACCAAAACCAACCTCGTCCTGGGAATTGTTCACAATCCACCACCAAGGGGACACTTGTGGGACTCCTTCCCACATTGCCCCACCAGGGAGGGGGGGGTTTCATGGGGAGTTGTGTTGGGGACCACTTTGGCAGTTTACCGGCTCTGATCGTTCTGGGATTGGTACTGGGGGGGGGACAATCAAAGTTGGGACAGGGGCCTTGAGTCCTTCTGTTTACCATTGAAAGGAGGTGGACAAAAAGGCCTTGTGAACCCTGGGGAACAAGTTTTGTTATCTTCAACCTCAACAACCAAAACGAGACCGGGAAAAAAAAAGGGCTGACAAAGGGTAACACATCAGCCAGGGAGTACATTGGCCAGCCTTTAGCCCCCCCCCCCCCCCCGATGGGGGGGGGGGGGGGACCCCCTTCCCAAGTAGCTGATTCTCCCAAACTGGGATTTGGGCCAAAGATGCGGGGAGGGGAAGGATGTTCCTGTTGGAAAAAATGGGATCACCTCGGGACCCACGTGTCAGGAGTGGGGGGGGGGTGGACTCTGGCTGTTTGCTTGTGCTCAGGGGAACACCTGCCATATCCTGAAGGGGCAAGCTAATTGGGGAGTACCCAAGTTTGATAGGGGGTGACAGCTCAACAGGGGACAAAAACGGCCTTCAGGTCAGAGGCATTTCAATTGGATTTGCTGGAAGGGCATGGGGGGGCTTACTGGAGTGATTCCATTGGCCCCCTTGTGTTTTGGTACCCCCACACACGGGGGGCCCAGCAACCAGTGGAGTTTACATTCCCGGGGGGGGAAGGCTTGCCAAGCTTCTGGAGGGCAACCAGCTTGAGAGGAAGGTTGTTTTCTACCGTGGGGTCCTGCCAAGTGGGGGAACCAAAGCCCACATTTTCTAGAATGTGTGCTGGTTGGGGTTGCTGTATGGGAGAAATCTGTTTGGAAAAGGGGTTTTCAAGGAGCCCAGAAGTGGAAATCCCTTTGGTTTTCAAGGCACTGCAAGGTCCGTTTGGACAGATTCTTTACCACAGAACCACCCTTAAAAAGAACCCTGTTCCATCAGGGTGGGGACAAAAAAAATGGTTGAAATAAAAAGGAAGAAAGAGGTTGGCCAAAAGGGAAATACTTACAGGAAAAAATCCGAAGGTCGGAAGAAGCCTCCTAGAAGCCTGACTTACCCGGTGAGTATGGCTGAGCTTACACCACTGGACTCGTCCTTGGAGGTGGGGGGGGGTGGGGGGAAAACCGGGGCCTCCCCCGGCGGAAATACTGGAGTCGTTTCCTGGAAGCCATTCAATCAGGGCCAGGGTGGGGGATGGCCCAGAAACCTGTATTCTATGGGAAGCTGGTTCTGTTTTGCTGAGGGGCAGCTGAAGTACGGATGAAAGAAAAAAACTTGTTTGTTTGGAAAAGCTGGAACGCCTCCAAACAAAAAAACCTCTTCCTAGGTGGGGGGCGGGGGGGGACTTGGTTTCTACATTTATTAACCCCCCACCCAATGTGGATTTTGGTTTCATATACACTTCTGCTGCAAGATACTCCTTGAGCATACCATGATCTTGGGCAGTTCCCATGGGAAGGGGGGGGGGGGTGGGACATGGGATTGAAAAGGCTTTTCCAAAAGAGAAAAAACAGGATTTCCAGAGATGCCCAGGGCCAAAGTTGGGGCTAACAAAAAAAACTTGTGAAAACCAACAAAAGTGGTAACCTGGGGGAAGGGGACCCCACAGGAGGTTGTGGGGGGCCGTTTTCGCCTTTCTCTCGGTAAGGGCAAGGTGGGGGACTTCCAGTTGAACAAAGATGGGGGAAAGCAAGGACCAATTGCTGCCCAAAACGTTGCACGGTGTGCCCACTGAGGGGAAGGTGCAGGCAAATAGCCTTCTCAGGGGGACGGAGGAAAAAAGAAACCTTATGTTTCCCTCAGGTTTTAACAGCCCAAAAGGGGCGTTGGTGGGACGGGAAACTTTTCTGCTTGATTTAAGGTGGGTCCAGGATGTGGGGGGTAAGGGTCATCTTTCTGCTTGACAACCCTTGGCATTGGAGTATGGGGGGGTGGGGGGGGGACTGGGCTGCTGCACCCAACCTTGTGGCGGGGGGGGGGTGGGGGAGTACATGGCCCAAGGGGTGGGAGTGACAGGTGATGGGGGGGGGGGACTTACCCAGCAAGGCCCCCTGGGAAAATTATGTCCCAGGCAATGTAAAAGTAGTGGAATGGACCATTTGCTTGAAGCGGGGGGGGGAGTCAAGGGGGTGGGATGATGACTGATTTCGGCCAAACAATCTTCATACCCACCACAAGATTCTCAGGCCCCAAAAAAAAACAGTAACCTTCTTCCAAAAACTGTGGAATTACACAAACCCCCCCCCCCCCCCCCCCCGGAGCGATTTGGATAGCTTCTCAAGAAAAGGCACAAAAAACTTCTTTGAAAAAAAAAATCTACTTGTGTAATGTGCCCTTTCTGGACATAAGGACCCCAATAGGAAGGTTTTTCTTTGCCCACTTTTTTGATAAAAAATATGTTTTTTTAGGGGAGGTCCTTTTTGTCACACATTTTTTTTTGGATGGTCAAGATGGTAATCACTTTATTGAAATTTATATGGATAAAAAAAATTTTGTCCAGACGAAAAAAATTTTTGGCTTTTTTTCCTGGATATGGGGATGGTGTCTTTTTTTTCTTGAATGGTTTTTACTTTGGATTGGTTTTTTCAGAAAATAATATTAAAAATGGCTTTCAAAAAATTTTGGATACCCCAATTTTGTTGTTTCTAATTCCCAATTGTAACCAAAAAAGTTTTCTTCAGGGTGAAAAAAAAAAGTTCTGGCGGGAAGGCCCAAAAATTAGCCGGCCTTTTTCTAATGTCACCGCGGGGCTTTAATATTCCTTTGAGGTTCACAATGAGGCAAAGGTTCCTGGGGGACATTTTAGCTTCAAAAAAAAATGGGGTTTGTTGATTTTCGGCTTTTCCAGGTCCCCCCATAAAGGTCATGGGAGGAAAAAAACCTTGGCAGGGGGGGTATAAAAAAAAGTAGGAAAAAAAAATGGTTTTCTGAACAAACAAGGTCTAAACTCACGGAGGTTTCCCAGGGGGAAAAAACCAGGTTCCCCGAGGATAAAAGCCAAGCCGCAGATGGGGGAAAAAAACCCACCTCTTGCCCGGGGGGGGGGACACATGTGCTTCAAGGAATTCCAAAGGAAGGTGCGGCAGAAAAAAAAAAAAAAAGGGGGGGGGTGGACCTATGTGTTTTTTGCGGTTCACAGGGGGCCCGCCAAAGGAAGTTCCAGGGTTAGAGGGGCTTGTTACAAGGGGAAATAACAAAAGGACATGGGGAGGCGGAGGAGCTTTTTTTTCACGCTAGGCAAAAACAAAACAGGAACTACCACGTGTTTTAAGGGTTTTCTCGCGGGCCTCTTTGTGTTAAGTTCCTTATTTGTTCTAATGTTTTCTTATGGTTTTTTTTGTACTAGTAGGGATAAGGGGGGAACACTGTAGGGGAGGGAAGCAGTGGGAGTAGGTGTCCTGCGATGGCTATTGAGGGGGCGGGGGTAAAAGCGGTTTAATTGCTGGTTCGTGTGGGGTTGCGTCGTTAAGTGCTTCGCCCCCACAGTGCACCCTTGCTGAATTGGGCTTATAGGTCAATATATTTGGTCTGGCCCAGCACTTTTAAAAAAAACCAAACTTCATTTCTTTACTACGCGGAAAGCATCGAAAGGAATAAGAATAAAGGGAGTACACGGGGAAAAAAAAACAAAGGGAATTTCCCCGGCAGGGTGGTGAACAAAAACTAAGGATGGGGAACTCTCCTTCCCACCCCTTTTCATTCAAACCAAAAACATACATACCCCCATGGGATAAAAAAAAGTAACCTCCCAGAACGGATGTCGTGGATATCCCAAAAGGCGACGGGGACGGACGGGGGACCGGGGACACACCTTAGGGGGGGGATCATTGGACCTAGGAGGGGACGCTTATTCCCCCGCCACCAAGAAAGGATTCGGATTGTCCCCATTTAAAAGGACCCCGCAAGAGTAAAAAAAAAAAAAAAAACCGCCCATGCGCCACCAGTGAAAAGGGGATTTTCGGGATTTGGCCCGCAGAGTAAAAACGCCAATCGCCACCAGAAGAGATTCGATTGCACCATAAAAGCCCCCCCCGCAGAGTAAAAACACAACCCACGCCATCGCCAACCAGACGGGGCAAAATTCGATGCCATTGAAAACGTCTTTAAGTGCTTAAAGGGATACAATAAACGGCCGATGTAGGACAAAGGTTCTTACGGCTAGTACTTCGGTGTAGAAAACCAAAAAAGTAAAAAAACGGAATTTCAAAGGCTGGAAAAAGCGTAAGAAACCATTGAAAAGAAAAAAATAGGGGATAAAATAGTTTTCACCCAAAATAGGGGTGGGTATAATGATTGGAAAAAATGGGGGGGGGGGGGGGAAACTTTCCAGGTCGGGGTTCAGTGGTCCAGTGCGGAGTCAATAGGATCTTAAAAAGGGAGTCTTGAATAAAAATCATGGATGGGGATGAACAAGTGTTGGATTTGTAAGTAAAACAAGGGAACTAACATCATGTAGGTTCTTCACGGTTCATCATTGTATATAAAGCTTCCTTAGCTTTTCTGGATGTTCTATTGTTTTAAATATCCCCTGCAGAGTAAAAGCAACAAAAAAACACGTCGGGTGATCATCTTCAGCGGTAATTTGACCCATCAATGTTGATGGGGTTTATAGTTTATCTTACAATCTTTTTAAAACTTCTCTCAAACCAAAAGCAAAAAAACAATACAAAAAAAAAAAAAACTGGGCATTTGAGAAGTGGGACACAGGTTTGAGAAAGCGAGTTTTCTTTCTCTTCCTGGGGGACTTAGTTTTTCGGCCTTTTGGACCTTCTTCATTTTTCCTTCCTGAAAAGAAGGGCCCAGGTAAAAGGGGGGCTCGGAAAGAACAAAATAAAAGGATGGGAAATAAAAAAATAACATCCCCGCTTCAGGGGGCCCCAGTGTTCTTTCAACTTTCCATCATTCCGTTTTTCACACCTGTTCAGGTATGATGTCTACACCAAAAATCCAACATATTTTTTTCCCAATTTTTCCTCCAAACTCTTAATTAACATGGGGTTTAAGTTTAGGTACGCCCGGTAGGTCCAATGGGGACAAATGTGAAATATAGGGGATAATTTCGGGAATTTTTGGCCAGTGGTGTTTTTCCTATGTAAAAAAAAAGTAGGATTTTACAGGGTTGGGGGTTGGTTTTCCGCTTTCCCAAACTTTTTGTGGTTTGAGGCAACTTTCTTTGCGATGCAAAAAAAATTTGGGACTTTTATAATTTAAGTATTTTTTTATTATTTTTTAATATATTTTTTTGTTCTTTTTTAATTTTGGTAAAAAGATTGATTTTTATTTCCATTCTTCTTTTTCCTTCTCAATTTGATTTTGAGGCTTGGACTTGGCTTAGAGGCTTTAAAAAAATTTATTATCTTTGCATTCCCTCTTAATTTGCTATTTAAAAATACAAATTCCTTATTCATTTCAAGGGAAGCTGGTCATTTGGGAAATATAAATTGTGGTTAATTCAGGACTTTTTAAAAAAAACTTCCATCCTTTATATTATATCGACCCTTGCTCTTTCTCTTTTTCACTTACTCTCACCGCCTTGGGTTTCGGGGCGGGTGGGGACGGGAGAGTTTGGGTTGGAGAGTGAAGGGTTGCCTACGGTATCGCGGGGGCGTGATGGAAGAGGGGGAATCCTTTCATCCAAAGAAAACCCCTCAAGCGGCATCCGGGGGAGGGTGGTTGACAAGCGGGGGGTTTTACCCAGTGAGAGACAATGCCCCCCGGGAAGCTTCTGGGACCCCCATTTGGGGCTTTGCCCAGTGGAAGAAATCCTAAAACGCCCAGTTTGGCCACCTCAGTGGTTGTTATTGGACCGGTTTCCCGTGACCAGAAGGATAGATAATTTTTTTGGGAAAGAAGGGTTGTGGAAAGTGGTGAGAGGACAGGAGCAACAACTAAAAGCAGTTAAAAGGAAAATTCGTGGGGAAGAAGGTAATTATGGGGGGGGGGATACGGGCGTTTGACCATAACGGACTGGCCCCACACGATCTTCCCTCTGGCAAGGAACCAGGGAAAATTTCCCCAATTTGCCTCCAACCCCCAGCTTGTAGGCACAACGCGGAGGAAGCACACGTGGCAGTGGGACGGGCCCCCTGGGCAAAGGCCAAAAGTCCCTAATGTATAGGGACCTGGACGTGGCTCTTTGTTAACTAACCAGGGAGGGATCAAAGTTGGGGGAGGGGAAGTGTAAGGGAGTCCGATGAAACCAAGGGGTAGTGGTACCCAGAATGAAGTGGGGACGCAATAGGACAGTGAAAAGCAGGCAAAGAGGGGAAAGCAAGTTGGAAGAGGAGGGGCTTAAGCTTGAAAGGACAGCAGAAAAAGCAGGGGGAAAGATGAAAAGGTCAGGGGGGAACCCGTTTTTTCTGAGGCTGCAGGAGGCAAGATGTCCTGGGTTTTTTCAGGCTTGAAAAGAATCCACCAGGATTTCTGAGGATGGGGAACGTGGAGGGGGGAGTTCGGTGTTTCCCACCCCATGCACCAATCAGAAAAGAAAAGAGGGGCAGGAAAGAAGCAGAGGGGGAGGGGGCTGCACATTACTGGTAGGTGGCACCCGGACCTGACTTCAGGGGAGGAGGGGGGGCTGGGGTTCCCTGGCACCCCTTGTGAGCAGTTACTGGGGGTGAAAAGGGTTTTTCCAAGCTGGGCCAAGAAGAAAACACCCAAATGTGCCAGGGGTCCGGAAATAACCCTGGCGATGGGCAAGGCAATTCCAGTTTCGGACGGTTTTCCCGCCCACTGATTTTGCTTGCTGCCTTGGCGTCTGGATTCCCTCCAGGGACCTTTATCGCTGACGGGCCCACCTCTTCTCCCCAGGGGCCACAATGTCGTAACCTGGTCTGCGATTTCCTAAAAAAAAAAACAAGGATGAGGAGTTAGGGCAGGCGAAGGATTGCCCATGGCATCGGGCCAGGTGGGGACCTTGGACCCAGGAGATCAAAGGCCCCACCAGGGGTACCCAAAATTAGTTGGATTGGGGTTACGAATGGGAGGGAAGGGGGACAAGGGGGGGAACCAAGGGGCGGAGGGTGCCTCGACAGCAGCTGGGGGAAAACTTGCACCCCATAGGGGTTGATCCAGGGAGGGGGGAGGCATTGGTCCCAGGGGTTGGGGGGGAGGCTGGGGGGACAGGAGGTGAGGTGTCATATTGCTGGGAAGGTGTACACTTTGGTTTACTTTGTTACCGGGGGAGGGGGACACCGTGTGGGTCCACCTGAGACGAAAATAGGGCTGCGTTTCAAGGTGTGGGCCTCAGGCTCCTCTATGGATCTTGCTTGGTGGGGGACCAATTTAACGGGGGGGACTCCACCGGGATCTTTCTCCCACCACTGATTTCAGTTACTGGGGCAACGGGTGTTCCCCCAACTCCCAGGATGGGCTCCCAACCACAAGCGCACAAGGATCACTCCGTCTTGTACATGGTGGGAACCCCAGGAAGCATGTGGGGGGGAACTGGACTGGGCAAAGAAACTGTGAAACACCCCTGGAAAATTTCCCTAAGTCCAGGTAACGGGCCTGCACGGTGTACTTTTCAAAAAAAAAACTTTACTTTACGGGGGGGACATCCAAGGTTTCAAACCAACAGACTAGAGGGGGGGGGTCGGTAGGCCCCAAGCACATTCCTCACCCGCCATCAGGGAGTGATGAGGGTTTTCGCCCCCGTGGCTCCAAGAAGGTCCAAAACAGGGGCTGTGGGGGTGGACCTTCTGACGTGCGGGTGTGACAGGGGGAGGCATGGGTCGCCACACTCAAGAAAGTGTTGTCCTCCTTTCTCCGCTGATGGGGGCGTGAGGTTTCGAGTGAGGGGGGACGGGGGGGACCGGGGGCAGGGTTTTGAGCCGTGGAAAACCCAGGAATTTTGGGGAAAAAAAGCTGACGGGGGCTGGCGGGAGTATGGGGACCACCAGTGAGTGTAAAGGGACCTCAGGCATCACCCCCCCACACCAAAGGCTGATAACTTGTTCAGCCACCCCAGGCTTGCAGGGGGGGGGGGGGGGGGGACCCCCCAACTGATTGCCACAGCTGGGGTCAGCTTGGCCCAGGCCCGGGGCACGGTAGGGCCGGCATTTCCCCCACCTGTCTTTTTTTTCCACCTGGTCCGGGGACTCAGGATCCAGGAAAGATCGGTCAAAAAGCCCCCGTACGCAGGTTTCCCGGAAGTTCCTCTATCCCACCCCACTCAGGGGAGCCACGGAAAAGACTTCGTGGGAAAGGGGCAGGGTGGACAGAGGCGTTTTGCGGGGGGCCGGGCAGTGGTCGGGGGGCCCCAGGGGTGGCAAGGCCAGGGGAGGGGACCGGGGTTCATCGGGGATCGGTGGCCCCCACCAACCGGGGAGGGACCCATGGGGCCTGCTTTTCAGGGGATCTAAAGAAAAAAAGTGCCATTGAATGGTTGGTTCTTAGGCCAACCGTAGGAGGCTGTGGGGGGGACACCACTGTGAAGGTTAGTGTCCATTAATGAAAACAACACCAAAAAAACTGGATCAGAAAGGGCAGGGCCTTACCAACCCGTAATTTCAATTTGTGGAAAAAAATCCATTTATTTGGTGTGCATGGATGGGCCAAAACAACAGGGACCCAAAAAAAAACCGGGGGGGGACCACTTGCGTACTCATAGTTTAAGGCATTATTCGGTATAAGGGTGCCAATATAAAAAGTTTTGCTGATTTTTGGGGGCAATAGTAAGAAATTTGCCTCAAATGCCAAAAAATGGAAACAAGATTAAAATCGGTCTTTAGAATTCCATTTTTACATAGTGGGATAATTTGGGGCATGGCCAAAACAGTGAGGAAAAAAAGAATTTTTCTGTATTAACCGTGGCGGTTACCCTAATTGGTATATTCACCCACGAAAGGGGAAAAAAGGATACCGGCTTTGAACCAAAAATTTGTTTCGGGTTTATAAAAAGGCCCAAGAATGGGGGGGGGGGGGTACGGGCACTTTAGGACCAAAAAAAAAACCAGTCGTGGAAGTAGGCAGGCGTGGAAGGGGCAGGATGGGGAGTCGGTTTTTTGAGGGGGCGGGGGGCACCCTGTTTGTTTTGCTTTTTCTTGTGGTTTGGTTGGTGGATTTTGTTGCCGCCAGGTAAAGGCCCAACCCAACCCAATCCAACGTTAGAAAATATTGTTCCCCCATACCGTCTTGTTAATGGGTCTTCACCTGTTAACATACTTGTTTGCTTTACTTGTGGGTTATGGGTCCCCCTGGGTAACATATTGTTTTTTGGCCTAACCCGTTGTTAGGTCCCCCTGTTTAACTTATTGTGCCTGTTACCGTTGGTATGGCTCCCATTGTTCAATCATTGTGGCCCTTACTGTTTGGTTATCGGGGCAGGATGGGTAAAAACAAAGAAACAAGTAATACAAACGTCGATGGCAAGGGGTGGGAACAGTGAAGGAAAAAATTAACTCGAGTTGCTAAAGAAAAACAAATTATGAGATTTAAAAGGTTAGCCACGGGGAACCAGGGGGGCGAAAAAAGGGGACCCCAAAGGGGTTCTCTGCAGGGTATATAAAAACAAAGAAACAAGGGGAAATTAGGCTTGGGAACCCGTTAAGGTACAGTAAGGGTGCGGGAAAGGGTGAGGTCTTTTTAAATTTTACGGGATGAGGGATGTGTAAAGGGGGAGTCTAAAAAATGGATTATTTCCTAAAGTGGTTTTTTTTAAACGGGAGGGAGGATACACAGGGACGATACCTGGGATAGTTTGGAACACAGGAGTTCAAAGGAAAAGCGATGAGGAGAAAACCAACTCCAAAAGGATATTGTGATAAAAACTAAGGGGAACATGGTGGAAGATATTAAAAACTTGGTTATAGATGAAAATGAAAATTTTTTTAAATCTTCCAGGGGGGACAAGATGGAAGTGTTATCCCAGGGTATTGATTAAAAAAGGAATGGCAAGGCGGTGTTTTTAGTGAGGAAGGGGTCCGGTTATGGTGCCACCCCATTTTTTTAGGAAAAAATTTGGTTGTTTTTGCAGGGATAGGGGGGCGATTGTGGCCATTATTGTGGATGTGGAAAGGAAATGTTGGTTGTCCCATATTTTAAGAAGGGGAGGTTTGGAAACAGAGGGGGACTAAAAGTTTCAAAAATTATAGGGGACCCGTAAGTCTAACATTCAGGTTCGGTGGGTGTTTAAATTATTAGGAATCTTTATTATTTGCAAAAAACAAACAATAAAGTAGGGGGGAGCCCACTTAGATTAAAAAACAAGTTTGGATTCCAAATGGAATTCACCAAACCATTGGGATTCCACCAAAAGGGTAGGTTCATGGGGTGTCTCACCAAATTATTGAAGGGTTTTATGAGGAAAAGTTTGTGGAAGACGGCAAGATAATGATAAGGAAATTATTTGGGATAGAATATTAAAATAATTCTGGACTTTAGTAGGCATTTTGACCAAACGTAACCCACCACACGAGGGCGGGGACTCTTAAATATAAGGGGTTAGGGGATCCATGGATAAAATAGATGGGGAAGGTTCTTTGATTGGAATCCAGGCTTGGGCTACGTAATAGGCAAACAAAGGGGTGTACAAAATTAATGGTTCTAAAATTTCTTGAATGGGGTGGGGACTTGGTTGGGGGGGGACACAAGGGGAGTTCCCACAAAGGGGGTCTGTTTTTTTTGGGGGTCCAATTTTACTATTTTTTTTGATTTTTACATCAAACACCGGGGGTGACTTCGGGTGGGATAGTGAAATTGAGTCAGTTGATCATCAGCAAGCGTTTTTGCTGATGATACTTGTTTAGGTAGTGGATTTTTAAAATTGGATCAACCAGGGTCTGATGTAAAAAAACCATAATTTGCAAGGGAAGGGGGACTTAGATAAGGGGGGGAAACCTTAAAACAAAAAAACGAGTGGGGGGCAGGGTCCAGGATTGTGGGGGCAGATTTTCATTAATATGATAAAAAATTGCACAACGCCCGTAATAAGGGTGTGGCCTATAGTTGGTAGGTGAAAAAAAACAAAAAAACCCCTGGTTAAATAGTATTTTTACCACCCATAAAGCAAAATTGTAAATGCTGAAAAAAAGATTCAGAAGGTGAAAAAGATCTTGGAGTCATAGTTGCGAGGGGTTGAGCTCCAAGGACGTCCGACCTAAGGGGACACAAAAATTGTATTGTATTTGAAGGGGCCAGGAAATTAGAAGCTAATAGGAGTATAGGGATTCAATTACCAGAAGTTTGTTTAAAAGATTAGAAAGTTGCGGGAAGTTTATTTCTAAAAGGCTATCTGGCTCTAATTCAGGCCTCAACCTAGGGGGTGAACTATTGGCCAGTTTTCACGGTTTGGTCTCCAATTTATTAACCAGGGATGGAAAGTTGGTTGTTTAGGGAAACAAGTGCAGGAGGAAAGGATGACCCAAAAATTTGGGAGGACAAGGGATTGGGCGTAAACTTTTTAAAATTATGAAGAGGGAGGATTTGGAAGGTTTATTAAAATTACAAAACTTTCACTTCCGGAGGAAGGACGCAGAGTAAGGGGTGCAATTTCGGTATAAAAAAGGTATTTCAAGTGGATAAGGGGTAATTTTAATAGAGGAGAGGTAGGAAAATAAGTTCTTTACGACTTTTTAACCAGGGTAGAAAACCAAGGAAGTAAAAAACACGGATTTCCAAAGCTGCAAACAAAGTGTGATTAGGAAAGGGAAAAACAATAGGGCGAAAAACTGGTTCAAACAATAGTCTAGGGGTGGTGAATGTGAATGGGAATGGGTTCTCAGGTTAGTGACAGGTGTAGTTTGGAGTTTGCCGGAAAGTTCATGGGGAGCTTTGAAAAGAGGGAAGGCTGGGATAGGTTCCATGGATTGGGGTTATGAAAAGGTGGAATTGTAGGCTTTTAGTGTTAGGGGGACAGGAACTATCACCGTGTAGGGCCTCGAGGCCCTTTCTTGTTAAGATTCCCTTATTTTTTCTTTATCTGTTTTTCTTATGTTAATGTCTTCCCTGTTTAAATTTTATTGTTGGGGCCTAACCATTGTTGATGTCTCCATGTTAATTATGGCCCCTACCGTTGTTCCTCTCCCTGTTAAATTTATTATTTCGCTTTTTACGTGGGTTTTATGGGTCTTCCCTGTTTTAAATTATTTGTCCCCTTAACCGTGTGATGGGTCTTCCTGGTAAGTTTATTGGGTCACTAACCGTTTTGTTATGTCTCCCCTGCTTGCTTAAAATAATTGTTTCCTACCGTTTGTTATGGGGCCTCCCTGTTAATAATTGTCCCTACCGTTGTTATGTCTCCCTGCTAATAATTGTCCCTACCGTTGTTATGTCTCCCTGTTAAATTTTTGTCCCTACCGTTGTTATGACTCCTTTAATTATTGTCCCTACCTTTGTTATGTCTTCCTGTTAAATATTGTCCTACCGTTGTTATGACTCCCTGTTAATTATTGTCCCTGGCGTTGTTATCTGTCCCTGTTAAATATTGTCCCTACCGTTGTTATGTCTCTCTGTTAATAATTGTCCCTACCGTTGTTATGTGTCCCTGTTAATTATTGTCCCTACCGTTGTTATGTGTCCTTCTTTTGTTCCTGTCATGACATAAAATAGTAGAGGTCAGCCTACTACTACTACTACTACTACCACTACTAAACTTCTACTACTACTACTACTACTACTACTAAACTCCTACTACTACTACTACTACTACTACTACTACTACTACTACTACTACTACTACTTAGATCATGGGTTCTGTTTACTTGTTGTGCACCGTATTTTCCAGGTGGCGACGAATATTTACGTTTTCCCTTTGACCCTTGTTTCCAGGGGCTCAGTGTTCTTCCCTTTTTCCCTTGTTTCCAGGGGCTCAGTGTTCTTCCCTTTTTTCCATGTTTCCAGGGGCTCAATGTTCTTTCCTTTTTCCCTTGTTTCCAGGGGCTCAGTGTTCTTTCCTTTGACCCTTGTTTCCAGGGGCTCAGTGTTCTTCCCTTTTTCCCTTGTTTCCAGGGGCTCAGTGTTCTTCCCTTTGACCCTTGTTTCCAGGGGCTCAGTGTTCTTCCCTTTTTCCCTTGTTTCCAGGGGCTCAGTGTTCTTCCTTTTTTCCTTTGTTTCCAGGGGCTCAGTGTTCTTCCCTTTTTCCCTTGTTTCCAGGGGCTCAGTGTTCTTCCCTTTGACCCTTGTTTCCAGGGGCTCAGTGTTCTTCCCTTTGACCCTTGTTTCCAGGGGCTCAGTGTTCTTCCCTTTGACCCTTGTTTCCAGGGGCTCAGTGTTCTTCCCTTTGACCCTTGTTTCCAGGGGCTCAGTGTTCTTCCCTTGTTTCCAGGAGCTCAGTGTTCTTCCTTTTTTCCCTTGTTTCCAGAGGCTCAGTGTTCTTCCCTTTGACCCTTGTTTCCAGGGGCTCAGTGTTCTTCCCTTTGACCCTTGTTTGCAGGGGCTCAGTGTTCTTCCCTTTTTCCCTTGTTTCCAGGGGCCTCAGTGTTCTTCCCTTTGACCCTTGTTTCCAGGGGCTCAGTGTTCTTCCCTATGACCCTTGTTTCCAGGGGCTCAGTGTTCTTCCCTTTGACCCTTGTTTCCAGGGGCTCAGTGTTCTTCCCTTGACCCTTGTTTCCAGGGGCTCAGTGTTCTTCCCTTGACCCTTGTTTTCAGGGGCTCAGTGTTCTTCCCTTTTTCCCTTGTTTCCAGGGGCCCAATGTTCTTCCCTTTTTCCCTTGTTTCCAGGGGCTCAGTGTTCTTCCCTTTGACCCTTCTTTCCAGGGGCTCAGTGTTCTTCCCTTTTTTCCTTCTTTCCAGGGGCTCAGTGTTCTTCCCTTTTTCCCTTGTTTCCAGGGGCTCAGTGTTCTTCTCTTTTTCCCTTCTTTCCAGGGGTTCAGTGTTCTTCCCTTGTTTTCAGGGGCTCAATGTTCTTCCCTTGTTTCCAGGGGCTCAGTGTTCTTCCCTTTTTCTCATGTTTGCAGGAGCTCAGTGTTCTTCCCTTTGACCCCTGTTTCCAGGGGCTCAGTGTTCTTCCCTTTGACCCTTGTTTCCAGGGACTCTGTGTTTTTCCCCTTTTGGACCCCTGTTTCCAGGGGCTCAGTGTTCTTCCCTTTTTCTCTTGTTTCCAGGAGCTCAGTGTTCTTCCCTTTGACCCCTGTTTCCAGGGGCTCAGGGTTCTTCCCTTTGACCCTTGTTTCCAGGGGCTCAGTGTTCTTCCCTTTGACCCTTGTTTCCAGGGGCTCAGTGTTCTTCCCCTTTTGACCCCTGTTTCCAGGGGCTCAGTGTTCTTCCCTTTTTCCCTTGTTTCCAGGGGCTCAGTGTTCTTCCCTTTGATCCTTGTTTCCAGGGGCTCAGTGTTCTTCCCTTTGACCCTTGTTTGCAGGGGCTCAGTGTTCTTCCCTTTTTCCCTTGTTTCCGGGAGCTCAGTGTTCTTCCCTTTGACCCTTGTTTCCAGGGGCTCAGTGTTGTTCCCTTTTTCCCCTGTTTCCAGGGACTCAAGTGTTCTTCCCTTTTTCCCTTGTTTCCAGGGGCTCAGTGTTTTTCCCTTTGACCCTTGTTTCCAGGGGCTCAGTGTTCTTCCCTTTGACCCTTGTTTCCAGGGGCTCAGTGTTCTTCCCTTCTTCCCTTGTTTCCAGGGGCTCAATGTTCTTCCCTTTGACCCTTGTTTTCCAGGGGCTCAGTGTTTCTTCCCTTTAAACCCTGTTTCCGGGAAAACTCAGTGTTCTTCCCTTTTTCCCTTGTTTCCAGGAGCTCGGTGTTCTTCCTTTTGACCCTTGTTTTCCAGGGGCTCAGTGTTTCTTCCCTTTGACCCCTGTTTCCAGGAACTCAGTGTTCTTCCCTTTTTCCCTTGTTTCCAGGGCTCAGTGTTCTTCCCTTTGACCCTTGTTTCCAGGGGCTCAGTGTTCTTTCCTTTTTCCTTTGTTTCCAGGGGCTCAGTGTTCTTCCCTTTTTCCTTGTTTCCAGGGGCTCAGTGTTCTTTCCTTTGACCATTGTTTCCGGGGGCTCAGTGTTCTTCCCCTTTGACCCTCGTTTCCAGGGGCTCAGTGTTCTTCCCTTTTTCCTTGTTCCTGGGGCTCAGTGTTCTTCCCTTTGACCATTGTTTCCAGGGGCTCAGTGTTCTTCCCTTGACTCTTGTTTGCAGGGGCTCAGTGTTCTTCCCTTTTTCCTTGTTTCCAGGGGCCTCAAGTGTTCTTCCCTTTGACCTTGTTTCCAGGAGCTCAGTGTTCTTCCTTTTTCCCTTGCTTCCAGGAGCTAAGTGTTCTTCCCTTTGACCCGCGTTTTCCAGTGGTCAATGGTTTTCCCTTTTTCCTTTGTTTCCAGGGGCTCAGTGTTCCCGCATAGTGTTTCCAGGCCACCAGTACCAGGGGGAAGGGGACGCTTGCCTCACTCCCTCAGGCGCGCCGGGAACGTGTTCTCGATCCTGCGGCCACTCCAGCGGTTTCGAGGCAAGTGGCAGGTGTAGCCCTAAGGACTCCACCTCCCTCGCCTGCTGCCGCACATCCTTGGGTGAGTGTGTATTGGGTGACCGATCTAATGCTTAACAAGTAAATGAAAAGGATATTTAGGAGATCGATAAAACCCCACTTCTAACAGAGAAAACCCCACTTATAATAGAGAAAACCCCACATCTAATTGAGAAAATCCCACTTATAAAAAAGAAAACCCCACTTATAACAGAGAAAACCCCACTTATAACAAAGAAAACCCCACTTATAACAGAGAAAACCCCACTTATAACAGAGAAAACCCCACTTCTAATTGAGAAAACCCCACTTATAACAGAGAAAACCCCACTTCTAATTGAGAAAACCCCACTTATAACAGAGAAAACCCCACTTCTAATTGAGAAAACCCCACTTATGACAGTGAAAACCCCACTTATAACGGAAAACCCCCCACTTCTAACAAAGAAAATCCCACTCATGTTAAAAAACACTCTTGACGTATTGAAAAGTCCAGAGATAACATTATTATGGTCTGTTGCCTTCCACACCTGTTGTTGTGTGATGGGTAAAGTATGCCTCACACCCAATGGTTCTTTCTATTGCCCTTTTTTTAGGCTCCTTCTGTAGGCTCTTTCTTAGGCTCATACTTTAGCCTCTTTCTTTAGGCTCTTTCTTTAGGCTCTTTCCTTAGGCTCTTTCTTTAGGCTTTTTCTGTAGGCTCTTTCTTTAGGCTCTTTCTTTAGGCTCTTTCTTTAGGCTCTTTCTGTAGGTTCTTTCTGTAGGCTCTTTCTTTAGGCTCTCTTTAGGCTCTTTCTTTAGGCTCTTTCTGTAGGCTCTTTCTTTAGGTTCTTTCTTTAAGCTCTTTTTTAAGCTCTTTTTTAAGCTCTTTCTTTTGGCTCTTTCTTTAAGCTCTTTCCTTAGCCTCTTTCTATAGGCTCTTTTTTTTGGCACTTTCTTTAGACTCTTTCTTAGGCTCTTTCTTCAGCCTCTTTCTTTAGGCTCTTTCTTTAGGTTCTTTCCTTAGGCTCTTTCTTAGGCCCTTCTTTAGGCCCTTTCTTTAGGCTCTTTCTTTAGGCTCTTTCTTTAGGCTCTTTCTTTAGGCTCTTTCTTTAGGCTCTTTCTTTAGGCTCTTTCTTAAGGCTCTTTCTTTAGGCTCTTTCTTTAGGCTCTTTCCTTAGGCTCTTTCTTTAAGCTCTTTCTTTAGGCTCTTTCCTTAGACTCTTTCCTTAGGCTCTTTCTTTAAGCTCTTCTTTAGGCTCTTTCCTTAGGCTCTTTCTTTAGGCTCTTTCCTTAGGCTCTTTCCTTAGGCTCTTTCCTTAGGCTCTTTCTTTAGGCTCTTTCTTTAAGCTCTTTCTTTAGGCTCTTTCCTTAGGTTCTTTCCTTACTCTTTCCTTAGACATTTTCTTTAGGCTCTTTCTTTAGGCTCTTACTTTAGGCTCCCTCTTTAGGCTCTTTCTTTAGGCTCTTTCTTTAGGCTCTTTCCTTAGGCTCTTTCTTTAAGCTCTTTCTTTAGACTCTTTCTTTTGGCTCTTTCTTTTGGCTCTTTCTTAAGGCTCTTTCCTTAGGTTCTTTCCTTAGGCTCTTTCCTTAGGCACTTTCCTTAGGCTCTTTCTTTAGGTTCTTTCTTTAGGCTTTTTCTTTAGGCTCTTTCTTTAGGCTTTTTTTTTAGGCACTTTTTTTAGGCACTTTCTTTAGGCCCTTTTTTTAGGCTCTTTCTTTAGGCTCTTTCTTTAGACTTTTTCTTTAGCCTCTTTCCTTAGGCTCTTTCCTTAGGCTCTTTCTTTAAGTTCTTTTCTTTAAAGGCTCTTTCCTTAGGTTCTTTCCTTAGACTCTTTCCTTAGGCACTTTCTTTAGGCTCTTTCTTTAGCTCTTTCTTTAAAACTCTTTCTTTAGGTTTCCTTACTTATCCTTAGGCTCTATCCTTAGGCTCTATCCTTAGGCTCTTGCCTTAGGCTCTTGCCTTAGGCTCTTGCCTTAGGCTCTTGCCTTAGGCTCTTGCCTTAGGCTCTTGCCTTAGGCTCTTGCCTTAGGCTCTTTCCATAGGCTCTTTCTTTAGGCTCTTTCTTTAGGCTCTATTCTTAGGCTCTTTTCTTAGGCTCTTTTCTTAGGCTCTTTTCTTAGGCTCTTTCCTTAGCCTCTTTCTTTAGGCTCTTTCCTTAGGCTCTTTCTTTAGGCTCTTTCTTTAGGCTCTTTCTTTAGGCTCTTTCTTTAGGCTCTTTCTTTAGGCTCTTTATTTAGACTTGCTTTAGGCTCTTTCTTAGGCTCTTTCCTTAGGCTCTTTATTTAGGCTCTTTCCTTAGGCACTTTCTTTAGCTTCTTTCTTTAGGCTCTTTCCTTAGGCACTTTCTTTAGCTTCTTTCTTTAGGCTTTTTCTTTAAGCTCTTTCTTTAGGCTCTTACTTTAGGCTCCCTCTTTAGGCTCTTTCTTTAGGCTCTTTCTTTAGGCTTTTTCTTTAGGCTCTTTCTTAGGCTCTTTCTTAGGCCCTACCTTCAGGAGATGGATGTTTCAGGATTGTCGTATCAGCAGCTGTAGAGGGTTTGTAGTATATGTGTCGCCTAAAAGAGGTTAACTCCAATATACACAACAACAGTAGTCGCATATGCCAGAGAAAATCCCCGGGAGCGAGAGGGTATCGAATGCGCGATGCACATAATGGCGCACTGGGCTCTAGACCACCTAGCCACACAGGCGGTGTGTAATTTACCCATGGTCTTGACCACGCGAGCCGGACTAGCGATCGAGGAGGTGTGTGTGTGTGTGTGTGTGTGTGTGTGTGTTGAAATACCACTGAATTATTTCACTTCGTTACAGATGGTTCCCCTGACAATGTTATCGTCTCCCCTCCCTCCGTCAGCTTCGGTAAGTGCTTGTTGGGCCGCCTTCACCCCGCACGCACTCACACACGCACGCACGCACGCACGCACGCACGCACACGCACACGCACACAGTCACACACAGTCACACTGCATTAATGTGCTTCGTGACATACATTTTTCTTTATAGAGATTTATTTTCACACGAATCAAAATGTACAATCTAAAAATGAACGTGAAATATCTGTTGTTTCAAAGCATGAGTAGTTTCCAAATGAGAAAAAAAAAAAAAAAAAAAAATATATATATATATATATAATATATAATATATATATATATATAATATAATATATATATATATATTATATATATATAATATATATATATAATATATATATATATAAAATATATAATATATATATATAATTTTATTATATATATATATACATATATAATAATAAATAGAGGCAATACTTTCTCCATGAGGGAAGCGAGATCTTATAATGAAGATATAAACCAGCGCGGGTAGAAACATCTTGATTGTTTATTTGAACGTTTCGGCTATACATAAGCCATCATCAGCCTAAAATGGGATAAAAAATTTTTTTAAAAAATGAAAATATACAAATTAAAAAATTATTTGCGCATTTAAAATGCCTAACCAAAAAATAAATAAAAAAAGAATAAAAATTATAAAACAGAAATAAAAAATACTACACTACCAATCAACATCGCAGTGGGTGTGGGATTCCCACATGGTTTAAAAAGCACACAAGGGGGGTTTGAGGTCCCCTGTGGCAGAAGGCTTTTGGGGTGGTGGGTGAGGGGGCTCTCCATACCATCGGGGGGAGTGTGGGAGTTTGTTGTAAAATTTTAAAGTCTTGGTTTGTTTTTTGGGTGGCCTGAGGTTTGGGAAATAATCCCGAATGGCTAAAAATGGGGGTTTTGGGACAGGGTTTTTGCCGTCCTGTAGACATCGGTCGCGGAGCATCGGGACTTCTCACAGGATGCAAACCCGTGTCAAAACCCACCATTTTCAGCCTTTGGGATCATTCCGAACCCTCGGCCCCCCAAATAAAAAACCCAAGATTTTAATATTTTACCACAAGCTCCCACAAACCCCCCGAGGATTGTGAGACCCTCCTCACCCCCCCCCCAAACCGTCCCTCTGCGCACAGGGCACCTCAACCCCGCTTGTGTCTTTAAACCTGTGGGAATCCCACACTCCACGCGAGTATTGGAGGGTAGTTTTTTTATTACTGTTTTATAATTTTATTTTTATTTTATTTTTTTTTGGGTTTAGGCATTTAAAATGCGCAAAAAATTTTATAATTTGTATATTTCATTTTAAAAAATTTTTTGTATCCGTTTTTGGGTGATGAGGCTTATGTATAGCGAAACGTTTCAAAAAACAATCAAAATGTTTCTACCCGCGTGGTTATATCTTATTTTTATATTATATATATATATATATATTTTATATTATAATTATATATATATATTATTTTTAAATTAATATTATAATAGCAGTCTACTGTCTCTTTCTATTTATCAAAAATTAATACATAATTTTCATAGTACATAAAACTTTTTTTAGATTGCTCTGCCAGTAAACCGTAGCTCTTCGGTTCGGAAAAATCTCAGCTCCAACCCTGAGACCCCCATGAAATCTGGGGGGGACGTGGCCCTGGATGGGGGTGGCGCGCAAAAACTCATGCAAAAT
Organism: Chionoecetes opilio; assembly: GCA_016584305.1. Lineage (NCBI taxonomy): Eukaryota > Metazoa > Arthropoda > Malacostraca > Decapoda > Majidae > Chionoecetes > Chionoecetes opilio. The sequence goes on from JACEEZ010003866.1 coordinate 33,005, forward strand.
GTGGGATCGATCTGATTATATGCCCTTTACTTCGTACTTTTACTGCTTTTATTTCCTCAGGGTTGGTAGGCCGGAAGGGGAAAAGAAGGCAATGTTGGTTTTGCGCAGGCATGCTGTCAATGAACACGGGGGCTCTCTGAAGCCTCTCTTCCAGGACCCGGAGATACCTAAAAAAATAATGATTTTTTATTATTTGAAACTAAATTTGAGTTCTGCAGCTGTCTGTGCAAGACAAAAACGTGTTATTTATGGTAAGCCGTGTGTGGGTTTGCCGTGCGTTGCCTTGCAGGGGGGCGGCCGTGTGCGCCTGGGGGGAATACGACTTTAACGACGACTGACGGGCGACTCCCCAAGACTTCGTGTGGCGGAGGCGTCCCCACCGGACTACTCCCCGCCCGGGCTACCCCAGCCTCGCCCCCGTCAGACTCAGCTCAAAAGTCGCTCTTTAGGTCAAAACATTAAGTTGAATTTTTAATCAATATAAAAAAATTAAACTTCATCAATTGTTTTTTTTCAAATCGTACATAAATGCATTTTTTTAACTGGGGGAAAACATTTGGTCCACGAAGAGCGGAGTCCGTGTGCCTGCCGTGGGGCGCGGCGGGCCCAAAACAGACATCACGGACACCAAGGCGAAGCTGCTCACTTTCGGGAACACATTTGGGGGAAGTTTCGCTGTACTCCAACTTTGAAAATTGATTCATAATTCGAAGAAATTTAAATGGTGAAATGTTCCCAAACTAATTTTTTCAAAAAATTTCCACACCCGGTCCCCAAAAAGAAGGTTCCAATTATCTGAATGGTAACACAAACTTCTTCCACAGGTGTTAACTCCAACTCAGTCCTGAAAGGGGACGAGGGGACGGTTTCCCCCGGCTCGTGTGTTCGCAGCTACTCCACGCTGTCCATGTACTACCAAAACCGGGCCTCAGGGGATGGGGGCGAGACCCTGTGTGCCGGGGATCCGCACGGCGGAAGGGCGCTTGCATTGTAACGCCCCACGTGACATATGTTGACGGCTGGATAACCTGAGAATGTGTGTTGTGAGTGAATGTTTGGAGGCTGGAAAACCCCGGTTCACCTTGCCCAAGTGTGAACCCCTCCTCCTCCCCCTCCCCCTCCTCTCCATCCCGTGAAAACATGTGCAATTTTTCTATGTTGCACCGTGTTTTCCCTTCCGTCGGCTTCGCTATTCCTAGAAGGGTTGGAGGTTGGAGGAGCTTTATCCAATTTTTCTATGCGTCCCTGAGGGGCATGTAGTGAGATATTTTACAAACAACCCCGTAAAGCGCAACATATGTGGACTATTTATTGTTCCTTTTGTTTTTTTCTTTACCCCCTCCTCCTCCTGCCTCCCCCCAACCCCCTCCTCCTGCTGTCCTTTCCAGCCCTTTTTTTCGTAAGGAAAGGGGGCCACAAGGGTTTATACATAGGAGGCCCCTGCCTTTTTTACCAGGTTTGGCGTGAAAAAAACCTTTTCGTAATGGTTTTAGTAAAATCACCTGGCCATTCACAGACACCTTCTGCTATAATGTTACTTTTGTCCTCCTTCCCTCAGGGTGCTTCGGGCGGACCCCTTGTGACTCAGGACGTCCAGGGACGCTACGTGGTGGCGGGCATCGTGTCGCATGGCCGAGGCTGTGGCCACAAGGACTACCCCGGCATATACGTCAACCTGCGCTACTCACCCCACCTGGCCTGGATCAAGAAGGTCGCGTTCAATGCCCCTTAAGGCCTGTCCAGACTAGGGGTGATGAGGCTGGCGGTGAGGACATGGCAACGTGTTGAAAAACCAGCCTTGTGTCCAGACTATGCCTCACCGCCATCCCTCATCACGGCGTACGCGCCATTCAGCTCCATAGAAAACAACGAGAACACGACGAATTTTGTATCGTGGCTTAGAATAGGCCTTCTCCCTTACCTCTCCATGCCACTCCCTGTTATTAATCCTCCTCTTTCCACTATGAGAATATGATTATTAATACTACTATAATTATCATCATTATCATTGTTATTTATATAATGTTTATTTGTAAGTATTGTAAGAAAGTAAGAAATGTAAGTATTCACGCCACCAGACGTCTGTAAACAGAAAAAAATAAGTTCAAAATTCAGGGATTGAGACAATTCAGTTCTCATTGCTTCCAGACTTGCACTCTTGATGTCCCTCATCTTGTAGTCCTTGCTCTTAAAGTAGTCGTCCAGACCCATTTTTTTTTGCCGAATTATGTTGAATGAATTGTACATTCAAAAAAACCTAATCCACCAAAAATAATTGATTTCCAGGCCTTATTTCCGTAAAAAAAAACGACTTTTGTAAAAAGCGCGCGAAAAAAAAAAATCTTCCCTCCAACAGGGCTACGACTGTTATTGATGACGTCAGAACAGGGACGCCCGCAGACACTCTGTCTGGCACCTGTCGGCAAATGTTATGATGAGCGATTGTACTTCGGTGTCAGACAGTGAATCTGTCGCTGTGACAGATTTAGAGTACGATGCTCAATCTGACACCGAAAGAAATGACGCTGGTCGCGTATACTATGAGGAAAACGAACCTCAGATTGTCATGGGATCCTATATGTTTGAGCCCGAGTACGAGGTGGATTAACAGGTGTCTCTTTATCTTTCTTTATCTGTCTCTTTATCTTGGCAGGAGGTATGAGATGTGCACTCGCGCGTATGTCCCCCGGTGAAATTATGAATTATTTAATCATAATTTCTACTAGTTATGGACAATTACAGTATCTTATAAGTTTTAACCACACAATCGATATTAATAAACGGCTGTTATTTACCAAATAAGTAGTACATGAGAACAGCAGGGCTGTCATAAGCAATAATGTAAAGGGCTACTTGGCATTATGTCGGCGAGGAAGAGGCAAGGTGGGTAGGGATGGGTGCCGTGCGAGGCTACATCAGCTGTGTCCCTCCTTCTCCCGCCCAGATTAGCGACAGTGTTTAGTTTGAGAGAGTTAAAATCATGACTTATTTAGTATCAATTTGAGAGAAATAAGCTGTAGACAGTGTTGTACGCTTACGGTAATGTGGAGTATTATTCTGGATATGGGGTTCTGGATATGGGGATTATTTACGGATCGTGGTCATCTCTGAAATTATGAACATTAGTTTAATTATGATTGTTCCAAATTAGGGAGCATTACTCATAAAATTTACTGATAAGCATTACATGAAGACAGCATAGCTGAAATTTGACACACTAATACTGTAAAATGCTACGTGGCAACGTCTACAGCTGAATGTCAGTAATCTCCCGGCAGCTCGATCTACTTACTCTTACGTACTGTCTCTTGTCATCATGACTTACCTTAATGTTGTGATGATCACAGCAAGTGTTCAAAGTGGCCACCATCAGCTTCAAACACAGTTGCGCTCGCTGAAGTATGGAATGAACACTTTTTCTTAGAATTCTGGCTTGTTCTTGATGTGCTGTGAAGCTGCATTATTCTCTCCAAAAGTTCTTGCTTGTTGTCACTTTTCTTATTGTATACATGTGATTTCATGTCTCCCCAGAGATAAAAATCCAGTGGTGTTAGGTCTGGTGATCTGGCAGGCCATGGTGTGGTCCTCCCCGGCCTATCCACCGTCCAGGAAATGTTTGGTCAAGATGCTGCCTCACTTGCTTACTGAAGTGTGGTGGTGCCCCGTCATGCTGAAATACTAGTCGGCGCCGTGTGCCCAGGGGAACATCTAGGAGTGAGGGGAGGTGATCTATCAAAAAGTTAGCATAAATATCCCCGTTAATGCGATCTTGAAAGATGTGTGGGCCAATCAAGTCCCTCACCATCATGCCACACCAGACATTAATAGAAAATCTTTGCTGGAAATTACTTTCTACCATCTTGTGAGGATTCTCCTTTGATCCCCAATGTTCATTATGAGCATTATGCATTCCGGCACGGGTAAATGTGGCCTCACCGGTGAACAAAATATATTTCCACAGCTGGGAATTTGCTTGTAGCGATTTACAAAACTCCAATCGCCTCACTGAATCTCCATCCTGAAGATGTTGAACCTTGTGCAGATGATATGGATGAAGACCTTCTTTTCTCAGCACCCTCCATGCTTTCATGTGAGAAACTCCAAGTCGGAGGGAAATTCTTCTTGTGCTTATGTCTGGGCTGTTTTCCGCTGCATGAAGAATCTGCCTCACCTTTCCATGTTCCCCTATCCTTTCAGCTGTTGCACCCATTCCAGGGAAAGATCCTTTGTCACGAAGGTGTTGAAATACCCTGTAAAATGTTCGAACATTGGGGCATTTTCTGTTAGGGTATCTTCTTCTGTATTCCTGTACGGCAGCATTTGCACTTCCATTGCAGAACCCGTAGATAAACACCATATCCGCATACTCCACGTTACTGTAGGAGTACGGCATTGTCCGCAGAGTTCACTCTCTCAAACTAAACACTGCCACTGCCCCTGGGCGGGAGAAGGAGGGACACAGCTGATGTAGCCTCGCACGGCACCCATCCCTACCCACCTTGCCTCTTCCTCGCCGACATAATGTCAAGTAGCCCTTTACATTATTGCTTATGACAGCCCTGCTGTTCTCATGTACTGCTTATTTGGTAAATAACAGCCGTTTATTAATATCGATTGTGTAGTTAAAACTTATAAGATACTGTAATTGTCCATAACTAGTAGAAATTATGATTAGATAATTCATAATTTCACCGGGGGGCATACGCGCGAGTGCACATCTCATACCTCCTGCCTCCCGCTAGCCGTGAGTTACATGACGGCCGCGGTAATTCTTTCTCACTCCATGTCACGTAAAGGAAGCTTCAGAAAGCATATGGGTATAGAGCATTTTGTTCTTAGAATAATTCGGTCTATCTCCTGTATCAACATTTGCATAAACTCGTGTTACACCCTGTATTTATCTCTGTGTTTACGTCTCTCTCTGATCAGCGCGGGAAGATGAGCCTCCCTGATGCTACGTCACCGAGCCTGAGCCTGAGCGTCTGCAAACCTTGAGAGCGTTTTGAAAACTCGGGGAATTTGCAGATTTTTATTGCGGATTATTTAAAAACGGCTGACTGGATACAAAAAGTGACGACGTATTGTTGATATACTCGTTAATGGCTATGCTTTGATTGCATTAAATCAGGAATGATGAAATGGTCTGGACGATTACTTTAACATCCCAGATGCACGGATGCTGCTTCAATAATTCAATCAAGTAAAGAGTATTGCTCCGTGTCCACTCAACGTGGTTAGTACAACTTGAACAAGACATTTTTTCACGGAGCGCTGCGATATACGACCTGCCTTCACTGGAGCATGTCGAGCACTGATGCGTGAATGACGAGGGCAGTGCGGCAAATATAGGGGAGGGTTGGAGCGGCCCAGCATCAGCCTGGCGGTGTTGAAACAGTCGAAATTTAACAGCGCCAGCCTCACCGCCAGCCTCATCACCCCTACTCTGGACAAGCCTTTAAACAAGCTGGGCTATCAAGGTCAAGGCTGGAAGAATACAACACCGGGACAAATATCAAAAGTGAATAACAAATAATTTATATCCCAAGACATAGACACAGGGTCTATGCCCAAGAAGATAACAACCATGCCATCTCAGAACATAAGAACTTAAGAAAATAAGGAAGCTACAAGAGGCCGCGAGATATATACGTGGTAGTTCTTGTTACTTAACACCACCTACATCCACCTTTCATCCCCATCCATGAATTTATCCAGCCTCCTTTTAAAGCTCCGTATTGACTCCGCACTGACCACATGACGACTGAGTCCATTCCAATAATTTCCTGCCAGTGAATTCTCAGATCATAAGAACATAACATAAGAAAATAAGGGAGCTACAAGAGGCCGCGAGGCCTACACGTGATACTTCCTGTCACCTAACACTACCTACATCCACCTTTCATCCCCATCCATGAACCTATCCAGCTCCTCTTTAAAGCTCCCTAATGACTCCGCACTAACTACCTGTCTACTGAGACCATTCCATTCATTCACCACCCTATTTGTGAACCAGTTTTTCCCTATTTCCTTTCTAAATCTACGCTTTTTCCAGCTTGAATCCGTTACTTCTTGTTCTACCCTGGTTAAAAGCCGTAAGAACTTTTCCTACCTCTCCTTTATTAAATCCCTTTATCCACTGAAAAACTTCTATCAGATCGGTCCTTACTCTGCGTCTCTCGAGTGAGTGTAATTTTAATAACTTCAATCTCCTCTCATAACTAAAGTTACGCATCCCTTGTATCATTTTGGTCATCCTTCTCTGCACTGATTCTGACAAGGCTATATCCATCCTGTAATATAGAGACCAAAACTGAACCGCAAAGTCTACGTGAGGCCTGACTAGAGCCAGATAAAGCTTTAGAATAACTTCCGCACTTCTACTTTTAACACTTCTGGTAACGAATCCTAATACTCTATTAGCTCTATTTCTGGCCTCAATACATTGTTTCCTAGGTCGGAGGTCTGGGCTCACCCTCACTCCAAGATCTTTTTCACCTTCTGATCTTTTCAGCGATACATTGCTTATGGTGTATCTATTACCAGGGTTTTTTCTACCAACATTCATAACGCTGCATTTATCAATATTAAATTCCATCTGCCATCTGACTGCCCACTCGTTAAGTTTATCTAAGTCTCCCTGCAATATGTTTACATCAGACTGTGATCCAATAATCCTACTTAACTTAGTATCATTAGCAACTTGCTGATATCACTGCTAATCCCACTATCCAAGTCGTTGATGTAAATCAAAAATAGTAATGGACCCAAAACAGATCCTTGTGGAACTCCACTTGTCACCAGTCCCCATTCAGATTTAGAACCATTAATTGCAACCCTTTGTTGCCTATTACTTAGGCAACTATCAATTGCTTTTTCTCCATTATCTGCATCATCACCAAGATATTCCAGTCATCACCAAGATATTCCAGCCATCACCGAGATATTCCAGTCATCACCAAGATATTCCAGTCATCACCAAGATATTCCAGTCATCACCAAGATATTCCAGTCATCACCGAGATATTCCAGCCATCACCGAGATATTCCAGTCATCACCAAGATATTCCAGTCATCACCAAGATATTCCAGTCATCACCGAGATATTCCAGTCATCACCAAGATATTCCAGTCATCACCAAGATATTCCAGTCATCACCAAGATATTCCAGCCATCACCAAGATATTCCAGTCATCACCAAGATATTCCAGTCATCACTAAGATATTCCAGTCATCACCAAGATATTCCAGTCATCACCAAGATATGACAAACGCCCTCCTCCTTCACGGGAGTTCCCACACTTAATAATCAGCTGGAAATACTTAACAAAAGGTTTTCCCAGCTCTTGATTGGATATAAAGATTTTTCATTAATTTAATTTTTTTTCTTTTTCTTCATGTTTTCTTCTTCTTCGATGTCATTAACCTTTTTCTTATAATAATTTCCCCTTCTCCTCAACCTATTCCTGCTCTTTCTCCTCTTCTTATATCTACTCTTCCTCTTTCTCCTCCTCTTCTTCTTCCACCTATTCCACCTCTTTCTTCTCCTCCTCTTCCGCCTCTTCCTCCTCTTTCTCTTCTTCTTCTTCCACCTCTTCCTCTTCTTTCTCCTCCTCATCTTCCACTTATTCCACCTTTTTTCTCCTCCTCCTCTTCCACCTACTCCCACAATTTAATTTCACCACTTTTTCTCATTTGATCCCACCTCCTCCACCTGCACCTTTTGCTTCTCCTTCTCCTCTTCTTCCACCTTCTCCTTTACTTGAGTACACTGTAAAAATGCAGGGTATAGAAAGGTATAACTGGGGAATAAGGTATATTTCGAGCAAAAATACCCGTAGCTTCACCAATACCCCTCTCAGTCAAGAGGAGGGGTATTTTAATGCTTTTTTATACCCTTCATTAGACTCAGTCAAGAGAAGGGGTATTTTAATATACATTTATACCCTTCATTAGATCTGTCACAAATGTGCTTGGTAAGCTTATAAAATGTAAGCCTTGACAGGCATTGTAGCTCTTTATCAAATTACCACATTGTTACACTGAACATATAATGCCACAAAAAAGGTAATAAAAATGTATCAATTTCGAGATATTAATATTTTTGAAAATATCACGAGTTATCTTGAGTAGCGGTACTTGGCAACTAATAAGGTGCCAAAAGTCGCTTGAACATATCATCGGCGTTTCGCACTGCCATATATATATATATATATATTTTAAAATATATATATATATATATATATATTAAAATATAATATATATATTTTATATATATATATGTATATATATATATATATATATATATATATAATATATATATTATTATATATATTTTATTATATAAAATATTATATATAATAATAATATACGCGAAAGTGTGTGTGTGGGTGTGTGTGTGTGTGTGTGGTGTGTGTTGTCCGCTCCAGGTGCAAGCCCCCTGTGGCGGAAATCCCATCATAGGCACAGTTTGGAACCGGCTCGAGCCAGGGAAGGTTTTTAAGCCCATTATGAGATGATCCGTCACTTTTTTTTTTTTTTTTTAGTAGCTATTAGCGAGGAATGTGAAAAAAAGTGGGTTGGAGAATTGAGGAACCTTGATGTAGGGGGATGGGTAAATGGGTGAGTGAATGGGTGGGGTGATGGGTAATGGGCTGGGGTGATGGGTGAGTGAATGGGTGGGGGGTGATGGGTGATGGGTGAGGGAATAGATGGGGGTGATGGGTAATTGGTGAGTGAATGGTGGTGTGGTGAGGATAATGGGGAGTGAATGAGTGGGGGGGGTGGTTGGGTAATGGATGGTGAGTGAATGGGTGGGGGGTATGGGTAATGGGTGAGTGAATGGGTTGGGGTGGTGAGAATAGTTGGCGTTAATACATCATTTCTACACCATATTTCAGGAAAGCTAGGGAAGGGGCATCTGAGAAGTCTGGTGTTTGGTGGGCCGGAAGGCCCACCAATAGCCCTCCGCAGGAGCTAAGCCAAAAGTCCGCCCGGAGGGCGGCTTTGCGGCTAGTAATAAATATAAGCGAAAGTGTGTGTGTGTAGTGTGTGTGTGTGTGTGTGTGTGTGTGTGTGTGTGTGTGTGTGTGTCCGCTCAGGTGCCCCCCTGGGGCGGAATCCCTCATATGGACACAGTTTTGGACCGGCTCGAGCAGGGGAAGGTTTTAAAGCTAACTTTATAAGATGATTCCCCCGATCAACGTTTTTTCTCTTTTTTTAGCAGCCTATTAGCGAGAATTGTGAAAAAAAAGTGGGTTCGAGAATGAGGAAACCTTGATGGTAGGGGGAGGGTAATGGGTGGTGAATGGGGGGGGTGATGGTAAGGGTGGTGGTGTGATGGGTGTGTGAATGGGGGGGTGGTGGGTGAGGGTGAGGAATAGAGGGGGTGATGGGTAATGGAGTTGAGTGAATGGGTGTGTGGTGATGGATAAATGGGTTGAGTGATCGGTGGAATGGGGTGGGGGGAGGGTACGGGAGGGGAGGGTAATGGGTGAGTGAATGGGTGGGGGGTGATGGGTAAGGGTGAGTGAATGGGGATGGGGTTGATGTAAATAGGTTGGCGTTAATACATACAATTTCTACATCCATTGTTTCAGGAAAGCTAGAAGAGGGCTATCTGGAGAGTCTGTGTTTGGTGGGCCGAAGGCCCACCAATAGCCCTCCGCAGGAGTAGCCAAAAAGTTGCCCGGAGGGCGGCCTTGCGGCTAGTATATATATACATATATATATATTATATATATATATATATTTATTTAAATATATGTATATATATACTAGCGCAAGCCGCCCTTCCGGGCGAACTTTTTGGCTCGCTCATGCGGAGGGCTATTGGTGGGGCCTTCGGCCCACCAACACAGACTCTCCAGATAGCCCCTTTAGCTATATAGAATATATATATATATTATATATATATATAATATATATATATAACTCTATATAATATATTATATATATATATATATATATATATATCTATATATATATATATAGTTGATTTTCTTATTGATTACATCATGATGTTTCAGGGTGACAGAGACCAACTCGTCATACTTGGGTTGTTTATGCGCAACGTTTCGCCAAGGCACTTGGCAATCATCAGGGCTAAAAATAGGAAAATTAATATATTGTAATGCTAAAAAGCGAACATCTAAAAATTAATTCTAAGAAACAATAAAATATTCCTATATTATCTAAAATTACAACTAATAAATAAAATATAATTTGTACTTAAAGGACCTGGTGTGTATGCTGTCTGAGTTGTAGAGGGATGAATGAAACCAACTAGTTTTGTGGGTGACATTTCAGCTTGTGTGGGCGATCGAACCGAAGAGTCGGGCAATCGAAACAGTGGAGTCATTTGAGATATGTAGTGGTGTGAAATGACTTGGTATTAAGATCAGGGGGACAAAATGGCTTGATGTGGATAGCTTTAATAATTTAGTGTCATAGGGTAGTGTGCCTTGGATAGGATACTAAAGTCATCATAGAAAAAGGTTTGATCTTAAACATGTGATGGAGGGGTTTGCAGTTTGCGAAGGTGAAAAAATGGGCGACCAGTACGGCAGAAACACCTTTTGCTCAGAAAGCCAAGGGTTTAGTTTCCTTGTCGTTCGCCGACGTATCTAGGTTACAACTAGAAATTGAATTGTAAATTTTTTAGAAATAAGGGCTTTAGGTATAGAGTTTTTATTTTTGAAATGAGTTCTTTAGGGAAAAAAGAATTAGTAAAAAAAAATTTAAATTTTGAGTTAGGAAGATGTGACTAAGTAGATCATTGAGTTTTTCCAAATGGTGAAACGAGATGGCCATAAAAGGGTTTAAACATAGTGGGGTTTTAATATGGTTGGGGTTCGTTCGACTCTGGGTTGAATTTTTTTATCTAAGAATTTTGAGATGATTGTTCAATTAATTTGAGGGGGTAGCCATTGTTTGGAAAAAATTAGTAAGGAATTTGATCTCATTATAAAAGGAAAACCAAATTTAGATGAGAAAACTATAGCATCTGGTAGTAGGGTTTAATAGTATTGATTTTAAAAAGGTTGGGGAAAATGAAGCATATTGAGTTCCTATTTTTCACTGGCTTGGGAAACTCAAATGCTTTTTTTATCCCAACCTTTTTAAAATCAAATACTTTTAAAGCCCCTACTCACAGATGTTAGTTATCTTTAAATTGGTTTCCTTTTTGAAAAATGAGATAAAATTCCTTACAATTTTTTTCCAAAACAATGGCTCCCCCCCTCAAATTAATTGAAACAATCATCTCAAATTTTCTTAGATAAAAAATTCCCCCCAGGGGCAACGAACCCAAAACCCCCCCATATTAGACACACACTATTTTTAAAACTCCCATTTTAGGGGCCATTCATTTACACCTTTTGGGAAAAAAAAATCAATGATCTACTAAGTCAATTTTCCAAAACTAAAAAATTTAAATTTTTTTTTATAATTTTTTTCCCCTAAGAACTCATTTAAAATTTTATAAAGACCTATCCCTAAAGCCCTTATTTTAACATAATTTCAAATTAAATGTTTAGTTGTAACCTAGTAGTCGGCGAGACGACAAGGAATCTAACCCTTAGGTTTTTGAGATAAAGGTTTTTCTGCACGACTGGCACCCTTTTCTTCCCTTCGAAAATCGAAACCGCTCAACTCACATTTTGACACCTTTTTTATGAATGATTTTAGTACCCTATCCAAGCACACTACCCTAGTGACACTAAATTATTAGAACCCTTACACATCAAGCATTTGTCCCCTGATCTAATAACCAAGTCTTTTAAACCCCAACTACTATACTCAAATGATACCACTGTTTCGATTGCCCGACTCTGGGTTTCGATCGCCCCACACAAGGGGGAAATGTCCCCCACAAAATAGGTTTTTTCTTTTCCTCTCCCAACTCAGACAGCATACACACCAAGGTCCGTTAAGTAAAAATTATATTTTTTATTTTTAGAATTTTTAGATAATATGGAATTTTTTATTGTTTCTTAAATTAATTTTTAGATGTTCGCTTTTTAGCATTACAAATATTAATTTTTTTACTTTTTTTAGCCTGAGATCCCAAAGTCCCTTTGGCGAAACGTTGCCATAAAAAAACCCCCCAAATATATATATATAATATATATATATATATCCCCAAATACAATTATACAAATTACTTTGTTGGGGCTGGTCACTGGTTTTCCCCGCCAATTTTTTCCGTCAAACGAAATTTTCGGGTGAGCCCCCCTTTGCAAGTAGGAGGGAAAAACGGGTGCAGCCGAGTGTAGCTGGGGGAATTCCTGTCCTCCTTTGTGCCTTCTTTGGGTTTCATCAACAAGCAGCTGACCCAAGGGGAAAACAATAAAGTGGCCGTTGTTATAAACTTAAGTCTATGTACAGAGCCGCCTAAAAACCATTATAGAGCCCTAAGCAGATTGATTTTGGTCCCCAAACCGACGCGACAAAAATGCTTAATCATTCGAAAACTTCAAATTTACACCTTTTTTTCAAGTTTTTTACTTGTATTTGTGTGTGCAGTTCACATGAAAAAAAATATTTATGTAATAAAATATGTGTTCACTGGCCCCCTGGTGTAATTGAAATAAAATTCCATTTAGAAATGATCGCAGAAGCGGGGTTTTTGCACGGAAAGAAGTGCCTTTTGGGGGGCCCCCCAGAACACCGGTTTTTCGTGGACAAGAAATAGGCTCGGAACAGGTAATACATTTTTATCTAGAAAACCGGTGCGTTTTTTCACATAAAATTTATAGATGAGTAAAATTCATGATTTTAAAAAGGCTTTCCTGTGGGTAATCGAAATAAAAATCTATCAGAAATGGCGCAATGGTGTTTTGAGTTATAATTCCATGCTGCTTAAATCTTTTAAATATAATAACCGAAAAAAAAGGGTTATCTTTCACAACACGTTTTAAAATGAATTGAAAGAAGATTTTTGCAGGGTTTTCCTGAGCAGATTTTAACAGGTTGCCCGTGGGTAAGAGATTTTAAAAAACCCTGAGAAAAATGGACTGTGAATGAAGTAAATGTGTGTGTGAAAAGTCTCTGAAATTTTTTTTTATTGTGTCTGAATTTATTACATCAAAGGTACCCACTTCAAACACCATCAACACCCCCCCCCACCCTCAAACCACCATCCCCCACCCCCATCAACACCCCCATCAACACCACCCATCAACACCTTCAACACCAACCACCAACACCCCATTAAACCACATTTACCACCCCCCCCAAACCACCGCAAACCACCATCAACACACCCCCATCATCCCCCACCACCCTCAAACAACCCCCCCACCATCAACATCACCACCTCAACCACCATCACCACCTCATCAACACCACCATCAAACACCACCATCAACACCCCCTTCAGCACACCTTCAACACCCCCTTTAACACCACCTTCAACACCACCTTCAACACCACCATCAACACCACCCCCAACAAAACCTTCACACCCCATCAACCCCCCATCACCACCATAAAAAAAACCCCCTTAAAAAACCACCATAACACCACCATCAAACACCCCCATCACCACCATCAAAAACCCCCAAACACCCCCCCAACACCACCTTCAAACACCCCACCAACACCACCATCAAACCACCTTCAAAACCACCACCAATTCAAAAAACCACCACAACACCACCATCATCAACACCCCATAACCCACCTTAGCACACCTTCAACACCCCCTTTAAAACCCCCTTCAACCCACCTTCAACACCACCTCAACACCACCACCAAAACCAACCCCCTTCAAACCCCCACCAAACACCACCCCAACACCACCTCCAACACCACCACCCAAAAACCACCTTCAACACCACCACCAACACCACCCTCAACACCACCTTCAATACAACCTTCAACACCACCACCATCAACACCAACACATATGCCTTATTTATATTTTCAGAGAAGAAAGTATAATAAACTTTTGAAACCTAAAGTCCTCTTTTATACCTATAAGCTATAACCATACCTTAGGGTATAATGGATTAGAGTACGAAGTATGTACTACGTATATATCATCTAGAATACCCTTTAGCAGGGTATTCCTAGGTATAGAAAGGGTATACAAGGGGTATTCCTAGTGTCTAAAATAGTATACCCTATAGGGGTATATTAGAACTATGATATACCCTTTACATTATACCCTTTCAAGGGTATAACATATACTTATAATACCCCTATGTAAGGGTATTGTAAGTATATGTTATACCCTTGAAAGGGTATAATGTAAAGGGTATATCATAGTTCTAATATACCCCTATAGGGTATGCTATTTTAACCAGTAGGAATACCCCTTGTATACCCTTTCTATACCTTTAATTTTTTACAGTGTACGCTAACGTAAACTTACACTATTGGATATAAAAGACTTAGTTTGATGTCAACTGGCAAATGTACTTGTGTATGTTTCTATTGTTTCTATATCACTATTCGGTTTACATTAACTTGCTTGATAGTAGCATTAGGAATATTATTATTGTGTTTGCATAGTATTGATATCTATTGCATTATAGTTTTGTCGGTTCTTGGCAATAAAGGCAAAACAAAACGTTCCTCTGAGTGTGATTGCATCTGGTTTGTGATACACTAGACTTGCTTCTTCTACGTTGTGGTGTGGATATGTCTGGGAAGTATCTACGTATCTGTATGGCTTAAATCTTAACCCAACCATACTCTAGAAATTAAAAACCCCAAGCATCTTGTAAACAATTACTTTTCGACACATAATAAGTCTGTAAGGAGTATATGAAACACTGACGGTCCCTAAAACGTGTCATAATACAAACTCTACACGTGAAATTTCCTTCCGCACTTTTTTCGGTGTTCGTTCGATCCCTGAGTGCAAGCAAAGACACTCTACAACGTTGTAGAGTGTCCTTGGTGCAAGTCCCGGTGTTACGGCACAGAAGAGCCGCCGTGCCGGTTGGTCCAGCGCATGATCATAATTTGGTGTTTTTAAATCTAACCCAACCTTACCTTACCTAACCTACTCAACCTAACCTAACCTAATTTACCTAATATAAAATAACCTTAAATATCGCCCTAGAGCGTGATATTTGGTTGGAGTAACAGCCCGCGTAATCACCTGCCCAATCTTGACCCCATTACCGCTGCATAATATTCACAACTCATCATAGAGAGGAGAGAACCCGATAATGGCCGACCAAGGATGTTGATAGAAGGATAAGGGAGTAGGAGGAGTAGGCGCGGATAAGAATAAATTATGATTTCAGGAAACAATTTTCACCATGCGTGTACGATACTACTACAATCCTGGGAGGTCGGGTGGCAGCACTGTGAGAGAATATGACACAATTGCACACCATTCTCTACTTATGAGTGCCCAAAACAAGATGTGCTTGAGGAAGGCTGTCTTACTCTTGGGCCTCCGTTGTGGTCGCAGGTAAGGCCTAAGGTATCGCTTGCCGCGGCTTATAAGTGTTCGTCAGATAGCAGTCACAAATAGGGTACTAAATGATTGGAATGGACTCAGTAGACAGGTAGTTAGTACGAAATCAATGGGACCCTTAAAAGGAGGCTAAATAATTTCATGGATGGGGATGAAAGGTGGAGGTAGGAAATTGTTAAGTATCGGGAAAACTACCACGTGTAGATCTCGCGGCCTCATGTAGCTTCCTTATGTGTTTATGTTCTTATGAGCGTCTGCTCTGCGTCTAGGTTATCATAGCGCCTAAAACCTTGTCTATATATGTCCGATAAATAAAGAAATCGTGTAACTGCCAGTAAATTAATCTTAAAAGCACAGTTAGGACTGTAAATGAGTTGGTGCTTATCTTATCTCAAGTTATATTGCAAGTGTATAATGTAGGTATAATTCTCGCCGAACTAATGGTAGAAAATTTTAAATTTAGAAGAATTTTGATATGTTAAGTGGAGAGAGATACAGACAGGTGCGAGGCCGGCCGCTCATTCAACACTCAACGGTAAATAAACACGTTGTAGTTATATGCTTCAGCCAGCCACGGATCCTGTGAAGGCTGCTTGAAAACGCACCACAATCAAGACTCGCGGCGCAGGTGAAAGGGACAGATACAGAGGTGGGGAAAGAAGGGGCGGGGGAAGGGGGAGTTTGGGGGAAGGAGGGGGAAGGGGGGGGTTGGGGGAAGGGGGATGTTGGAGGAAGGGGCATGTGGGGGAAAGGGGGGGAGGATGGGGGAAGGGAGGGTTGGGGGAAGGATGGGGCCTTCACCGAGGCCACCGAGATGAGATCATCATCGGGGTGGCCTCGCCTTCACACGATGGGGACTTTCCTTCTCAAGGTCATATAGTCTGCCGAGATTGTGTTTTCATTGTTCTTAGGCCACGAAGGTGTGTGTGAAGTGAACAAGGCGTTGCAGTGAACACCAGGGTTATCTAATCTAATATACTATAGGAGTAGCCGTGTGTGTGTGTGTGTGTGTCTGGTCTGTGTCTGTTGTCTGTGTCTGTGTCTGTGTCTGTGTCTGTGTCTGTGTGTGTGTGTGTGGTGTGTGTGTGGGGGTGTTTTGGGTAACCGAAACTATAAATTCCAATTTTTGATGAGAGTAGGCTAAAAAAATCGTAAATAAATTGTAGGTTTTTAAGCGGCTTACTCCCATGTCGATTGAATAATTTTGAAGGGGGGTTTGGACAAAAAACACTTAAGAATATTAGATTACAGGAAAAACTCTGTGGTAAACGTCTTGCCTCATTCCACAAAACTTAGTAGACTCATAGACTTACGTTTGTGTGCGTGTGTGATTGTGTGTGAGTTGGAATCACACGGAAAACACAAAGGGTTGGAACCCACACGGAACACAAAGGGTTGAAATCACACGGAACACACGGGGTTGGAATCACACGGAACACACAGGGTTGGAATCCCACGGAACACAAAGGGTTGGAATCACAGGAAACAAAGGGTTGAATCACACGGAACAAAGGGTTGGAATCACACGGAACACAAAGGGTTGGAATCACACGGAAAGTGGTCTACCCCGAGGCACTTTGACCAGATAAGATAAGATTTTCATCCTATCTGGGACACTTTGCAAGTCCCAACTACAAGGTTATTGACTATACAAAGCGCCGACACGTCAGCACGAACGAGGCGGACTCGAACCGCTGAGCGAATGCACAGGGAACGCTGCACATTGCGAACTCACGTCTCTACCAACCTTGCAACGCTGACGGGGCATTTTGACCAGTGACCAACGATAACAACAACACGTTGGATTTTGCAATCACATGTTGTCAATATACGTATACTACTACAAGCATCAATACATGGGTCCGAAGGGCCCACAAGCACATTTTTGCGGGCTATCGAGGCAGGATTAGAACACTTACCCTTTCCCGTCACGTTCTGTATTCTCGACAACCTTCGCAAGTAGGAAATATGGTTACCAGGTCTGTCTCATTCCTCTTCTTTTTTTCCTTGTTTTTTTAACATTATCCTCTGTTGCTTCTTCATTCTTCTTTTTCTACGCACAAGCACGAACCCATATACGCACGTACACATAATAAATACACCCGAATGCGCACGCAAGCACACACACGAGAGAGAGAGAGAGAAGAGAGAGAGGAGAGATGAGAGAGAGGAGAGAAGAGAGGGGAGAGAGAGAGAGAGAGAGAGAGAGAGAGAGAGAAGAGAGAGAAACATAATGCAAATCTATGTATCTCTCTCTCTCTCTCTCTCTCTCTCTCTCTCTCTCTCTCTCTTTTCTCTCTCTCTCTCGTATGGGCAGTGGTTGGTGGGATGTCTTTGTACCATGGCAACACCCTCCATACCCCCCCCCCCCTACATACCTGCCTCATTTCAGGACAAGATGGGAGTGATATCAGGTGAGTGTCTCAGTGCTATCACCCATCTCCCCCTTCTGCCTTCCTTCCCAAGCTTCGTATGGAGTCACAGCCGCCAACCAACCCATCTCCCTCCCTCCCTTCTATCCCAAGCTTCGTATGGAGTCACAGTCTCACAGTCACAGCTGCCAACCAAACGTCGCATAGTATTTTTCAGTATGATGAGGAAAAAAAAGCCAAGAGAGTTAGTCTAATGTAGATGTCGTAGATGTCTTATTTCCTTGGTTTTAATGAGGATAATGGTCTTTTGGAATACGAGGGACGGTTCCTCTAATCGTGGGAACGTTAAAAGGTTTACTGTGCTGAGTTTTTAATTATAACAACTTCTCACGCCACACAAGTACGCTTGTCGCATGTATAACATCTACTCAAATAAGTAGTACATTTCGTTTCCATGGGGTGTAACAATTTCCAAAAAAGTTTAAAAGAAAGTTCTTGCTCACTGAAATCGGCCATACCCTGAGAGCTCAAGATTTGTAATTATTACTGTATGTAACATGGAGTGAAAATTATTTCCTTTTAACAGTGAGCGAGTTTAAACCATCCTGCCTCATCTTCATCGTTTTTAATTAGGTTTTTAAGAACTGGTCAACAGTATTAGGGTTTAAAGTGTCTCTCTCTCTATACAATTACTTCCCAAAACAGGGGAGTGGCTATTCCTTGTGTTTGTACAGGGGCCAACCCCCATCATCCCCGGCCAGCTGCAGAAGACTGATGGCTATTAAACCCCGTGTTTGTTTACAGGGGGCCAGCGGCATAATCTCCCCGGCCAGCTGGCCATTTTCCGAGGGGGACGACTGCACCACACCTCGGGGCGACGGGGAAGTGTGTTCGAGCCTGCGTTCAACACGGCAGACTTTGGTAACCGCGCAGTGTGGCATTAAGAACTCCGCTTTCCTGGTGTGCTGGTTTAAAATCTTGGGAATGTACGTGGGTAAATAATACACGACTTCTGCTTCACCATTACGGGAACAACACTGTTAAAACCTCTGTAGTACAGGGTACCATTTCCAAACTCGACGTCGTACATTCTGTAGGCTGAAAACCTTACTGTAAGATAAGCTGTCGGCTGTGTTCCTGAAGACTTACGTTTGGGTACTAGAATATATCTGGATTTTGACTTGTATTATGGTCGGGGTGCGATACTTATCAACATTTTGGGGCACATCTTCCCGGGCAAGGAAGGGCAAGGCTTTCCTGGCCAAGGCCACGCTAAACACCTCTCTCTTGTACAGGTGCGCCCCCAGCCGTCTACGGACATAGACACCGCCACCACCAACATTTCCCTCAGTATTTTAACGAACACAACAGTCGCAGTGAATAAATGAAAGGAAAAAAAAATCGTCTAGATTACCATCAAGATGTGACACGAATAATTTTTCTTTACAGATGGGAGGGAAATACTCAAAATTTCCTCTATTTTTCCGTAACACTACAAAGATGGTAAACATATATATGTTTGAACATGGACGAGTTTGACTCCTCCGTATGCTACAACGTGACGGAAACACTGGCGAACGGGACAGAGGTTGTTATCGCGTGGAGCTGCGTTGCAGGTATCGGGTATGAGGAGGCCGATAAGAACGCATGGCCTTGGATGGTAAGAGAAAAAAGTTATTGATTATATTAATATTAGACTCAGTGACTTAAATGAAGCACCAAACAGCAAGTGTCGTGTTTCCTGTACAGGCGCTGGTTTGGGGAGCGGCAAGGCGAGGCCACACATGGTTTGCGGGGCAGTGTTGATCAACGAGCACTGGGTCCTGTCTGCCCTCCACTGCTTCTTCAGCAAGTGAGTGGGCGCACACGGAGCATTGAATAATTGGCTACAAATTTTAGTAACAAAAGCAACCCACACAGCGCGCAAACACCTCCACCACCACCATGTTGTGGCGGCCCGTTTTGAAGGTCAGGGTTTTGGGAGGCCACACGTAACTTACGGCTCTGACGTAAGTTGATTTGGAGATATTACACTGCCACCATCCAAACTGTTGTGTTGGGGAACAGGAACAGGTTCTTCACATCCTCAGGGGAACAGAGTTGCGGTCAACAGCTGTCGGGTGTGTTACCTTGGAGAAAGGGGCAGGATAATGATAGTTCCCTTATTACATTTTCTTGTATATTAAAGTAATCGTCCAGACCCATTTTTCCTTTGCATGAGTATGTTAAATTTTCATTCAAAACACATAATCCACAATTTTTTTTTTATTTCCATGCCTTATTTCCGTATAAACACGATGTTTGTAGAAAGCGCGGTAAAAACAAATCTTCCCCGTTCCAGCCACTGATCTATATAACATGGATCGCGGAAGCCTGGCTCAGCACTGGTTCCAACTGTCCGCCATCTTGTCGTAACCAAAACAAAGCCTTGTTTCTGCGGCTCGCGTTGCTGTCTATCTGGTGTTATCGCCTCGTCATGCCAAGTTGTGCTTGCTGTCTGGCTGTGTTATCACCTCGTCATGCCTAGCTGTGCTGCTATGTTCTGTACAAACAGACCAGGACCTGGAAGTGACAAATCTTTCCACCTGTGAGTAACACCACACACACACACACGCACCCACCCACACACACACACCCACCACACACACCCACACACACACCCACCCACCACACACACACACACACACACACACACGCACCCACCACACACACGCACCCACCACACACACACGCACGCACCCACCACACACCCACGAAACCCATCCACACACCCACACCCACACACCCCCAGACACCCACACCCACACCACACACACACCCACACCCCACTCCCCACCCAGCCCATCCACTCTTAATCCATCTACCCACTCCAGTCATCCACCTACTAGTTAAAAAAAAAATATAGGTGGAATGGTAAAACTTTTTTTTATATAGGTAGATAAGATATAAGTATATTTTTTTATATTGTTAACAATTAGTGGGGAACGGAAGCGGGACCTGAGTGGGGTTTTATGATACAAATGATCATATATGATCATTTGTATCAAAACCCGCACTCAGGTCTGTTTCCCTGAGTGGGGTTATGATACAAATGATCATATATGACAATTTGTATCAAACCGCACTCAGGTCTGTTTCCTTTCCCGCGCGCTTCCAAAAATTTAAGCGGTGCTTGTTCTAAGGAGATAGCTTTTTTTTTGCGAAGAAAAAAAAAAGGAAAAAATAGTATACCTGGGGTTTAAAGTTAGGTTGGGTTTTCATTACAACCTATAAGGTAGGTTAGGTTTCATTAAAACCTTTAAGGTTAGGTTAGGTTTCATTAAAACCTATAAGGTTAGGTTAGGTTCATTAATATTTTTTTTTTTTTGGGGGGGGGGGGGGGTTGCGCAAATAAAACTATTCCATTGAAAACAAGCACCTATTGTAGGCCAAGAAAAAATAGTTGATGTCTCTTAAAACGACCGCGAAACTCGTCCATTATTCCCAAAAAATTGTTTCGTAGTCTAAAAAAAACCATAGTCGTTTCGTACACTCAGCTCAGAGTTAAACTTGACTACTAGAGTTACGAAACGACACCAGGTAATGTACGGAAATACTCAAAATCAGTGTACGAAACTAACTACTTTCAATTCATATACCTAATTAAGAAAGGTTTTTGATTAGGCCAAAGGTTTTTGATTAATTTAAACTTCTGTAATCCCCGAGAGTAGCTTCTATGGACCACTGTGGTCGCGCCGTACCCGTGGCGGCGGCGGTACGGGGATAGCGCCGTTATAGTGGACGAGAACTGCGCGTTCGCTCATTAGGTCAGACACACACACACTCGGTGGTTCGCTCATTAGGTCTGTACACTGCACTCTTAGCCTCTCGCTTACCACATACACCACACCTGTCACTACACACTGTACGGCCTCGCAACACACCTGTCACTACACACCTGTACGGCCTCGAAAACACACCTTGTCACTACACACCTGTACGGCCTCGCAAGACACCTGTCACTACAACACCTGTAGGGCCCTCGCAACACACCTGCATACACACCTGTACGGCCTCGCAACCCCACCGGGTCACTATACCCCTGTACGGCTCGCAAGGCACCTGTCACTACACACCTGTACGGCCTCGCAACACACCTGACGGCCTCGCAAGACACCTGTCACTACACACCTGTACGGCCTCGCAACACACCTGTTGTCTGGTATCACCGTAAAATAAATGACTTGGAAGGTTCGACAAATGCACTGGGTTTGGAAGTTTAGTAGTAGTAGTAGTAGGTGTTAATAGTAGTTGTAGGTGGTAATAGTAGTAGTAGGTGGAAATTTAGTAGTAGTAGTAGTAGATGTTAATAGTAGTAGTAGGTGGTAATATAGGCTATCACATGCCACCCAGCCAAAACACCAGCCACTGCCGGCCGGCCCATGTATTTGTTTTGGTTATTTCAAGATGGCGGCTGGTGACTTCAGTATCTCGGCCACAGCTAGCCCAGATCCGCGATCCATGTTATATAGATCAGTGGTTCCAGCCGCCGCGAGAAACTTGCTGATGACGCCACGGGAGGGCGACAATCTGCATCACGCAGCCTGCCTTCCCTTGGCGCACAAACCATCTCTACACATATATCTTGGCCGTATGGGTCGGAAACGGATGATAAGCTCTCTGGAAAGGCACAGCTTTCTTGCTGCACCCATAAAGGATGTAAGTATATGCCAAATCGCAAAAAAAAAAAATTAGAAACACCCAAAATTCTTCAAGTACTATATATATTTCTGTATTCACATGCTTCTGGATTACCGCGGGAGGGCGACCTGCTTTGGGTGACATCACTGAGCCATGTTGCGTCGTCTGCTAGTGTGCAGGAGCGTTTGGGAAGCTCGGGGAATTTGCAGACATTGATTGCGGATTATTTAAAAACGGCTGACTGAATGCAAAAAGTGACAGCATATTGTTGATATATTCGATAATGGCTATATTTAGACCGCATTAAATCAGGAATGATGAAATAGTCTGGACGATTACTTTAAGGTGAAACACACGGGGACAAAAGGCTGACTCTAGGTGAACCACAAAGTGACTGTTTAATGGGAAGAGAACAGCGGAAGCGAGGAGTGACCCGACTGTCTAGATGTCTCCCCTAGTTATGTCTGGCCAGTCGACGCGCGTGCCCTCAATTTGCCCGGGACACAAAGGGTGCGTCCACACTGGCAACAAAACATGTTGGAAACACACAATACAACATAGTAGGCAACAATTTGTGAGGTCGGGAATGATTCAATGTTGTAGACATGTTGGTACTGATGTTTAGGTGATATGTTGGTAACACCGGTGTGGACGAGTTAATGTCGGGGAGATATCTGGGCAGACACACAGAAACACAGCGACGGCATCTGGTTCACTCGTTGTTGTCCTACTTAGGACAAAACCATGGAGTGGACGAGGGAACAGACGGTACAATTAATCGATTGTTACCGCGGACACACTTTGCTCTGGGATCCTACCCATACTCTATATAAACATAGATTCAAGAGGGCCGATGCTCACACGCCGACATGACATCCAGTGTGGACGGCCTCACAAAGTCTCCTCTTGTTGCCAACATTTCGCCAACATTGTAACGCTCAATGTCTCTTACATTGTTTCTAGAGATGTCTCCAAATGTCGACTATTGTGTTTCTCGCAGTGTTTTAAACTTGTCTGTACACAAAATGTTGCCAGTGTGGACGCACCAAAAGGGTCACAAGTTGCCATGTCGGCCTAAGGTGGTGGGTTTCTTTAAAACAAGAGAGGTGACTCATGCCAACCTCTACAACCCCTTTGCAGGAAGCCCGAGGTGGTGCGCCTTGGTGAACACAACTACAAGGACGACAACGACGGTGCGGATCACCAAGACTGGTGTGACCGAGATGGTGCCCTACCCTGGTTACACCTACCCCGAGGCCTACCACGACCTGGCCCTTCTTAGGCTGGCTTCACGGGTGCCCCTGCAGGTGACTGTGTGTGTGTGTGTGTGTGTGTGTGTGTGTGTCGTGTGACGTGTGACGTGTGCGTGTGTGTGTATTCATCTAGTTGTATTTTACGGGGCCAGAGCGACACTCGTATGGCCCCGTCTCCATATAATTTTTTTTTTATCATTCATCCTTAGTGTTTAGTTTTGGCGGAAGGCAGCACCCCGGGAGGCGGGTCACAAACCCCCCGGCTAACACCCGGCACCCATTCACTGCTGGGTGGATAGGGGCTCGGGTTTTTAAGGAAACAGCCCATCTGTTTCCGCTCCGCCCGGGGATCGAACCCGGGACCTCTCGGTTGTGAACCGAGCGTGCTGCCCCTACACTACGGAGTACCCGTGTGTGTGTGTGTGTGTGTGTTCCCGATCCGACACGCTTGAGAAAGCGAGAGAAAGAGGCAGAGACTAACGGTCAGCCCGGACGTCGCACGCAGAAATATCGACTGGCAGAAACAGCCAACGGAGACATATTTCCGTTGTCTGGAATAGTATGTGGTATGGCGATACTCTAGCCAATCACCGTTGTCCACGCTTGTGACGTCACATGGGGGTGGAGCTTAAGTGATCAATGGGTTTTAATCTGTGTTATATACGCAATTGAATTATTCTTGGTTAAGATAGTATAGGTAACTTTGAGTTAGGTTAGGTTACGCTACGCTAATTAAAACAGTTTAATTAGTGTAATCTTAAATAAAACATACATGATATTACATAGCCCAGCAATCACTGAAGCTCCACCCCCCGGGGGCGTAACGAGCTTGGACAACGATGATTGGCTAGAGACATCCCCATACCACATACTATTCTAGAGAACGGGAATATGCCGCCAGGAGAGCGACAATTCTGCTAGTTCATAATAACACTAGTAGAAAATGCTTCAGGGTAGCCCTGAAGACATGAAAAAGGGAAGATGACTCTTGCGGGTGTTGTTTTGTAAATCAAGAAGTGTCAAGAAGAAGGGAAACAAGGCTAGTGTGGACATGGGAAAGATTGCGAAAGAATAGAAACAAGGTGGCAAAGATGTCCTTTGCCGACTGATACCACTCGTGGTAGGACAAATGTTGAGTGACACCTAGTTTCTTTCCTTTCCAAATCTTTCTCATGTCCAAAGGCATCTTTGCCACCTTGTTTATATTCTTTCGCAATCTTTCCCATGTCCACACTAGCCTTGTTTCCCTTCTTCTGACACTTCTTGATCTACAAAAACAACACCCGCAAAAGTCATCTTCCCTTTTTCATGGTCTTCAGGGCTACCCCGAAGCATTTTCTAATTGTTCTCTCCTTTTTCCCTGTGAAATGTTGAAGCCGACGTTTCAGGCACAATAAGCGGCGCACACAACCAGATGGGTGTCTCTCAGTACTAAATTTGACGATCGTTTTCGAATATTGGAATTGAGAAAAACGAAAAAACTACGATTTTGTCCATCTTGAGCACGACGGAGCTTCGAATGAGCTATAGAACGGCCCCCGGCGACCCTCACAGCGTTCGTTAGAAGCGCGGATATATTTCTCCAGGACACTTTCCTCCCTACTGAGTCATTTGGCAAGGGTTAAAAACCCCTGCCCGATGAACACTTAACGTAATTTGGAAAGGTTGAGACTGCAAAATTTTGGCCCATAACTCGCAGGGCCGCGCACCACACCCCACCATAACACACAACACACACACACTCACAAAAAAGACACACAAACCTATCAGATGACTTGTTTATGTTTGGCCAGGAGTTCATCAGCCCCGTGTGCCTCCCTTGGGCCTGGAGAGCGAGGGGGGACATCACGGGGCCCTAAAAGTGGGCGCTCACTGGCTACGGCGACACACAATTCGGTACATACAAAGGCCAAATACTTTTACTGTAGCAGCTGGGCGATGGAGAAATTTTTGTGACATTGTAAAAAGGCCTCTGCAAGATTTAAAAGGGAAAGGGCTAATTCAATACTAAAGATAATTGACCCCATGCTTTCTATTAGGTGGGATACCCACTTCCTCCTGCAGGGAGGTGAACATGACCCGCGTCTCGTCGGGCCGGTGTGACACCAGCACTCCAACTTGCCCCACTACGCGGAAACCTGGCCTCAGGGCATCGGTCAGGAGACCCTGTGTGTCGGACACCCTGACGGAGGGCGGGACGCTTGCCAGGTAATTGCCAAGCCACACTCACGTCACCAGTGACTCACTGATTGACTAATTCATATTTTAAATGTATCATTGTTGCCATAAAGGAAGAAACAGGAGGCAGGCCTACCGCTTGACCTGAAAAATTGTGTGGCGGAGTTGCTCGCAATGAAGGAAGACACATGGGTGGGAGGGCAGGGCTTGCAGGGGAAGGGGTGATCACCATTGTCGATACAACACCCATTGCCTGATATACCGTCAGGTCACTCAGCTGTGAGTCGCGGCCACGCCTCCTGCTTCTATTTACCTTGCCTGAGACGATGGTCTCCTATGACCGCTGAGGTCCATGGCTCTCCTAATATAACCCAGCCACGACTCTCACTCTTTATTGCTCCTCCCTTCAGGGTGACTCGGGCGGGCCCCTGGTGTCTCAGGACACCTGTAAACGTTTCGTGTTGGCAGGCATCGTGTCTCGTGGCTACGGCTGCGGCCACAAGGACTACCCCGGCCTGTACGCCAACCTGCGTCACCCGCCCTACCTCGCCTGGATCAAGAAGGTCGCCTTTGCAGCCCTTTGAGTATTCCCCACGGGCGTCGGGGGTCAAGGGATGGGTGAGGAGCGGTTCTCTTGAGCGTCCTCCACGGAGCCTTGCACAGCAACCCGCTAGTGGCGCACACAGGGATCGACAGGCGGATCAATATCTGGCTACTGCACAAACGTTGTTCCTGTGTGTGCAGGGATGGTATGCCACGTTCTTAATACAAATATATAACTCATCACAATCTGGTTTTACTTCCCGTACGCTGTGGCCGCGCCAGGAGGAACAGGTGCCAGGCCGCGCCATAACCACCACACAACTTGACTCAATAGCAAAATGTTATTTCAGAAATAGGTTAACCCAGAATATTTATTCTTTACATAAATCTTATATAAGATAATACTCGTAAAGATGGACATTACAATTATGATGATGATATAAAAAAAAATAAAATAATTCATAATAATAAAATACTAATAATGGCATTAATAATAATGATACCAGTATATGGTGGCACGGCCCGGACCACTACAGGGCATTTCTGCACGTACAGCACAAGACGCTACAATGTACATGCTGCAGATCCAGATGTACATATTGCTGACACAGATGACAATATTGAAGATAATTCTGGGAAAGAGAAATAAATCCAGAAAGTTATGAGTAAAGGTTTAGAATAAGTATAATGGGTAATAAGCAGGTGGCCGCATTTCCTTAAAGTAATCGTCCAGACCTATTTTTTTTTTTTGCCTTATTATGTTGAACAAGGCAAAACCCTAAGCATTCAAAACACCTAATCCACCAAAAATAATTGATTTCCAGGCCTTATTTCCGTAAAAACACGACTTTTGTAAAAAGCGTGCGATTTTTTTTTTCTTCCCTCCAACAGGGTTACGAATGTTATTGACGACGTCAGAAGAGGAAGTACCTCTCTCTCTCTCTCTCTCTCTCTCTCTCTCTCTCTCTCTCTCTCTCTCTCTCTCTCTCTTCTCTCTCTCTCTCTCTCTCTCTCTCTCTCTCTCTCTCTCTCTCTCTCCTATAAATTCAATTTTGATGAGAGTAGGCTAAAAAAATCGTAAATAAATCGTAGGTGGTAAGCGGCTTACTCCCATGTCGATTGAATAATTTTGAAGGGGGGTTTTGGGCTAAAAACACTTAGGAGTATTAGATTACAGGAAAAACTCTGTGGTAACGTCTTGCCTCATTCCACAAACTTAGTAGACTCATCGACTTACGTTTGTGTGCATGTGTGATTGAGTGTGAGTTGGAATCACACGGAACACAAAGGGTTGGAATCACACGGAACACAAAGGGTTGAAATCACACGGAACACACAGGGTTGGAATCACACGGAACACACAGGGTTGGAATCACACGGAACACAAAGGGTTGGAGTCACACGGAACACAAAGGGTTGGAGTCACACGGAACACAAAGGGTTGGAATCACACGCAACACAAAGGGTTGAAATCACACGGAACACACAGGGTTGGAATCACACGGAACACACAGGGTTGGAATCACACGGAACACAAAGGGTTGGAGTCGCACGGAACACAAAGGGTTGGAATCACACGGAACACAAAGGGTTGGAATCACATGGAACACAAAGGGTTGGAATCTCACGGAACACAAAAGGGTTGGAATCACACGGAACACAAACGGTTGGAATCACACGGAACGTGGTCTACCCCGAGGCACTTTGACCAGTGACCAACGACACCAACAACACGATTGGAGTTTGCAATCACATGTTGTCTAATATACGTATACTACTACAAGCATCAATACATGGGTCCGAAGGGCCCACAAGCACATGTTGCGGGCTATCGAGGCAGGACTAGAACACTTATCCTTCCCGTCACGTCTGTATTCTCGACAACCTTCGCAAGTAGGAAATATGTTTACCAGGTCTGCCTCATTCCTTTTCTTTTTCTTCCTTGTTTTTTTAACATTATCCTCTGTTGCTTCTTCATTCTTATTTTTCTACGCAAAAGCACGAACCCATATACGCACGTACACATAATAAATACACCCGAACGCGCACGCAAGCACACACACGAGAGAGAGAGAGAGAGAGAGAGAGAGAGAGAGAAGGGGGAGAGGAGAGAGGAGAGAGACTGGGGAGGAGAGAGAGAGAGAGAGAGAGAGAGAGAGAGAGAGAGAGAGAGAGACGAGAGGAGAAGAGAGAGAGAGAAAAAAACATAACGCAATCTCTCTCTCTCTCTCTCTCTCTCTCTCTATCTCTCCTCTCTCTCTCTCTCTCTCCTCTCTCTCTCTCTCTCTCTCCTCTCTCTTTTCTCTCTCTCTCTCTCGTATGGGCAGTGGTTGGTGGGATGTCTTTGTACCATGGCAACACCCTCCATACACCCCCTACATACCTGCCTCATTTCAGGACAAGATGGGAGTGATATCAGGTGAGTGTCTCAGTCCTATCATCCATCTCCCTCCCTTCTGCCTTCCTTCCCAAGCTTCGTATGGAGTCACAGCCGCCAGCCAACCCATCTCCCTCCCTCCCTTCTATCCCAAGCTTCGTATTCCCTTCTCCCTTCATCCCAAGCTTCTTTTATGGAGTCACAGTCCCCACAGTCACAGCTGCCAACCAAATCTTTCGCAAAATATTTTTCAGTATGATGAGGAACAAAGCCAAGAGAGTTAGTCTAATGTAGATGTCGTAGATGTCTTATTTCTTGGTCTGATGAGGATAAGGGTTTTCTATGAATACGAGGAACGGTTCCTCTAATCTTGGGAACGTAATGGTGTACTGTGCTGAGTTGTAATTATAACACACTTCTCACGCAACACGAGTACGTTTGTCGCATGTATAGACATCTACGTAAGTAAGTAAGTACATTTCGCTACCGTGGGGGTGTAACAATTTGCCAAAATAAGTTTTAAAGGAAAGTTCTTGCTCTACTGAAAATCGGCCATCACCTGAGAGCCTCAAGATTTGTAATATTACTGTATGTAACATGGAGTGAAAAATTATTTCTTTTAAAACAAGTGAGCCGCAGTTTCAACCATACCTGCCTCATCTCATCGTCTTAATTAGGTTTATAAGAACCCCCTGGTAAAACAGTAGTCTAGGGTTAAATGTGTCTCTCTCTCTATACAATTACTTCCCAAACACGAGACTGATGGCTATTACCATGTGTTTGTTACAGGGGCCAACGCCATCATCTTCCCCGGCCAGCTGCAGAAGACTGATGGCTATTACCCTGTGTTTGTTACAGGGGCCAGCGGCATCATCTTCCCCGGCCAGCTGGACCATGCCGAGGGGGACGACTGCGCCACACACTCGGGGGCGACGGGGACGTGTGTTCGAGCCTGCGTCAACACGGCAGACTTTGGTGAACCGCGCAAGTGTGGCATTAAAAATTCCGCTTTCCTGGTGTGCTGCGGTAAAACCTTAGGTAAGTGTGACGTGGGTAAATAATACACGACTTCTGCTTCACCATTACGGGAACAACACTGTTATAAAGTTCTTGTAGTACAGGGATACCATTACCAAACTCGACGTCGTCCCTTCTGTAGGCTAAAAAACCTACGTAAGATAAGCTGTCGGCTGTGTTCCTGAAGACTACGTTTGATACTAGAATATATCTGGATTTAGACTTGAAATTGTGGATAAAAGTGTGCGATACTATCCAACCCATTTTGGGGCACATCTTCCGGACAAGGAAGGGCAAGGCTTTCCTGGCCAAGGTCACGCTAACACCTCAGTCTCTCTTGTACAGGTGTCGCCCCCCAGCCCGTCACGGACATAGCACCGCCACCACCAACATTCCGTGAGTATTAACCGAACACAACAGTCGCAGTGAATAAATGAAAGAAAAAAAAATCGTCTAGATATTACCATCAAGATGTGACACGAATAATTTTTCTTTACAGAATGTGGAAGAAATACACAAAATTTCCTCTATTTATCCGTACTTTACAAAGATGGTAAACATATATATGTAGAACATGACGAGTTTGACTCCTCCGTATGCTACAACAAGACGGAAACACTGGCGAGCGGGACAGAGGTTCTTATCGCGTGGTGCTGCGTTGCAGGTATCGGGTATGAGGAGGCCGATAAGAACGCATGGCCTTGGATGGTAAGAGAAAAAAGTTATTGATTATATTAATATTAGACTCAGTGACTTAAATGAAGCACCAAACAGCAAGTGTCGTGTTTCCTGTACAGGCGCTGGTTGGTGAGCGGCAAGGCGAGGCCATCACATGGTTCTGCGGGGCAGTGTTGATCAACGAACACTGGGTCCTATCTGCACTCCACTGCTTCTTCCACAAGTGAGTGACGCACACGGAGCATTGAATATTGGCTACAATTTCAGTAACAAAAGCAACCCACACAGCGCGCAAACACCTCCACCACCACCATGTTGTGGCGGCCCGTTTTGAAGGTCAGGGTTTTGGGAGGCCACACGTAACTTACGGCTCTGACGTAAGTTGATTTGGAGATATTACACTGCCACCATCCAAACTGTTGTGTTGGGGAACAGGAACAGGTTCTTCACATCCTCAGGGGAACAGAGTTGCGGTCAACAGCTGTCGGGTGTGTTACCTTGGAGAAAGGGGCAGGATAATGATAGTTCCCTTATTACATTTTCTTGTATATTAAAGTAATCGTCCAGACCCATTTTTCCTTTGCATATGTATGTTAAATTTTCATTCAAAACATATTATCCACAAAAAAGAATTAATTTCAATGCCTTATTTCCGTATAAACACGATGTTTGTAGAAAGCGCGGTAAAAAAAAATCTGGCCGTCGCGAGAAACTTGCTGATGACGCCACGGAAGAGCGACAATCTGCATCACGCAGCCTGCCTTCCCCTGGCGTAACAAACCATCTCCACACATATATCGTGGCCGTATTGGTCGGAAACGGATGATAAGCTCTCTGGCAAGGCACAACTTTCTTGCTGCACCCATAAAGGATGCAAGTATATGCCAAATCGCAAAAAAAAAATATCAGAAACACCCAAAATTCTTCAAGTACTATATATATTTCTGTGTTCACATGCTTGTGGATTACTGCGGGAGGGCGAGCTGCTTTGGGTGACATCACTGAGCCATGGTGCGTCGTCTGCTAGTGTGCAGGAGCGTTTGGGAAGCTCGGGGAATTTGCAGACTTTGATTGCGGTTTATTTAAAAACGGCTGACTGAATGCAAAAAGTGACAGCATATTGTTGATATATTCGATAATGGCTATATTTAGACAGCATTAAATCAGGAATGATGAAATAGTCTGGACGATTACTTTAAGGTGAAACACACGGGGGCAAAAGGCTGACTCTAGGTGAACCACAAAGTGACTGTTTAATGGGAAGAGGACAGCGGAAGCGAGGAGCGACCCGACTGTCTAGATGTCTCCCCTAGTTATGTCTGGCCAGTCGACGCGCGTGCCCTCAATTTGCCCGGGACACAAATGGTGGTCCACATGGCAACAAAAACATTTTGGGGAAACACACAATACAACATAGTAGGTAACAAGTTGTGAGGTCGGGAATGATTCAATGTTGTAGACATGTTGGTACTGATGTTTAGGTGATATGTTGGTAACACCGGTGTGGACGAGTTAATGTCGGAGAGATATCTGGGCAGACACACAGAAACACAGCGACGGCATCTGGTTCACTCGTTGCTGGCCTACTTAGGACAAAACCATGGAGTGGACGAGGGAACAGACGGTACAATTAATCGATTGTTACTGCGGACACACTTTGCTCTGGGATCCTACCCATACTCTATATAAACATAGATTCAAGAGGGCCGATGCTCACACGCCGACATGAAATCCAGTGTGGACGGCCTCACAAATAGCGCATTTTCGTGACGTTCACCGCCCTGGTTCAGTCCAGTCCGGACCGGGTCAGGGTGGACTGATGGTCGCGAAAATACATCGAGACTGGCCCCGTCCCATTCGTCGTTCCTATTGGCTGGGGGATCGAGTGGGCGGTACTGAACTGCCAGGAGGCGTGGAGGAAACTGTGGAGGCGGCAGGCGTCCATCTTGTCAATATCCTTTTTGTTGTCTGCCTTTTAATCTGTGCTGAAGACTTTACAACTACCACGCCTGTGATACTTTAGTCTTATGGTTGGCCATCATGGTGTTTCATGTCTTATCAGCAGCACGAGAAGCTCCTGGTCGCCTTCCCCGCTGACTGTAGTGCGCATGCGCCAGTTTTCCCCACACTGGTCCAACCTGGTCCTGTTATCTGGCTCAGCCCGGCCCAGTCCGTTCAGCCCGGTCTAAACTGCCTCGCAAAAACAGTGGCCGCCCGGGACTAGCCCAGTCCAGACCGGGCCAGAGCGGCCGCGAAAATGCGCTTATAGTCTCCTCTTGTTGCCAACATTCCGCCACAATTGTAACCCTCAATGGGTTTTACATTGTCTCTAGACATGTCTCCAAGTCGTTCTGTTGTGTTTCTCGCAGTGTTTAAACTTGTCTGTAGACAAAAATGTGCCAGTGTGGGGCGCACCAAAAGGGTCACAGGTTGCCATGTCGGCCTAAAACTGGTGGGTTGCTTTAAAACAAGAGAGGTGACTCATGCAGCCTCTACAAACCCCTTTGCAGGAAGCCCGAGGTGGTGCGCCCTTGGTGAACACAAACTACAAGGACGACAAAAGACAGTGCGGATCACCAAGACTTTGGTTGTGACAAGAGATGGTGCCCTACCCTGGTTACACCCACCCCCAGGCCTACCACGACCTGCCCTTCTTAGGCTGGCTTCACGGGTGCCCCTGTGTGGTGTGTGTGTGTGTGTGTGTGTGTGTGTGTGTGTGTGTGGGTGTGTGTGTGTGGTGTGTGGTTTTGTGTGTGTGGGGTTCATCTAGTCTGATTTTACAGGAAAAGAACTAAGCTCGTACTGTCCGTCTCCAAAACTACTATTATCCAGCTTGACTTTGAAGGCGTGAATATTCATGGCATGTAACACCCTCTTATCCAAGTTATTCCACAGTTCAAATTATCTGAATGGGAAGTAATACTTTAGATATCTCTCTTGTTTACGTCTGGGAATGCTCACTGTAAACTGTGCGCATGGTGATGCGGGAGAGCAGCGTCCCCAGCCGTACTCCACTCAACCTGGGCGGCGAGCGCAGCCGCGCAGGAATCTGTTTAAACTTTGAATGGTCGCTTTGGAAATTGTGGACATATGCGTTTGCGGAAATATATCCGCAAAAAACAAATCAGCCCCTTTTTTAGCTGTCCGCAAAATCGCTAACGAATTAGGACTTCCGCCAATTGCAGAAGTTTTTGGTTTGCGGAAATATTTGTGGAAGTACCCCCCTCTGCTACACACACACAAGCACACATACATTACTGATGACAGTACTTTTATTCACGTTGGCAGGAGTTCATCAGCCCCGTGTGCCTGCCGTGGGGAGCAGAGAGCGAGGTGGACATCACAGGCCCCCAAGCGACGCTCACTGGCTACGGTGACATGAAAATTTGGTGGCATTCAAGGCCACGTAACTTGGTAAAACAATGTTGACAATTTGTGCAGTCACTTTGTGGAACGTCTAAAAAAAACCAATAATTCAATTTAAAGAAAATTGACCCACATGCTTTCTATTAGGTGGGATACCCACCTCCTACCTGCAGGACGTGAACATGACAGTGTTTGTCGCCCCGGTGTGACCCCCAAACTACTCCAACTGCCCATACGGGAAAACCTGCTCAGGGCATCGGGCAGGAGACCCTGTGTGCGGACACCTGACGGAGGGCGGGACGCTTTGCCAGGTAATTGCCAACCACACTTTACGGCACCAGTGACTCACTGATTGGGTTCAAAGGAAACTTTGGACTTGGTGAGCTCAAGTGCAGTTCTTCCTCATTGGGTCACGAATTGACCTGGTGTTACTCCTCCCTCAAGGGACTGGGGCGGGCCCCTGATGCTCAGGACACCAATGAACTCTTTGTGATGGCAGGCATCGTGTCCCAAGGCTACGGCTGCGGCCACAAGGACTACCCCGGCCAGTACGCCAACCTGCGTTACCCGCCCTACCTCGCCTGGATCAAGAAGGTCGCGTTCAAAAGTCTTCTAAATCCACAGACTGTCTTGGAGGTGGTAATGAGCGGGCCCCTCCGAGGAAACTTTTATGATAACCACTTGGGGAAATTTTGGAAGAAAACACCCCGATGCAAATAAACATTACATTCATTGTTTGTGAGTATGTTTGATTCCAGGTAAAGGTCCTCGTTAGAGCGAACAGACTCCCCAAACACAAGTATGACGCAGATTATCAGTCTCGGACATCTTTGTTTGTTTGTTTCTTTTATTGCCAATTGATTGTTTGTTAATAGAGTTACGCAAAAAGTTTCGGACGGATTTGCATGAGAATCTACCAGAGGTGGGTTGGCCTAACTTTGAAATTATTTACTTTTAAGAGTTCATCCGGATTCACGAGTTTTTCCTAAAGGAAATTCTGGGGCCTTGGCGTACACAGCCCCCAAGGTGGAGCCCCAAAACTATCTGCAGGGGTCTTACAATTCTTTCTTATCTCCAAACTCCCCTCCCCCTTTCCCCCCCCCCCCCCCCCGCACTCTGGAAGTTTAAGTTTACTC
Organism: Chionoecetes opilio; assembly: GCA_016584305.1. NCBI lineage: Eukaryota > Metazoa > Arthropoda > Malacostraca > Decapoda > Majidae > Chionoecetes > Chionoecetes opilio. The sequence goes on from JACEEZ010003866.1 coordinate 68,039, forward strand.
CAATGTCAAATTCATCATCTGTACTTACTTCTCCCCCCAACCTCCCCCATCCTTATATTCCCACCAACGTAGAGGTCCCAAGCTTGGGGTTAACATACTTTCCCACACTAAACTTTCATAATTATCCTGGGCAACAGTACTGAAGGAGAAAAGGGCACATGAAGACACTAGAAAAAGATACCAATTCTGCGACGACTCAAGTAATTGATTAAGCCTCCCAACAAGCCTTCCCTCCCTACAACAGCCCCAAAGCATCGCCAGTGTACAAGTATAAAGAATGGGTAATAAGCAGATGGACGCATTTTCCTTAAGAAGAACATAAGAAAATAGGGAAGCTACAAGAGGCCGCGAGACCTTTCACATGGTAGTTTCCCGTTACTTAACACTACCTACATCCACCTTTCGTTCCATCCATGAAATTGTCCGGTCTCCTTTAAAGCTCCCTAATGACACAAAACTAACTACCTGAAGATTTAGTCCATTCCAATAATTTACCACCCTATTTGTGAACCAGTTTATCCCTTTCCTTTTTTAAAATCTACGTTTTACCAGTTTGAACACGTTACTTCAGTCACAGAAAGAAGTACAGCTATAGAAGTATGGTGCCTGGAATGGACTGGACGGATGATAGGGGCAAGGGAGTGTGCATCCTTGTAAGTTGTTTGACTCAGCAAGGGACAAGGGATCCCCTGTAAAAATATCCAAAAAACCGTTTTTAAATTTGGGGGAGAAGGGTAGGGGGGATCCCCCTCCCTTAAAAGGGGGAGGTGAGTAAAAAAGTGAGTACAAAATTAAAAGGGGGTTTAAATAATAAAGATTTGTGGGGAAAAAAAAATTTTGGGAAAACCCTCCACGTTAAGGAAACATTTTTGGGAAAATACAGGGTGTGTAGCTCCACCCGATTGATCGGGTTTTTCGGTAAAAGCAGCAGCACGCTCTGATTTTACTATTAAGGGTGGTCACCTCTTGATTGTACACAAAGGTGAGTCCGCTCATATGTTGACCCAAAACAAACCCGACAATCGGAGTAAAAAAAGGAGTGGTATAACACCATAAGCAGTGCCGCGCCGGGATTAATTCAAGCGATGGGACTTTGAAAATTTACCTCGCCCCTTTAGACCGTGCACCTACAACCCCCACCGTGCCCCACACCAGCCCAAATTTACTCTCGCAAATAATAAACAAGCCTTCAAACATTCAACCCATCTACCAAATCGAATACTTTTGTTAGCGTCTAAAAAAGGGTAGCCTTGCGTCTAGGTAGTTTTTGGGTTTAATTTCAAGGTGAGTTCACATCAATTTATTTAATTCCTACATTTTGGGGCCCGAGTGAGGATTATCTGCGGGGAAAGTACAGGGTGGCCTTGTGGGAAAAAATGCCCAGCGATGGCGGTGGAAGGGGTGGAAGTAAGCTTTTTGGCACCCGGTGGCGGGCTGATTATTTGACACAGACGATCTAAATGAAATACTTCAGTGGCCCCATACCTCACATTCCTTTCGGGGGGTTACATATAAAGACAAATTTTTAGCCCCTGAGTCACATAAAAACATAAAAAAATAAGTTTGAAAATAGAAGAAAATTTGGGAGTCAAGTAGGATTGTGTTTATAGAGCCCAGAAAGAAACGCTCTCCTAGACATCACCTGGGAGCCAACTGAGGTATGATAGGGCAAGGAGGGTATAAAAGGGTTTTTAAAAGGGAATTTAAAGGTTATGCAGTAGTACATTTCAACGCACAGCCTTTCGAGGTAGATCTTTCCCGAGTGGGTGCACTGGACAAGGAGAGTTTGTATTTTGTAAAAGCCAAGATTATAAATTTATAAAGCGTCAGATAGGGAGTGGGATGCTATCCAAGCACTAGGAGGATACTGGTCTGATTAAAGCGATATAACCACCAGTTTCCCCCGCCCTCTGGGAAACAACCTTGACTTGGCCACCTCGACTCGCCCGCCGTGTCACAGACAGCCACGGCACACAGGCCGCATTGGAAGCTACCATCTGCCAACAGCAATGTTCCGAGGTTAGTTGTAGTTGCATTAAATAAAGGATGGATGGTTATAGGCCTGTCTTCGCGCCCTTGGTAGCCGAGTCAACGGCCACATCCACCACTTAGACTTAAATCATGAACTAGGGAACCCTAACTCGAAAACTTGTATCCAAACTTTTTTTTTTTTTTCTTTTTAATTATCAAAAAAATCTGGCGGAAGGAGCTAAAGCATTACGGCAAAATTAGGATGGCTTACACGAGTATTAAAAAGTGTGAGGAAGCAGCTGAGACATCCCTATTGACTATAATATTTTAAATACAGGTCTGCTAATGTTAAAAACTAAATGGGATAATTATGAAGAGGCTTACTTCCAATCATCAAAAGCTGGGATAAAGAATTAATTAATTACACTGGACAAAAAATTTCAATTTTTTTATTACGGGAGATGTGTAAAGTGATTTAGACTAATTTGGGTACGCTGATTTCAAAAATCATAACCGTTTTGCTGTATCACGTCAGGATTTTGAGTTACAGAAATACTCCCATTGCCTAAAGTCAGGATTTCAATGAAATTTAAAAAAATTCATTTATTCATTTATTTCATCATGAATGCTTCAAAATATAGAAATTACAGAAAAACTCTACTAGAATTTAAATTAAAAATGCTTTAGGCTTTTGGCTTTGCTTTTGGGTGCTGCTCTGTGTCATTTCACGATGCAGGAACCAGCAGAAGTCGCCCATCATTTCGGGTTGTGCGCCCTTGGTAACGCGTCTCCATGAGTAAAATCTTTTGGTGGAATCGCTCGCCGTGCTCGTCCGAGACAGCTCCCAAGTTGTCAGGGAAGAAGTTCAGGTGCTGGTGTAGGAAATGGATCTTCAGGGACATCCTGGAGCCAAGTTTCCTAAAGGACTCCAGCAGCTGCTGCACTATTTCTCATAGTTGTCCGCGCGCTCGTTCCCCAAGAAGTTGTCCGTCACAGCTTTGAAGCCCCTCCACGCTGCCAGCTCTTTGGGGTTTAGAGTTGTCGGAAAGTTTCGTCCTTCATTACCTCTCGGATTTGCGGTCCAACAAAGACACCAGCCTTGATCTTAGCCTCCGACAAGGTGTTGCCAAACTTCCCCTTCAGGTATAAAAACCCACGGCCATTCAGATCCATTGCCCGTAAAAAAATTCTTCATCAGCCGAGCTTTATGTGGAGTGGTGGAAGGAATCTTGGCTGGGTCGACAAGGGCGACATGCTTCACGTTGTATCGACCAGGTACATGCTCCGTCCGCTCTTTCCAATCATCTTCGTCCAGTGATTCTTGTCGTCTCTGCTATCCCAGAGACAAAGAAGCACATGTTTTCGTGTAGCCTGACTGCAGCCCTAACAACAGGGCCCCCACTTTCAAGTCTCCGCAGATGTGCCAGTTGAAGTCATTGTACTTGATGGAATTTAAGCAGCTGCCGCATAGTCTCATAGGTCTCTTTCATGCCGAACGCGTTTAGCCAGTGGGACTGATGGTTTCTTTTTTGCCCTTGTGGAGCAAAAAACAGCCTTCAAGCTGTTCTTCCCCGAGTCGATGAAGAGGCGCCAGTCTGCAGGATCGTGATCACACCCAAGTTCTTTCAAACAGACCGTTGATGTCACTGCAGAATGTCATCGTGTCTTCCCTCTCAAAAAACTGAGCCATGTGCTGTGACTGCTCTGAACAAGGATATCTTGGTGTTAGGTTCAAATAGATTCCACTGCTGCAGCCTTGATCCAAGCAGCTCTGCCTTCGCCTTTGACAGCGAGAGATCTCTTACAAGATCATTTAAAATCTCCCTGGTTCAGAAGGTGTTTGTTCTTGTTCTTGAGTGTCGGGTTCAAAAGGTTCATCACCATCCTCTTCGCCACTGCTTACAGTTATGTTCTGATCAGCTGGACATGTTTGGAACGGGGTTCTCGTCATCATGAGGGACAGGTTTTACGAGCAGAGACGCAGTCAGCGTACTTGATGTGGCCTTTATTCTTCCTGTTGAAGCCGGCGATGCTTGTGCAGCAGAAATAACAATCATCATGATGATTCTGCGGGCTCACCATATCATGGGCACCGCAAATGGAATGCTCGCGCGCTTGCCCACCACCACTGAGTCAAGGCTGAGTGGCAGTTGTGCAGCAGATGTGTGGTGCCCAGCTCTTTCCTTGGTCCCCCACCTTACCCCGAAGTAGTGAAGTAGGCGGCCTTCATTTTCACTGCCGTAGATACACTTCGCTGTTGATCTTTTTGTATAACCCACCACAGACATAACAGAAGTTGTCTGGATGATTGGTACAGGAACGTCTACTCATGTTTAACGAAAGAAAGAAAGAAACAAAAATAGTAGTTATATAAGTACGTTATATCGTAGTTACGTAAGAGGTGGTAGGCTGCAGACTGCACTCTAAAGGTCGCTGTCTGTAGCTAGATTTGTATAGCGTATTTATTGCGGCGTGATGTGGTTGGTTTGTGCGTGGTCTAGTTTGTGTTAAAGAAAGTCGTTTCTCAAAAGCGCGTGACTTTGTTCTGCGCGCAGCCAACGGCTCACAAGGCCACAAACTAGACCACGCGCAACCAACCACATCACCCCGCAATCAATACGCTATACAATCTAGCTACAGACAGCGACCTTCAGAGTGCAGTCTGCAGCCTACCACCTCTTACGAAATAGGCATGTTAAAGACATATGGAATTGAAGCATCATGATGAAAAAAAGAATAAATGAATTTTTGTAAATTTCATTGAAATCCTGACTTCTAGGCAATGGGAGTATTTCTGTAACTCAAAATCCTGACGTGATACAGCAAAACGGTTATGATTTTTGAAATCAGCGTACCCAAATTAGTCTAAATCGCTTTTCACATCTCCCGTAGAACATGTTGTTGTCCAGTGTTTTGAGACCAAGTATGATACAAAATGTACAAAATACTGGAACCGGTATTCAAATATGAGAACTTAGTGCGTGATCAGAAACCCACAGCCAAAGCCTCTTTACCCAACTTAAATTTCCGATTTGTCATTGCCCCATTTTGAAGGGGAAAACTGGTATTCATTCTGGATAATTCAAAATTGTTGATGATAGGACTGTTTTAAAACAGGGTGCAAAAATTAACTTTTTGTTGGGTCAGTTGAGGGGTCCTGCATACTGCTGGTAAAGAATTTAAACAGTAAAAACCCAATTAAAAGGGGCACTCAAGTTTTCTTAGATAACCACCATTTTATGGGATAAGACCAAAAATAAGAACTTTTTCTGAAAGTTCAGGGTCTCGACCCTTTCTCAAAATCCAGGAAATTTGGAAGAGTTCAGAAAAATTTTAAAATTGCACCTAAGACCTTAAAGCTCAAAAACCCCTTGATAGAGTCGACTGGATGGTCATACATAATGGAAAAAACTCCCAACCAGGATGCGAGGCCCGCTTAATCAAGGTAAATAGTAATTACTTCAGGGTCAAACGATAGGGGAAGGATTTTACAAAAGTGCAAACTTTTGAAAGTATTGAGCGGGAACCCCCCAAGGGAATTGAGAAAACTAGCCAAAAGGTTAATCAGCGATATCCCCTTTTAAGTTAAAAAGATCCCTCATTGGTGGTAGTTACCCCGCTCCTACAAAGGCGTTAGTAGGAGGGGGGAGGGGGGAAAACCGGGGCTTTTTCAACCGGGGGCGGCCACCGCCCAAAAAACGCTGAATCGCAACGGGCTTTTTCCACCCGGGGCGTTTGTATTTATTTGTGGCAAGTATCTCAAACTGCCCGCCAACCGCGTGTTTTGCGGGGAGTATGGGGGTAACGCCGCGGTTTGAAAGCCCCCGCCGTTACGTTGCGATCCCATAGGTTCCTTGATTTTGCTCCCGGGGGGGGGGCGTTTGCTACCGCGCGGGGGGTTTTAAAAACGCCTCTGTAAAACGGGCCTTAAAGCTACGAGGGGAAGAAAACCGGTAGATAAGTTTCAAACTAGACCAGCCGAAAACCACCCCTAAGACCTACCAAAGAACAGGTGCCATTCCTAAAATATGGGTTTTCCAGTGAGTCAAAAAAAATGTGTTTTCTGCGGGGAAAAAACTCCATCTCCACTTTAATTATACCCAGATTGTTCCCTAGGCTAAAAAGGGTTAAAGGGACCGGGAAAAACTCCCAAACCCCCCTTATGGTAACTCAAAAAAAGCCTGTCCTATTTCTGGTTTGAAGAAGTGTAAAATTCCTTTAAATCACATACCCTTATGTCCAAAGGGTGATGTGGAACAACCCTACGGTCTTAAAATGGCCGTACCAATATGAGTATTTATCCGCTGCCCCTATGAAAATTGAAGGTGACCCAAAATGGTAATTGGGCCCCATTGTGAAAAAAATGTTTGACAGGGGGTGCACAAAGATCATTTATTAGTGGAGAGATAGTTTTTTTTACAACTACCTATATTTACAAGGTAAATTTTAGCCTTTTCGGATTTTTCTGGCCAAAAAAAGCTAAAATTTTGACATTGTTCGCCACTAGCCCATTAGGAATTATAAGTGGGGTAGCTGCTGTATTAATAACTGGTATAAATTTAACTGAAAAAGGACAAAAATCTAAGCAAAATTTTGAAAGAGAATTTTTTGACTACTTAGAATCCCTTTTGGATTTGATTTTCCATCCCAATTAAAAATAGGCGCTTTTTTTTGGGCGATCCCAAGTAGGGTTTCCAAAATATTTCTATTTTCACCATGCCGGGAAATGTTTAATAGGACCTATCCCAAACCACTCACTTTTTTGAAAAAGGGGAAATTTTTCTTATCTCACAACCCTCTTTTTTTGCAAAATTTGGGAACTTCATTATACCAACTCAAATCACGAGTTATTGGAAAAGGGTATCCCGTGCAAAAATTATGGGATCTAGAAACTATGGTATCATAACCTTAACTTTTACCAAAGGGGACAAATACTCTAATCACTATAATCCACTGTCTTATGAAAAGGGAAAATTTAAAGTGGGACCCCTTTGGAAAATAGACGCCCCGTTTTCCTTTCCAATTATCACAAATTTTAAGACCCAAATTTAATATTCAAAGAAATTAAGAAATTCGTTTAAAATTGGGGTCTATAAATTTTTTTAAGATCTTAAAGGAACTTTTAAAAAAACTGGACGAAGCAGAAAAATCAAATATAGGACATTATTTACCCCCCATGCAGTGGCCAAAATTCATAAACCACCCCCTTTAGAATATTTTTTCAATTTATTTTTAAAAACAAAAAAGATGCGTTTTAATGTGCCTTCAACAGGACCGAATCTCTTGCCCAATCTAGGAGATGTCCTAGTAAAATTCAAAAAACGAAAAATTCGCCTTTTGGGGCTGTATCTCTAAAGTTTTCCAAAATTTAAATCTAGGAAGAGACAAAAATTTTCACAAATCCTATCGCCTAAAAATATTATCGGGAAAGCGCCCCCTAGCCACGTATGGTTTTAAAGTCATTTTTTTTGGTTCTTGCTACCCCTTTTTTTTAAAAAAAATTACAGTCCCGTTTTAAAGGTTCTGATACCCAGAATTAGGAAGAACTTCTATGGAAATTTGCGGGGGCGTAATTCAGAGGAAGAACTAATACAATTTTAAAACCCTGGCAAAAAAGAGTGCAGGAAGCCACCCCCCCTTCAGATTGGAATACAAAATTATCCAAGGGCTAAAGGGAAAATCAGGAAGGATTTCCTTTAAAATTAACGCCCAGGGAAATCGTGATAGGATTAGGGGGAATGTAATGACTGATGAACTAAATTTAAAGGCCCCGATTATTCTGATGTGTCCTAACAAAGAAAACACTCTTAATCGGTCGCCAAATTTACCCCTTGGGGCATGTGAGCCCAAATATTAAAGGGAAAATTCTAATAAAAAGGCCTGGGGGGAACCCCGATTGGGGATACCCCTTGAGGGGAAATATAAAACAGAATGGGGACTAAAACTGAGTTCAATAAAAAAATGAATTTTCACAAAAATAGGAGAAAAAATACTAGGGGTAAAACCCCAGAAATTACATTTTTTTTGTGAGCTTAAAAAAGTGCATACGGTCCCTTTTTAAAAGCAGGAGAGGAATGTAATTTAATTTTTTAAAGGCTGGGGTTCCCCCAATTAACCCAAACCCTGCCTCAAATGGGGCTGACTGCATTAAAATTAGGGACAAATTACAAATCTAGTAATTCATTACATATTGGTGAGGTAATATGTGGACCGATGTGAAAATTTTCCTACACTGGGTTTTGAAACTTACAAAAATCCCTTATGTAAGGAAACGTGTTGGGAATCTGATTTTTGGTTCCCCATTCCTATTCATGTTTATACCAAAGGAAAAACCCCCCTGATATTTGTCCAGAGAAAAACTTCCTCAAAATAAATCAGGGTTATGGGTTAAAGGGCCTACCTGGGGTGAAAAATAATGAAGGCCAAATTTAAAAGGGCTATAGTGAGTCAAACATATCGAAAATAATTATGGAACCCATATGATCCGTTCCTGTTATAGATTGAAAGGGTTTTCCTTTTTAAGCAACTATTAAGCTACTAATTAGTCTTCAAATTCATAAAGAGGGATGTTCTGATCTTTTTGTTTTGGGTTGAACATAAAAACCGGATTTCCTGAGGGGAAAATCCTCTTGCCCAGCCAGCCCCGTAGGAAAAAATTTATCAATATTAGGGCTGTACCCATTGAGGGGACTTAGGTGTCAGGGAAAAATTTTAATGCTGATTTCCCGATAAAAACCCGCAACCCCTAATTCCCAAAAGTCATCATCTTACTAAATTTTTAGTGAAAGAATCTCATGGGAATCGTTCTGGGGGGAATGGCCTGAATTACCTATCTCGAGGGAAATTTTTTTCCCCGGATGCGGCAGTTAAATCTACCTCAAATCTTGTGTCAAAAGCAAGAGTTGAGGGAAAAATAAACCCTATCCCCACCCCCCGAAATCCCATGGATCGAGTACACTTTAAAAAAATTTGAGGTAGTGGGGTCGACTATACCCGGCAATAATAAATTTAAAGGGATAAACTCCCCCCAAAAAAGTATTTCTGCTTTTCACTTTCACCTCTACAAGGCTGTTTATTTAGAATTTCTGATGATTTGTGCCCAAAACCCTTTTTTCAAGTGTTTCCGGCGATTTGTGGCTCGGGGTCGTGTCCTCGTATTGATTAATGAAATGCTACTAAATTCGTAGGAGCCTCCCCCTATTGTTGAATATTAAATCTCCTCTACAAAAACTTTGAGTTAAAGGGAAAAGCTTATGGACTTTTCTACCCCTAAGCTCCTTGGGAAAATGGGTTTTACAGAGAAGATTGGCATAGTTAGTTTTGTCTTAGGAAAAATCTCCACAAAAAAAGATAGGTCTGAAAACCAAAACCCTAGTGACTGAGATTGGACCCGTATCAAAATGACCTTAACCTCTTGATTTCATCAGTAAATGAACTCTTACTCCTCCATTTAATTTATGGGGGAAAACTGGACCTTTTTTCCTTTTAAAAAAACAAGGGAAAATTACACATCCTACAATAATACCCGGGTCAACATCCTGGGAAGGTTTAACCCCCTTAAATAAAAATTTTTAAGGGCTGGGATAAACTTGGGTCGATTTTTTCCAGTTTTAAAAAAAAGTTTTTTTGGGCCAAAACCCGAAAATCAAGTCCAATTTAATAGGGGGATTAGTAAACCCTTTGGGGGGATATGCCCGTTCGCAAAGGGGCCTCTAGGAAAAATAGCAAACGCTACTGTGGAAGGGTTTTTGAGGGCAGTGGAGTTCTAGTGGGGGACAAAGATGTTGCGACGGGGAAAAAATTTTATTCCCCCCGGGGTTAGCTGATGGGTAAAAAGGGGGCCCTAAGTCTGCGTCTTGGGAGGGCCCTTTTTGGGGGTCCCGACCCCGGAGGGAGGGTCTTTAAGTGTAAAACCCCTTGGGGGTGAACCTCATAAAAAGGGGGGAATCACCTGAAGCAAACTTAATTTTTTGCCGGCCCCCCCGTTTTGGAAAATTACCCTAAAAAAACCCTTCTCTAACGGAGAATAGTTGGTGGGATTCACCTCCCCTGGTTTAACGGGAGTGGTAAAATTCCCCCTTATGTATATTTTTTTTAGAATTGGGTAAAATTAAAATACATAAATAATAAAATAAATCTTGTGGTATTAACTAGTACCACAATTAAACAAAGGGGTTAAAAAATATAAAAGTTGTGAGGAAAAAATTTGGAAAACCTCCCTTTAGGAGGGGAAAATTTTTGAAAGTACCGTGTGTGCTCCAGCCGCTTTATCAGGTTTTTGGTCAAGGCCGCCATGCTCTAGTTTTACACTTTAAGGGTAGTCACTCTCTTGTTGCCTAAAGGGGTAATCACGCTCATCATCTGAATAGTGTAGCCAACATAACCGTCAAACGGTTAGTGGAAAAAAAACGTGGGATAAAACCCCTTAACAGTGCCGCCCCGGGATTTTAATTCAAGCATGGGACTTTTAAAATTACCGTCGCCCCCATTAGACACTGCACCCTACACCAAACCACCATGCCCCACACCCCACTTCTTTCTCGAAAAAATTCAAACCCTTTAAAAATTTAACCCATCTACCCCTGGATATACCTTTTGTTTCGTCTAAATAGGGTAGCCTTTCAGTCTAGGTAGTTCTTGGGTTAATTGCAAGGCGAGTTCACTTCAATTTAATTATAATTCCTACACCTCCCACCACGACTGACAGTGAAAAAGCTGATAACATCTTAACCCGTACAAACACTGGAAAAGAGGACACGCAAAGGTATCATTAACCTTAAATTCCTACCTTTCCCCCCTTAGGGAAATGGGAGGAGTCTTCATATACTCACAGACACTTGCGACAATGGTCACACCAGTGGAGGAAAATGATTCTAATGCTCTTCTAGTTTAAGAATTAGACTTAGCACTGGGAAACGCGACTATCACTACACAGCAGTAACTAAGCGACTACCTATAGCTACCTTTTCGAAGGTCAAATTGTAGCGAATAGATATATAGGGAGACATCCAGTGAAGAGCTCTACGGTCTCTACCTAAAGTGTAGAACAGAACTCCCTCTCTTTAGCATAAGCGGGATCCAGCCGAGACCATGGCACAGCTGTACAAGGGGGGAAAAATACCTGCGCGCATCGCCTGGCTTGGAACGTCTTGTTGACAGTAAGTAATTTCGCAGTTTTTGTCCTGGTGTAGCTAAAGCCTATAGTTTGTGTACAGTGAATAGTACAGCATCACTAATGAGTGTACGTGTACAGTGGAAGACAAAGAAGTTGGCGGTGTCTTGCATTCGTCACGCTCCTTGACAAATTTCGTTTAATTCTCTCCCGCGCTTCCTATGGGGAATGATTGAAAAAAAAAGTTGTCTGGGAACTCACTCACGGCCTTGACTTTCTGCTTGCAGTTTTTCAAATCATTAGCCCATTAACCCATGGGCTGCGGGTGGACTCTTAAGAGGTTTCTGTGGTGGGCTGCGGGTGGCCTCTTAAGAGCGGGGTTTTTAAAGGCATACCAAAACCGCGGGCTTTAACCCAGGCGGCTACAAATTGGTGTGTGCGTAGTACAACATGGCAACTCGAGATATGCGAGAGCATATGCGAGCGCATGCGAGATATACGAGATATACGCGATATTACGCTCTAACCCACCCTCTCCTCCCTGTACTTCTACCCCCTGACCGGGCGAATATTCGCCAGGGAAATCTCGCCGCGCGACACCAATCTAGCCATACGATGCAGTTCGCGCCACATTTTTCAACTACGGACCGCCCCCCCCACCCCCCCCAGACATATTTTGGGGGGTCAAATATATATGACCGGGTGCGCTACAACATTCCCTACACGCTGATGTAGTTTTTATCGATTTATGCAAGGGTCGTCAAAATGACCATACCCTTCGCCCAGGGCTTAGGTGTATAAAGCATACCCTTAGCTTGTTAAGGGTCAATGGTCAGTGACCAGGACATATTGCATCTTATCGTCACTCCCGGCTTGATTTCCCAAAACGTCACCAAAACATTTCGGAAAGTGTTTTCGCTCAGTTTGGATATGGGGCTTGAGCCACAGTTGACTGCAGACCAGATCAACCCGTATTCACAGCTTATATAAGATCGGTTTTAGTTCAAAAAGAAATTGTGAGGGAGACTGGGTTGCTCAACGAAAGGTTGAGCGGTGGTTAAAAAATCACGAGACTCGCCAACGGCTGAAGTCTAACGCACTTTTCTCGTCCTGGACGCATGAAAAAAGTTTCAAAGAAAACTTTGAATATTATCAAAAGACAGCTAGTGAAATCTCCTACCAAAACAGCAAGATAATTAAAGTCAATAAACCCACAGTTACTGGGTACAGTGTGTGTAGGAGTGTGTCTCGTTACATCCGTAAAGTCTCGCAATTTTTTTTACCCACCGCTCAACCTTTCGTTGAGTTACCCAGTCTCTTCTCACAATTTCTTTGAACTAAACCGATCTTATATAAGCTGTGAATCGGGTGATGTGGTCTGCAGTCAACTGTGGCTCAGGCCCATATCCAACTGAACGAAAACACTTTCCCGAAATGTTTTGGTGACGCTTTGGGAATCAAGCCGGGAGTGACGATAAGATGCAATATGTCCTGGTCACTGACCATTAATGACTAATGATTTGAAAACTGCAAGCAGGAAGTCAAGGCCGTGAACGAGTTCCCAGACATCAATTTTTTTCAATCATTCCCCAAGGAAGCGCCGGGAGGGAATTAAACGAAATTTATCAAGGAGCGTGACGGATGCAGACACCGCCAACTTCTTTGTCTTGTACGTACACGTATACACCGAGTTTTCCATGGCACTGAATAGGTTATTAAGAGTAGTGAATGACTTTAGAGTGATAGTAAGGCTTTATTCATGTTGTTTTTAATCACTGATGTGGTAGTGCGGTGCCACTGTGAATAAAACTAAATATAGTATGTGCCTTATGTTGACTAGTATTCATGTGTTAGACATTTTAGTAATGATGGTCATTTATGTGATAATGAATGATAAAGGAGCTGTGTGTTGTAACCTCACGGACGACCCATGTCGCCTTAACCCTTGGACAACTTGACGTGTGAGTAAAGTAATGAGTTGTGTGTTGTTAAGAGATATATTTCAGCTCCCTGTCTTCCCCTTAATTTGGGGCCAACGACATATGAAAATACTAATATAAGGACAATGCATATAATGATAAAGATGATAATAATAATGATAGTAATAATAAATGACCTAATCCTCATAATGACATCATGGTTATCGATATTCCCTAATGATCTCTATAGCCCACCACGATCATTCATGGACCGCTGAGGACAAGGTCGGAAAGGTTATGGCGACACTAGGATTCACAAAAGTACATTCCTCAGATGTACTAAGGCTCCGTTATTTGCTTTTCAAGGTGTCGCACATACACACACACGCTTTTATCCTCACCTCAAAGCTTTCTACACTTATGTTAATGGCCTCAAATAAATCCTCAAACTATTTCAATAGAGATCGTCGATTCGTCAGTTTACTTCAGGTGTAATAATTCCCTTCAACATCATCAACAACCACGAAACTTTAAGAACTTCTTACAAAAGACATTAATATCAGTAGGACTTTCCAAGATTTCAAAAATATTTCCGTGTTTGTTGGTATCTCGTGGCAGCTGGTCGTGTGCGTCTCGAGGGAAAGTCCCCCGGGGCAGCGGCAGGCTCGGGTACCGGGCCACCGGGGCACACGTGCACGCCTCGGCGGGGGGATTGCATCGGGGATGAAAATATTATATCCAATGATTTTAAATAATGTAAAAGAAAATGGAAGTTCACCGTGAGCTTGCATATTTTATATATTTATTTATTCATTTATTTATTCTGGGGCAGATTTGTCAAGATCAAGTTCGTGGTAGGAAAAACCCTAGTGTGGAAACAGGTAATGAGAGAGCAAAGCAGGTTATAAAAGTTTTGAGGCAAAGCGGCGGGCGGCAGTACCGGCGCGTCCAGCACCACGGCGGTATGGACGTCTCCAGGGCACTGTCTTGGTGCCTCGTGGCGGCGGTGTTGAGCGCAGCCACAGGTACGAACACACCTTTACTATCATAACAGTGCTATATCAATAATTATTCTCTTCATTTGTACTGATAAAAGGTTGTGTAACGTTATGCCACAAGTATATTTTTCCTTTTGCCGCGTTAGCTGGCCCCCTACAAGGCGGGAGTCCCAGCGTGTTTCCTGTTACCGTGACGCTGAAGGAGGGGGACGCCTGCACCACGCACTCAGGGGCGCCGGCCAGGTGCACGGACATACGCCGCTGTGACTTTACCAACCTACCTTTTTACCCCGACTTTCGCCACAACCCGCCCGTCCCGTGCGGCTTTCAAGGCAAACTTCCTGTGGTATGCTGCCCCGCCCGTCTCGCGTGAGTGTGACGCGAGTGTTGGGGACGTTGGTGCAAGGGAGGGGTGGAGGGGCGATCGAAGAAAATCAGAAAACTACAACTAATTGAGATCAATCACTTGCTTGAAAGTACGAGTATAGTTTGGTGTGCGGGGAGGACTATGGCGTGGTGTACTGATTGCTGCAGGCAAGGTCATGCTAACACCGCTCTCTTACAGGTGTCGGCACTCAGCCCGTCACGGACATAGCACCGCCACCACCAACATTCCGTGAGTCATAACCGAAGCACAACAATTGCCGAAGCCATGTTATAGTCTATGAATAAACAAAGTATTCGCTTCAATATTATTATTATTAAATTCATAACACGATTATTTTTGCTTTACAGAATGTGGAAAAAATACAAGAAATGCGTTAACATCATCATTTAACTTCCTGGATGCTGAAAGGAAAATCTATTTTAGATCCAGAAGATTTACCTTTCGTTGAAGACTTCATCGCGACTCAAAACTTTGAATATCGTACAGATTTTGAACTTACCTATTATAAAGCTGCAGGGAGCGTGATGGCCTTGGAGAACGCATGGCCTTGGATGGTTAGTAAGAAAAGTTACCAGCTCTGTTGTTTTCAAACTGAGCAACACTCCTTTAAATGCAGCACCAACTAGCAAGTGTCTTGTTTCCTGTACAGGCGCTGGTTGGTGAGCGGCAGGGCGAGGCCATCACATGGTTCTGCGGGGCAGTGTTGATCAACGAGCACTGGGTCCTGTCTGCACTCCACTGCTTCTTCGACAAGTGAGTGACGCACCCGGAGCATTGAATATTGGCTTCAATTTTCAGTAACAAAAGCAGCCCACACAACGCGCAAACACCTCCACTTCCACCACCACCCCTTTGCAGGAAGCCTGAGGTGGTGCGCCTTGGTGAACACAACTACAAGGACGACAACGACGGTGCGAATCACCAAGACTTTGATGTGACTGAGATATTGCCCTACCCTGGTTACACCTACCCCGAGGCCTACCACGACCTGGCCCTTCTTAGGCTGGCTTCACGGGTGCCCCTGCAGGTGACTGTGTGTGTGTGTGTGTGTGTATGTGTGTGTGTGTTTGTGTGACGTGTGTGTGTGTGTGTGTGTGTGTGTGTGTGACGTGTGTGTGACGTGTGTGTGACGTGTGTGTGACGTGTGTTGTGTGTGTGTGTGTGTGTGTGTGTGTGTGTGTGTGTGTGTGTGTGTGTGTGTGTGTGTGTGTGTATGTCTGTATTCATCTAGTCTGATTTACAGGAAAAGAACTAAGCTCGTACTGTCCCGTCTCCAAAACTACTATTATACAGCTTGACTTTGAAGTCGTTAATATTCATGGCATGTACCACCCCCTTATCCAGGTTATTCCACAGTTCAATGGATCTGAATGGGAAGTTATACCAGAGAGCTTCACCGAGAGGTGTCACTCGGGCGATATAACATGGCGCGCTATTTTGATTTCATGGACGACAGCGATCCTAGCGGTTGGTGCACGCACTGAAAATCGCCCGTGCAGATAGAGGGGGAATCGCTCCTCCTTTTTGTGATGATGGGGTGATAATGGAAGGTGGGAGATAGGGAAGGAAGGAGATATGAGAGAAGGAAAGGAGGAATAAGGAGTAAGGAAGAAACTGGAGGGATGAAGAAATTGGAGGGATGAAGAGAGTCAGAAGAGGAACTGACGAGGAAAGAAATAAGGAATCAAAGAAGGGAGGGAATTTCTCCACTCACCCATTACCCATCACAACACACCCATTCACTCACCCATTACCCATCACCCCCCACCCATTCACTCACCCATTACCCATCACCCCACACCCATTCGTTCACCCATTTCCCTTGTCTGGCACATTCACCTTTTTGGCATTAAATCAATCAATCACCCATTTCCCATCACCCCCAACCCATTCACTCACCCATTACCCATGACCCCCCACCCATTCACTCACCCATTACCCATCACACCCCACCCATTCACTCACCCATTACCCATCACCACATACCCATTTACTCACTCATTACCCATCACCCCCCACCTATTCCCTCACCCATCACCCATCACCCCAACCCATCACCCCCACCCTTTCACTCATCCATCACCCCACACCCATTACCCATCACCCCCCCCATTCACTCACCCATTACCCATCACCCACAACCCATTCATTCACCCATTACCCATCACCACCAACCCATTAACTCACCCATTACCCATCACCCCCCACATATTCCCTCACCCATTACCCATCACCCCCAACCCATTCACTCACCCATTACCCATCACCCCCCACCCATTCCCCCACTACCCATCGCCCCACACCCATTCACTCACCCATCACCCCACACTCATTACCCATCACCCCCACCCATTCACTGACCCATTACCCATCACCACCCACCCATTTTGACTTCAGCCAAAACAAAATGTGTGTGGGGGGGAGAGGGTATTGAGATTGGAGACCATTTATTGGAATGACGGGGCTTCGTTATGAAATACAAAAGGAACAAAAGGTGTAATAAAAAAGAAATACATCCATCAATACCCCTTCAGTTCATTATTTTAACTTAATACTACATATATTTGCGTCTTGGGATATTGAAAAGGCACAACACCGTGCACAGTAATGATATAAGCATTGTGACACTTTTGAGCCCCCCCCCAAATTTAGGGGAACTCCCAATTCTGGGAACCCTGTAACCACTTCAGTTCATTATTTTAACGTAATACTACATATATTTGCGTCTTAGGGTATTGAAAAGGCACAACACCGTGCACAGTAATGATATAAGCATTGTGACACTTTTGACGAATTGCACCATCCGCATAGCGGCGCCACCTGTTCAAAATCCAAAATGGCGCGGCCCGAGTGACACCTCTCTGTGAAGCTCTCTGGTTATACTTCTAGATATCTCTCTTGTTTACGTCTGGGAATGCTCACTGTTAACTGTGCGCATGGTGATGCGGGAGAGCAGCGTCCCCTGCCGTACTCCACTCAACCTGGGCGGCGAGCGCAGCCGCGCAGGAATCCTGTTCAAACTTTGAATGGTCCCTTTGGAAATTGTTGACATATTGCGTTTGCGGAAGTATATCCGCAAAAGCAAATCAGCACTTTTTTTGCTGTACGCAAATCCGCTAACGAATTAGGACTTCTGCAATTGCGAAAGTTGCGGTTTGGCGGAAATATTTGTTGAAGTACCCACCTCTGCTACACACACACAAACAACATACATTACTGATGAAAGTACTGTTATTCACGTTGGCAGAGTTCATCAGCCCCGTGTGCCTGCCGTGGGGAGCAGAGAGCGAGGTGGACATCACAGGGCCCCCAAGCGACTCTCACTGGCTACGGTGACACTGAATTAGGTGCATTCAAGGCCACGTACTTGTGTACAAACATATGTTGACAATTTTGACAGTCACTTTATTGTAACGTCGATGGACAGTAGTAATTCAATAATGATAATTAACCATATGTTTTCTATTAGGTGGGATACCCACCTCCTACCTGCAGGAGGTGAACATGACAGTATTCTCGTCGGCCCGGTGTGACACCAGCTACTCCAACTTGCCCCACTACACGGAAACCTGGCCTCAGGGCATCGGGCAGGAGACCCTGTGTGCCGGACACCCTGACGGAGGGCGGGACGCTTGCCAGGTAATTGCCAAGCCACACTCACGGCACCAGTGACTCACTGATTGGTGTTCAAAAGGATCTGTTTTGACTGGTGAGCTCACGTGCAGTTCTCTTCCTCATGTGGTCACGAATCTGACCCTTGTGTTACTCCTCACTCAGGGTGACTCGGGCGGGCCCCTGATGTCTCAGGAGACCAATGGACTCTTCGTGCTGGCAGGCATCGTGTCTCGTGGCTACGGCTGCGGCCACAAGGACTACCCCGGCCAGTACGCCAAACTGCGTTACCCGCCCTACCTCGCCTGGATCAAGAAGGTCGCGTTCACAGTCTTCTAAATCCACAGACGGTCTTGAAGGTGGTAATGACGGGGCCATCCGAGGAAACTTGAGGAGCTGGCCAGGCAAAGAACGACCCTAAGGGTTTTTTCAAGTCTATAAAACAAAGACTAGGGAATTTCTGGGGCTGTTAAGGATAGGGCAGGGTGAGATTGTAAATACGGATGAGGATATGTGTAAAAGCTTAAATGATTATTTCTTAAATGTTTTTACTCAGGAGGATATACAGACGATACCTGATAGTGAACAGATGTTTAAAGGAAGCGATGATGAGAAACTCAAAGATATTTTGATAAATAGGGAAATGGTAGATGAGGGTATAAATAGAATGAAGAATTTTATGTCACCAGGACCAGATGAAGTTTATTCCAGAGTATTAAAAGAATGCAAAGAGTTGTTAGTGAGTAATTAGTGCACCTTTTTAGGATATCGGTTGATAAAGGGAAAGTGCCGTTAATTTGGAGGAAAGGAGATGTAGTTCCCATATTTAAGAAGGGTGATAGTGGACTAATGTCAAATTATCGACCCATTAGTCTAACGTCAGTGGTAGGTAAATTATTGGAATCTATTTTTGCAAAAAACATTAATAGAGCATTTAGAAAAACATAGTTTGGTCTATGATTCACAACATGGATTCACCAAGGGTAGGTCATGTCTCAATTTATTGAGTTCTTATAGAAAAGTTTATGAATGAGACAGCAGATAATGATAAGGATTATGATATAATACACCTGGACTTAAGTAAGGCATTCGATAAGGTAACACACAGCGACTCTTAAATATGGTTAAGGATCATGGAATAGATGGGAAGGTTCTTCGTTGGATCAGAGCTTGGCTAAGTGATAGGTAACAAAGGGTTACAATTAATGGTTCTAAATCTGAATGGGGGCAGGTGACAAGTGGGGTTCCCCAAGAGTCTGTTTATGGTCCATTACAATTTTTTCTCTACATCAACGACTTGGATAGTGGGATTAGCATGGATATCAGCAATTTTGCTGATGATACTAAGGTAGGTAGGATTATTGGATCACACTCTGATGTAAACCCATTGCCGGAGACTCAGATAAACTTAATGAGTGGGTATTCAGATGGCAGATGGAATTTGATACTGATAAGTGCAGCGTTATGAATGTTGGTAGAAAAAACCCTGGTAATAGATACACCATACGCAATGTATCACTGAAAAGAGCAGAAGGTGAGAAAGATCTGGGAGTGAGGGTGAGCTCCGACCTCCGACCTAGGAAACAATGTATTGAGGCTAGAAATAAAGCTAATAGGTGTTAGGACTCATTACCAGAAGTGTTAAAATAGAAGTGCTGAGGGTTATTCTAAAGCTTTATTTGGCTCTAGTCAGACCTCACCTAGACTATGCGGTTCAGTTTTAGTCTCCATATTACAGGATGGATATAGCCTTGTTAGAATCAGTGCAGAGAAGGATTACCAAAATGATTCACGGGATGCATAACTTTAGTTATGAGAAGAGATTGAAGCTATTAAATTTACACTGACTCGTATGATGCAGAGTAAGGGGCGATCTAATAGAAGTTTTTAAGTGGATAAAAAGATATAATAAAGGAGAGGTAGGAAAAGTTCTTCCGGCTAGTAACCAGGGTAGAACAAGAAGTAACGGATTCAAGCTGGAAGGGCGTAGATCTAAAAAAGATATAGGGAAAAACTGGTTCACAAATAGGGTGGTAAATGATTGGAATGGACTCAGTAGACAGGTAGTTAGTGCGGAGTCATTAGAGAGCTTTAAAAGGAGGCTAGATAAATTCATGAATGGAGATGAAAGGTGGATGTAGGTAGTGTTAAGTAACAAGAAACTACCTCGTGTAGGTGTCACGGCCTCTTGTAGCTTCCTTATTTTCTTATGTTCTTATGTTCTAACTTTCATGATAACCACTTGGATTTGTTGAAGAAAACACCTCGATGCAAATAAACATTACATTCATTGTATGTGAGTATGTTTGATTCCAGGTAAAGTTCCTCGTTAGCAGCGAACAGACTCCCCAAACACAAGTATGACGCACGATTATCAGTCTAGGACATCTTTTGTTTGTTCGTTTCTTTGATTGCCAATCTGATTGTTTGTTAGCAAATTACGCAAAAAGTTTCGGACGGATTTGCATGAGAATCTTACCAGAGGTGGGTTTGACCTAACTTAGAAGTGATTTACTTTTAAGAGTTCATCCGGATATACGAGTTTTTCCTAAAGGATATTCTGGGGCCTTGGCGTACACAGCCCTCAAGGTGGAGCCCAACACCATCTGGGGCGTCTCTACGCACTCTTTTATCTCCAAACTCCTTCCTCCCCCCTCTCCCCCCCCCCCCGAATCTGGAAATTTCAAGTTCAATCCAAGGTCAAATTCATCATCTGTACTTACTCTCTCCCTCCAACCTCCCCCATTCCTTTATCTTCCCACCAACGTAGAGGTCCCAAGCTTGCGTTAACATACTTTCCCACACAAAACTTTCATAATTCTCCTGTCAACTGTGCTAGAAGGAGAACAAACACATGAAGACACTAGAAAAAGATACCAATTCTGCGACGACTCAAGTATATTGATTAAGCCTCCCAACAAGCCTTCCCTCCCTCACAACAGCCCCAAAGCATCGCCAGTGTACAAATATACAGAATGGGTAAAAAACATGTTATGTTTTTTTTTTTTTATTATATATCTATATATATATATATATTATATATATATATATATTATATATATATACATATATGTATATATATATATATATATATATATATATATAATATATATATATATATTATATAGTGACGCCTGTGATTAGAGGCTCATGCCACCCCCATGTGTCCTCCGATGCACTAGCAATCGAAGGTAGAGTTAATGGGCAGGGAATGTGGGTGTTTTTACTCTTAGGCCACTCGACGGTGCAGAAAGGTTTTGGTTTTCGTCGGGATCGAACTTGGGTCACCGAGAACGCCAGTCGGAGACGCTAACCACTCTGCTACCGCCTCCCCTAAAAAAAATCGTAGGTGGCCGCATTTCTTTTAAAAAGAACATAAGAAAATAGGGAAGCTACAAGAGGCCACGAGACCTACACGTGGTAGTTCCTGTTATTAACATTACCTACATCCACCTTGCATGCCCATCCATGAAATTGTCTAACCTCCTTTTAAAGCTCCCTAATGACTCCACACTAACTACCTGAAGACTGAGTCCATTCCAATCATTTACTTCCCTATATATTTGTGAACCAGTTTCTCCCTTTTTCCTTTTTTAAATCTACGTTTTACCAGTTTGAACCCGTCACTTCAGAGTCACACAAAGAAGTACAGCTATAGAAGTATGGTGCCTGGAATGGACTGGACGAGATGATGGTGGCAAGGAGTGTGCATCCTTGTAAGTTGTTGTGACTCAGCAAGTGACAAATGATCCCTCCCACCACGACTGACAGTTAAAAAGCTGATAACATCTTAACCCGTACAAACACTAGAAAAGAGGACACGCAAAGGTATCATTAACCTTAAATTCCTACCTTTCCCCCTTAGGGAAATGGGAGGAGTCTTCATATACCCACAGACACTTGCGACAATGGTCACACCAGTGGAGGAAAATGATTCTAATGCTTTTCTAGTTTAAGAATTAGACTTAGCACTGGGAAACGCGACTATCACTACACAGCAGAAACTAAGCGACTACCTATAGCTACCTTTTCGAAGGTCAAATTTAGCGAATAGATAGGGAGACCTCCAGTGAAGAAGTCTAACGTCTCTACCTAAAGTACAGAACAGAAGCTCCCTCTCTTTAGCATAAGCGGGATCCAGCCGAGATCATGGCACAGCTGTACAAGGTAAGAAAATACCTGTGCGCATCGCCTGACTTGGAACGTCCTTGTTGACAGTAAGTAATTTCGCAGTTGTTGTCCTGGTGTAGCTAAAGCCTATAGTTTGTGTATAAAGTGCATACTACAACATCACTAATGATTTCCCATTATACATGGCACTGAATAGGTTATTAAGAGTAGTGAATGACTTAGAGAGATAGTAAGGCTTTATTCATGTTGTTTTGATCACTGAATGTGGTAGTGCGGTGCCACTGTGAATAAAAATAAGTATATTATGTGTGCCTTATTTTGACTAGTACTCATGTGTTAGACATTTTAGTAATGTAATAATGGTAATGATGGTCATTTATGTAATAAACGAATGATAAAGGAGCTGTGTGTTGTAACCCCACGACGAACCCATGTCGCCTTAACCCTTGGACAACTTGACGTGAGAGTAAAGTAATGAGTTGTGTGTTGTTAAGAGATATATTTCAGCTCCCTGTCTTCCTTTTTATTTAGGGCCACGACATATAATAATAATATTAATAGCAGGGACAATACATTTAATGATAAAAATTATAATAATAATGATAGTAATAATAAATGACATAATCCTCAAAATGACATCATGGTCATCGATATTCCCATACTAATCTCTATAGCCCACCACGATCATTCATGTACCGCTGAGGACAAGGTCGGAAAGGTTATGGCGACACTAGTAATCACAAAAGTACATCCTCAGATGTACTAAGGGTCCGTTATTTGCTTTTCAAGGTGTCGCACATACACACGCACACTTTTATCCTCACCTCAAAGCTTTTTACACTTAGGTTAATGGCCTCAAATAAACCCTCAAATTATTTCAATAGAGATCGTCGATTCGTCAGTTTACTTCAGGTGAAATAATTCTTCTAACATCATCAACAAACCACGAAACTTAAAGAATTTCTTACAAATAACATTAATATCAGTAGGACTTTCCAAGATTTCAAAAATATTTCCGTGTGTTGGTATCTCGTGGCAGCTGGTCGTGTGCGTCGCGAGGGAAAGTCCCCCGGGGCAGCGGCAGGCTCGGGTACCGGGCCACCGGGGCACACGTGGCACGCCTTGGCGGGGGGAAGAATTGCATCTGGCTTGAAAAATATTATATCCAATGATTTTAAATAATGTAAAAGAAAGTGGAAGTTCACAGTGAGCCTGCATATTGTATATTATGCATATTGTCGTGAGTTACCTGCCCGTAGTGGAATTCCAAACGCTCACACGTACGAGTATCCAAACCTCCCTGACCGTGTAAATACTCCCAATGCTAATGCTTATGTGTTATCTACAATTTGCATTGATAATAATATGTTGGTTCTAAATAATTTAAAGTCACTAACTAACCATTATATGAGTGATATGACATATAGGAAAGGTGGAAGTTGGGTATCGGAACTCGATGTGTGTTTGGCGTCATATAAATCTTTAGAAAATAGTATGTCCTTTTGTGTGCATAAGGTGGACTGCTTACCTTCGGATCATGCCCCCATTAGCATTGAATTCAAAGTTCCAGACATCAACATAGACTCTCTGTACCGGCGTGCTCGTCACCTTGGTGGCCACACGTCGGTGAGGAGCCAGGAGGAGCGCGACCCGATGGTACGTAGACCCATTAATTTTACATCTATTGATAATGATACATTCTGTTTCAGTATGAATGGTCTCGATGTTTCTAACTATGAAGATGTTAATGATGTCAATATTTTTGCCCATAACATTTCTAACGCCTTATACGAGTGTGCGAGAGATAGCCGCAGCGCGGGCGATGGGTGTCCAGGTAGTAGCAGCAGCAGTCTGGCCCGCTGGGACAGGCTGCTGCAGGACAAGGACGACAAACGAGTGTGGCAAGCCATCAACTGGAAGGGATGTTTATATGATAATACCCATGCAGATGTG
The DNA here is from genome assembly GCA_016584305.1 of Chionoecetes opilio. Taxonomy (NCBI): domain Eukaryota; kingdom Metazoa; phylum Arthropoda; class Malacostraca; order Decapoda; family Majidae; genus Chionoecetes; species Chionoecetes opilio. The sequence continues at coordinate 92,123 of JACEEZ010003866.1, forward strand.
AAGCCTTCTGATCATCATCATTGGGGGCATACGCCGGGGGGCGCGTCGCCTCGTCCACCCTACGACGCCACTCCCGGGGGTCACCACGCGCGAGTTCCCATGCAGGCTCCTTTCCCATACCAAGCAGCTCTCGACAAGAAACATCAACTTGCCCCAGCCACGAGCCTTGTGGGCGCCCCCTTGGCCTCCTCCACACCGGATTGTCTCTTACAGATACAACCCGATGGGAAGGATCGGTTTCAGGGTAGCGTGCCACATGCCCATATAGCCGAAGTTGGCGCTGACGGACTATGCAGGTAATAGGCCTCGATTCAGTCTCACGGTGCAATCACTGATTTGATACGTAATCATCCCAGCGATACCCCATGATTCTGCGAAGACACTTATGACCAAAGGCATTGATTCGTCTCTTCAAGTCACTATTTAGTGTCCATGTCTCACAACCATAGAGTAAGACAGGGATCACAAGCGACTTGAAGCCTTCTGATGATGAATTTAAATGTTTCTATGAGGATTTAATGAATGTTCCCACAGACGACCTTGCCGACGAATGCCGGGATACATCTATCACAATTCCTGTATTAGACGATCCAATCTTCCCTGCTGAGGTCAGCGCTCAGATTCGCAGGATCAAGGCAGACAAAGCTTGTGGCCCAGACGGTATCGCACCCGGAATTTTTAAGTTGTTGCCTGCTCAGTGGATAATACTCATTACATCTCTTTTTAACTCGATATTTGCCACCGCACAGTATCCGACACTTTGGACTAGGGCTAAATTGGTTACTATCTTTAAGAGGGGAGACCCAAAAGACGCTAAGAATTACAGAGGCATTAGCGTAATAAACAGTATTTCGAAACTCTTTGATATGGTCCTGTGTTCGAGACTGGAGCAGTGGTTCACGCCGCACCGTGAACAGGCAGGGGCAGGGGCAAAAGGGTCGCGGCTGTACCGAGCACATTGTAACGCTACGTCTCTTGACCGACTTAGCCAGAAAGAAAAAGAAAAGCTATTTGTTACGTTTATTGACTTCAGCCAGGCATATGATTTGGTTCCGAGGCACATACTGATAAGAATTCTGAAACGTCTAGGGTGTGGTATGATCATGTTGGGTGTCATTGGTGCTTTGTATGGTGTGACCGAGAGCGTCATAGGTACTGCAGTGTTTGCAGTCACTGTGGGAGTCCGTCAAGGCTCTCCTACATCATGTCTTCTCCTTATACTCTATGTTAATGAATTAATTAGGTTGATCAAAGATAATTGTGAAGACGATAGCTTCTTAAAATGGTTACACGTTTTGATACTGATGGACGATACCGTATTGCTTTCAATATCACGCGAAAGAATGATTGATAAATTATCTCTTTTGAAGCGTTTTTGCAACGAGTATGGTATGAAAATAAACGAGTCTAAGACCAGATTCTTTGTGATACACGGCACCCCCGAGGACAACGAGGCAGTGCACATGGATGGGTTGGTGGTGGAGCGGTGTACTCAGTATATATACCTGGGGTCCCCGTTCACTGCCGATGGATCGGTTTCGTCATCAGTCAGAGCTCACGCCGATGCCAAGATGCCTCATGTCATTAAATTTATCTAATTTTTAAGAAAGAATAATGATATCCCCTTTCGTGTAAAAAAAACGTGTATTTGATGCTTGCTTAATGTCTACTATTCTATACGGGTGTGAGGCCTGGCTGAATGCAGACCTGAGACCGATAAGAAAGTTGTATAACTGGTCACTGAAAAATTTGCTGGATGTAAGATTAACTACGTGCAATGATGTATGTTACATTGAAACTGGTTATCCCCCTTTGCACTCTTTAGTTAGGAGCAGGCAGAGAAGATTCTTCTCTAAGATTTGGCGTGAGAGGCAAAGAATGGAGGACGACCCATTAATTTTATCAATCAAAATTGTCAGGGAGAACCAGTATCAGACTCGGACATACATTGATAACTTGTTGCAGTGCTAGACCTGTTCAGAAAACAATTTTTTCCTATTTTTATACCCTCCTGCACGGTTTCCAATGCTTTTGGCCTGGAAAAGTCGAAAATTACAATCATAATAAGCCAAAATATCAGGAACCTTTGCCTCATGAAGCATGAAGTTCTATTCTATAAACGTTTTCTGAAACGTCAGTTTCGGAGCATTTTGATGTTTGTTTTCGCCTATTTTTTCACCAATAAATGGGCATTAGCAGGTTAAAGCAAGTAATTAGATGCTGACTGAAACATCAAAATGCATAGAAACATTTATGGAAATATTACATGTGATATTTACAGACAATTTTCAAAAAAATTAAACTAAATATAATTTATTTCACTCTAGTCACAAATTCACAATGGTTTTAGCATGACATCTAATGGTCTGTTATGTTTGTTGCAGATCTGTTGAAACCTGCTAACAAATCCAGAGATACTTCACAAGATAACTTCACTATGGCAGTAAGCAAGGAGCTCCGAGGACGCAAAGTTGACATCTCAGAACCTCCACCTGCAGTCCAGAGACAAGCGTCACGCCGACCTGCTACTAGATCTGCTACAGAAACCTTCCTGATCGGCTACCCATCATCCAGCATCAGTGGCTCCCAGTTACCCACCAACAGACAGGCCTTCCAGTACTTCCTCCATCTCCAGAGTTTGCCAGAAAATACAGGGAATCCTAAGCATCAAGACCTCGCCAATGAGACAGTGGAGGCTATCATCCCATTCTGGCAGATGGCTAGGATCAAGACCATGACCAAGTACAATGCAGCGCAGCATTTCATGACACTTCACAAAAAGCACAGAGATCTAGCAAGGAATAAAGGTAGAACAGGTGACCCTGGAGGGAAAAGGAGTGCCTTTGTCCTGGAATTAGATAGCCTGTTCGACATAGGAGCTTCAGATGCCATCCAGGAAATAGAGAGAAACCGACTGCTATCAAGGGAGAAGAAGGACAAGGACATCAGGTTATACCAGGATCAGAAGACAGAGAGAAAGGCCCACATGTCTGGTCATGACAAGATATTTGAGTCACGGTCCCAGCAGCAAGCAGAGAGGGCTGCAAGACTGCAGCAGAGAGAGGAACAAGATATGAATTTGTCACAAAATTTCTACAATTTTTCAGCTGCCACACAGCGAAGGACTGCTGCTGATGTGTCTACCTGGGCTGACCCAACCGACAGTGAAGGGAATGCAGAGGACATGGATTACCAACAACTTCGTCCTGGATGTTCACATCACCAAGACACTGTGACTCTCACATTTCCCAGGAGGGTCATGGAGTGTGTTGACATCTGCAGTACCGCTGATCGTCTGGGATTGACTGACAATCAAGTGACAGCCTTAGTCTCTGTTACATTGAAGGCTGGTGGAGCTGACCTGGACAAGTTTGTCATCTCAACCTCAACAACGAGACGGAACAGGATGCTGACAAGGTACCACATCAGCCAGGAGTACATGGCAGCATTTAGCGAGGACCCTCCCAAGTATGCTGCTCTCCACTGGGATGGCAAGATGCTGAGAGATGTCCTGGGAAATGATCCTGGGACCACGTCAGAGACTCTGGCTGTGCTTGTCTCAGGACCACCTGCATATCCTGAAGGCAAGCTACTGGGAGTACCAGTGATAGACAGCTCAACAGGAACGGCTCAGGCAGAGGCATCCATGGATTTGCTGGAGGCATGGGGGCTTACTGGAGTGATCACTGCCCTTGTGTTTGACACAACGGCCAGCAACAGTGGAGTACATCGGGGAGCTGCCAAGCTTCTGGAGCAACAGCTTGAGAGGAAGGTGTTCTACCTGGCCTGCAGACAGCACATTCTAGAAGTGCTGGTTGGTGCTGTATGGGAGAATCTGTTTGGAAAGGTCAAGAGCCCAGAGAATCCTTGGTTCAAGCACTTCAAGGACGTTTGGACAGATCTTACCACAGACAACCCTACAACCCTGTCCATCAGACAAAAATGGTTGAATAAAAAGAAGAAAGAGTGCAAGGAAATCCTGAGGTCGGAGAAGCCTCCTAGAGCTGACTACCGTGAGATGGCTGAGCTTACACTGATCGTCCTTGGAGACACGCCTCCCCGCGGAATCCACTGGAGTCGTCCTGGAGCCATTCATCAGGCCAGGTGGATGGCCAGAAACCTGTATTCTATGAAGATGTTCATGTTTGCTGAGCAGCTGGAGTACGATGAAGAAACTGTTGTGAAGCTGGAACGCCTCAACCTCTTCCTAGGACTGTTCTATACACCCATGTGGATGTCATCTACACTTGCTGCAGATGCTCCTGCAAATGATCTGCAGTTCATGAAGGACATGATGAAGTTCAAGAGAACAGATCCAGAGATTGCTCAGGCAGTGCTACAAAAACTTGAAAACCACAAGTGGTACCTGACACAGGAGGTTGTGCCGTTCGCTCTCTTCGGTAGCAGACTCAGTGACAAAGAGAAGCAGGACATTGCTGCCAAGCTGCACGCCACTGAGAAGCCAGATAGCTTCAGACGAGGGAAACCTATGTTCCCTCAGGTTACAGCCAAGACGACTCTGGCTGATCTAGTTGGTCCAGAGAGTCATCTTCTGCTTGACACCCTTGGCATTGAGTATGACTGGCTTCTGCAACCTGTGGCGACATGGCCAAGGAGTGATGACTACAGCAAGGCCCTGGAATATGTCAGCAATGTAAAAGTAGTGAATGACATTGCTGAGCGGGGAGTCAAGATGATGACTGATTTCGCAAACATCATTACCATAGATTCTCAGCAAAAACAGTACCTTCTTCAAACTGTGGAATACAACCGTGAGCGATTTGATAGCTTCAAGAAGCAAACTCTGAAAAAATTACTGTGAAGTGTCCTTCTGACATAGACAATAGAGTTTTCTGCCACTTGAAAATAGTTTTTAGAGTCTGTCACACATTTTTTGATGTCAAGATTGTAATATTTATGAAATTTATATGAAATTTTCAGAAAATTTTGCTTTTTTTCTGGATATGATGTGTCTTTTTTTCTTGAATGTTTACTTGGATTGTTTTTTCAGAAATAATATTAAAAATGCTTCAATTTGATACCCAATTTGTTGTTCTATCCCAATTGTAACAAAAGTCTCAGGTGAAAAAAAGTCTGGCGGAAGGCAAAATTAGGCGCTTTTCTACTGTCGCGGGCTTAATATCTTGAGGTCCAATGAGGCAAAGGTTTCTGACATTTTAGCTCAAAATGGTTGTAATTTTCGGCTTTTCCAGTTCAAAAAGCATGGGAAACCTTGCAGGGGGGTATAAAAATAGGAAAAAATTGTTTTCTGAACAGGTCTATAATGTTGCACACAGTAGCCGACGACATAGAAGAAGGATTTAGGGAACTGAAGGCAAATATTATTACCTCAACCTCCTCAAAACGCATAACATACAAAGAAATAAATCCAAGTTTATCTGTCCATTCTGTATACGAGGCCAAGACCCATGTGAGTGAACACCACCGAGTGGCGTTCACGCGGTTCCGTGTGTCCGCACACTCCCTGGCAGTGGAAGTGGGAAGATGGAACAGAAGGGGACGAGGAAGGTTGCCTCTAGAAGAAAGACTGTGTGCCTGCGGTCAAATTCAAACAGAAGTACATGTAGTACAGCACTGCACCTTCACACAACACCTGAGAGACACACACAGCTCTTCCAATATCCCTGACTTGTTTTCTGATAAGTATGATGACGCCGAGAGATGTTTTATAATATACAAGATCCTGGATGTATGTAAAACTTAGACATATAATTTATCTTTTCTTATTCTTATGTTGCTCGTTTGAGGTTGTTTTTGATAAAGTGTTTTATTTGTAGTAACTGTTTCTATAGTTTATTTTAGTACCTAGTTTTTTCTCTAGTCTTTAATGAAATATGTATTTATTTTTTAGATTCAGTAATTTTAGTTATTTTTAGTGTTATCTAGTCTCGAAATTTTATGAGCAGTATATTTCTTTATTATGAATTGTTGGGCAAGTGTTTGTATTTTAAGTTGGGTTGTTTTTATAGTTTTTGTTTGTATGGCTTATGTTCGTATGCAATATGTTTTTGTTTGTGGGTATTTTAATTCTTCAATTATTTCTTGTAGATTGGTTTATGCTGCCAAAAAAGTTTCTTATGAATTTTTTTTTACGAATGGTTTATTGTTTAGACATGAAATGTATTATATGTATTTGTATTGGACCTTTTATTGTAACGCTTGTATTAAATATAGTTGCTGTGGTCAATAAAATTAACTAACTAACTAACTATATATTTATTTATTTATTTATTTGTTTATTCTGGGGCAGATTTGTCAAGATCAAGTTCGTGGTAGGAAAAAAACCTTGGTGTGGAAACAGGTAATGAGAGAACAAAACAGGTTATAAAAGTGTGAGGCAAAGCGGCGGGCGGCAGTAGAGGCGCGTCCGGCAGAATGGCGGCTTGGACGTCTCCAGGGCACTGTCTTGGTGCCTCGTGGCGGCGGTGTTGAGCGCAGCCACAGGTACGAACACACCTTTACTATCATAACAGTGCTACATCAATAATTATTCTCTTCATTTTTACTGATAAAAGATTGTGTAACGTTACGCCACAAGTATATTTTTCCTTTTGCCGCGTTAGCTGGCTCCCTACAAGGCGGGAGTCGCGTGTCACCGCCTACAGGGCGGTGACAGCTGGAAAGGCCAATTATGAAGGATTAGGAAGACACCTAGTGGAGATTAGCGGGGTGGGTGGGATAGAGGGTAAGGAAGGTCCCAAGATTAGTGCGGCGGCAGCTGGAAAGGCCAATTATACAGGATTAGAAAGTCACCTGGAAGTGATTAACGATGGGAGTAGGGTAAAGGAATGTTTCAAGGTCAGAGCAGATAGAGTTGAAAGTGAGGTCGGGGCGGAGGGGAATTATACCTTATTTGTAAGGAATTTAATTGATGGACAGTAAAAAAATATTCCTTATAGGGAAATAAGGTCAAGAAAGAGTGACCCAAAATGGATGACCACTAGTTTAAACACAACATTGGAGTAAAAAGAAACATGTATTTAAGATTCAAGGCAGGACAGGTAAGCACAGAACATTATAATGTGATGGCGAGGACAGTGAAGAAATTAACTCGAGTAGCTAAGAACAATTATGAGATTAAAGTAGCAGGACAGGCGAAAAGTGACCCTAAGGGGTTCTATCAGGTATATAAAACCAATACAAGGGAATTAGTGGGGCCGTTAAGGTCAGGACAGGGTGAGGTCTTAAATACGGACGAAGATATGTGTAAAAGTCTAAATGATTATTTCTTAAGTGTTTTTACTGAGGAGGATACACAGAAAATACCTGAAAGTGAACAGATGTTCAAAAGAAGCGATGAGGAGAAACTCAAAGATATTGTGATAACTAGGGAAATGGTGGAAGACGGGATAGATAATATGAAGAATTTTAAATCACCAGGACCAGATGAAGTGTATCCCAGGGTATTAAAGGAATGCAAGAAGGTTGTTAGTGAGTCGTTAGTGCACATTTTTAGGAATCGGTTGAGATAGGCGATGTGCCATTATTGTGGAGGAAAGGAAATGTTTTTCCCATATTTAAGAAGGGGGACAGGACTAAAGTCAAATTATCGACCCGTAAGTCTAACGTCAGTGGTAGGTAAACTATTGGAATCTATTATTGCAAAAAAACATTAGAGAGCACTTAGATAAACATAAGTTTGATCAATGATTCACAACATGGATTCACCAAAGGTAGGTCATGTCTCACCAATTTATTGAGTTTTATAGGAAAGTTTATGAGACGGCAGATAATGATAAGGATTATGATATAATATATCTGGACTTTAGTAAGGCATTTGACAAAGTACCACACGAGAGACTGTTAAATAAGGTTAAGGCTCATGGAATAGATGGGAAGGTTCTTCGTTGGAACAGAGCTTGGCTAAGTAATAGGCAACAAAGGGTTACAATTAATGGTTCTAAATCTGAATGGGGGCAGGTAACGAGTGGAGTTCCACAAGGGTCTGTTTTGGGTCCATTACTATTTTGATTTACATCAACGACTTGGATAGTGGGATTAGCAGTGATATCAGCAAGTTTGCTGATGATACTAAAGTAGGTAGGATTATTGGATCACACTCTGATGTAAACATATTGCAGGGAGACTTAGATAAACTTAATGAGTGGGCAGTCAGATGGCAGATGGAATTTAATATTGATAATTGCAGCGTTATGAATGTTGGTAGAAAAAACCCTGGTAATAGATACACCATACGCAATGTATCGCTGAAAAGATCAGAAGGTGAAACAGATCTTGGGGTAAGGGTGAGCCCAGACCTCCGACCTAGGAAACAATGTATTGAGGTCTAGAAATAGAGCAAATAGAGTGCTAGGATTCATTACCAGAAGTGTTAAAGGTAGAAGTGCGGAAGTTATTCTAAAGATTTATCTGGCTCTAGTCAGGCCTCACCTAGACTATGCGGTTCAGTTTTGGTCTCCATATTACAGGATGGTATAGCCTTGTTAGAAACAGTGCAGAGAAGGATGACCAAAATGATACAAGGGATGCGTAACTTTAGTTATGAGAGGAGATTGAAGTTATTAAAGTTACACTCACTCGAGAGACGCAGAGTAATGGGCGATCTGATAGAAGTTTTTAAGTGGATAAAGGGATTTAATAAAGGAGAGGTAGGAAAAGTTCTTACGGCTTTTAACCAGGGTAGAACAAGAAGTAATGGATTCAAGTTGGAAAAGCGTAGATTTAGAAAGGAAATAGGGAAAAACTGGTTCACAATAGGGCGGTGAATGAATGGAATGGTCTCAGTAGAAAGGTAGTTAGTGTGGAGTCATTAGGGAGCTTTAAAGAGGGGCTGGATAGGTTCATGGATGGGGATGAAAGGTGGATGTAGGTAGTGTAAGGTGACAGGAACTACCACGTGTAGGCCTCGCGGCCTCTTGTAGCTTCCTTATTTTCTTATGTTCTTACGTTGAGGCTCCTACGCTGTGCCCCCTTCTGTATTCTTATGGAAGAAAAATAAATAAAAACCTACAAGAAGCTTCCTAAGGACTTTCACTTATCCCTGGATTACGCGGATAAGGCGACACATGGCGCAGTGAAACAACTTCTACAGGGATATACACAGAACACAGCAAGCTTCAGTGTCTACGCGATCTGGTGGCATCACGAAGTGGTGATAGCGTCCTGTGCAGTTACAGCGGACTTGTGCGTGTGTTATGAAGGTACTGTGCATCCAGTGTGTTCAGTGAAGTCCTAGTGTCATTTTTGTGTCTCAAACTGGCATTCTAAGGGCACTTCCTGGCCATTTTCTTGGCGCGGAGCGGAGAGCGTGACAGCACATCCCTCCTCATCTCTGTCTAGTGGGTGACTGAGGTGACGCCGCTGCGACACGAGTCCAGCTACCCGCCTAGCCTCTACCCGCCCAACACTGACACGCACACACACACACACGCAAGTATACTGTCTCCCTTGGACTGTCTTGTAAAGGCTATTTTACATAATTCTGCCTACAAGACGCCAGCGACTGACAAGTCTTATCAGTGTAGACTTCGTCTAATTCAGTCTACGCCACCATGACCATGGAAACACGGGCCACATCGAGGAACCATGCAGCCGACACCCCTCAACTCGACGACGAGTTATCTCCCGACCCCTCGCCACCAGTTTCACTTTCACCTGGAGATGCGGAACGAAGGTCTCCTTCCCCACCACAGGGTCCAGACATCCTGTGCCTACTCAAATGGATGGAAGATACGAGACGTAGGGACGAGGAAAGGAGACGACGAGAAGAGGAAGCTAGGAGACACGACGATCTCCTACGCCGAGAGGAGGACAACGCAAAATTCGAGGCGTTAATCTCCATGCTGGCACCTCAGAGTCCGCTTCCACCCACAGCAGCGAGTGCTAACGCGACTACTGCCCCAACACACCCGCCCCCACAAAAGGCTACTACTCAGACACCACCACCACTTCAACCTGACGCTACGTTCCAGATATTCAGGGAATGGAGACGTCGTTGGCACGATTATGCTACGATGGTGAATTTGTCTAGCCTACCTCAGCCCAAACAACTCATCCAGCTACGCATGTGCCTCTCCCTGGAAACACAGCATGCTCTGGAGCACACTTTATACATATAACACCTTCTACAGACAAGTCCGTCGACGAGATATTGGATGCTCTCCAGTTACATATCAAGGGGCTACGTAACGAGGTCTTACGCAGGAGAGTTGTTCAACTGCAAGCAGTTGGACGGTGAATCGTTTAACGATTTCTACGTCCGCCTGCGCCGCGTCGCGGAGGAAGTTGACGTCTGCCCCGGGCAATCATCTGTCTGCCAGGAGACCCAAATCAAGACGGTGATCCTGATGGGTGTAAGATGGAGCTGGCCAGCGCTACTCCCTGGAGGAAATTGCTCTCTTCAGACGTGTCACAGCCTGCCGCTGTTACAGCCGCCAGGTGTGCAACCTCTGCCTTGCCCATTAAAAAATTTAGAAAAAATTAAGCGTAAGGGAAATGTAAAAACCCTTTTATTTGGGCCGGGGGGGGGGGGAAAATTAAGTTTTCGCGGGCCACGGGGTCGTAAACCCAGAGTGCAGGTGGGAATCGAGTACGTTGAGGCCCCTACGCTGTCCCCCCTTCTGTATTCCTAAAACGGGGGCTTAGCGGGAACATTTGGGGGCCCCGGGGGGGTTTAAATTCCTGGGGGGCCCCCCCTTTTAAAAGTTTACAGGGGGGTTTTGGGGAGGGAGGCGAGCAAAGTGGCCTAACCAGCTGGGGGGTTTGGGGACCCCCCCGGGGAAATTTTTTAAAAAATAAAACATTTTTTTGGTGCATTTTAACACTTTAGATTTTTTCAATGCCCATAAATTCTTTTTAACCCGGGAATTTATAAACCCTTTTGAGGCCTCAAAGTACGATAAATTTAAAACAAAAACTCAAGGTTTTAAAGGTCAATTTGTAGAGGATCATGGGAGTTTTTTGATTGAGTGATTTTTTGGGGGCCCCCCTCCCCAGGGGGCTGGGGGGGGCGTTTTCAAACCCACCCCCCCCCCCGCCCCCCCCCCCCCATTAGCTACGCCACTGTTCCTATGAAGAAAAAGGGAAATAAAAAACCTACAAAAAGCTTCCAAGGGAACTTTCATTATCCCGGGATTACGGGGAAATAGGGACACGGGTTTTCCCAAATAGCCCCTTCTACGGCCGCCTTTTGCCGTAAAACCGCCAAAAAATGACGTCACCATCCCCCGTTTGCGGGGGTATTTGTGGTACGGGGACAGTTTGCACCTCCGCTCGAGGGGACACCGCCGAGGGGAGAGATTATTGATTTTAAACTTTGTACAGCACCCGTACAGCGGTCCCCCCCCCGGTTTGGGGTAGACTTTTTTGTGACGTCATTGTGACTCTTTGCTTTTTATTTTTTTTGGGACGGCGGCCGTACAAGGGGGTTTTTTGGGAAACCCGGGCCTTTACCGGGGACCTGGAGGAGGGGGCCCCCGGCCAAACGCATCGGGGGCCCGGGCCCAAGTGCACGGACAACCCACTGTGAATTTACCAAACCCGATTTTCCCGCCAAAAAACCCCCCCTTTCCCGGTGGGGCCCTTTTTAAAAGGCATATTTCCCGGGGGTCTGCTGCCCCCCCCTTTCCCGCGTGGGGCGCGAGTTTTTGGGGACGTTTTTTCCCAAAGGGGGGGGGAGGGGCAGGGGGAAAATCAAAAAACTAAAATTTAATTTGAGATCAATCATAAATAAAATTGCTTGAAAGTAAAGGACTTCTGCTGTGGGGGGAGGAATATGGGGGGGTGTATGATTGCGGGCGGGCCAAGGTCACGCTAACCCCGCTCTCTTACGGGTGTCGGCCCCCACCCCCGTCGGGGACATAGAAACCGCCCCCACCCCCAATTCCCGGGAGTCATAACCGAAGCACAACAATTGCCGAACCCATGTTATACGTTTATGAAAAACAAAGTATCGCTCAATCATTAGTAAAAATTCATAACACTTTTTGGGGGCCTACAGAATGGGGAAAAAATCAAAAAAATGCGTTAACATCATTTTTTCCCCTTTCCCGGATGCTGAAAGGAAAATCTATATAAAACCAAAAAGATTTACCTTTTTTTGAAGTTTCACGCGACTCGAAATTTTGAATATCGGGGGACCCTACCTAAAGATGCTGCGGGAAGCGTGAAGGCATTGGGAAAGGGCAGGGGCCTTTGGGCAAAAAAAGTTCCCAAAACCCTTTTTTGATTTCAAACTCAGCAACACCCCTTTTTAAAATGAGCCCCAAAACAGAAGGTCGTGTTTCCTGTACAGGCCCCGGGGGGGAGGGGGAAAGGGTAAAGGCCTTCACAGGGTTTGGGGGGCCTGTGTTGATCAACGGCACTGGGCCCCTGTCTGAAACTCCATGCTTTTGGGAAAAAGGGGTGACGCACACGGAGCATTGAATATTGGCTTCAATTTTCAGTAAAAAAAGAAACCCACCCCAAAAGGCGCCCCAAACACCCCCCCAACCACCACCCCCCCTTTCAGGAAGCCCGAGGTGGTGGCCTTGGGAACAAAACTACAAGAAGGGCCAAAAAGGGGCCGGTGGGACAAAAGGGACTTTGGGTGCCCGAGATAATCCCCAAAATTGTTATGATAAACCCAATGATCCTTACCATGGTTACACCACCCCGAGGCCTACCACGACCGGGCCCCCTTCTTAGGCTGGCTTCAGGGGCCCCCTTTGCAGGGGGACGGGTGTGTGTGGTGTGGTGGGGTGTGTGTGTGTGTGTGTGTGTGTGTGTGGGGTTTTGTGTGGTCCCGTGTGCGTGGGGTGTTTTGGGGTTTTTAAATTTATCTGTTTTTCCCAAGGAAAAAAAACTAAGTCGTATGTCCCGTCTCCAAAATAATTATCAAGCTTGACTTTAGGGGACGTGCATATTCAGGCATTTACCCCCCCCTTATCCAGGTTTTTCCCACAGTTTAAAAAGATTGAATGGGAAGTTATACTTCTAATTCTCTTGGGTTTTCCGTCGGGGAAATGATCACTGTTAACTGTGCGCAGGTGATGGGGGAGAGCAGCGTCCCCTGCCGTACTTCACTCAACCTGGCGGCGAGCACACCCCCGCAAATCCTCCTAAAATTTTGAATGGTCATTTTGGGAAAATTGGGACTTTGTGTTTGCAAAGAAAATCCGAAAAACAAACACCCTTTTTTTTTAGCTGTCCGAAAACCCGCTAACAAATTTGGCTTCCCCCAATTTTTGGAAAAGTTGGGGTTTTGCGGAAATATTTGTGGAAGTACCCCCCTCGCTACACAAAAAACCACAATCCACTTTACATTACGGATAAAAAGGACTTTTTCTTCACGTTGGCGGGGTTTCCCATCACCCCAGGTGTCTCCCGGGGGGGAGCAGAGAGCGAGGGGGGCATAAACCGGCCACCAAGCGCGCTCACTGGCTCGGTGACACTGAATTTGGGTTGCTTCCCAAGGCCACGTACTTTTTAAAAACCCATATGTTGAAAAATTTTTGACAATCACATTTTGTAAGTCGAGGGACAGTAGTAACTAAATAAGATAATTAACCATTTTTTTTCTATTAGGTGGGAAAACCCACCTCCTACCTGCGGGAGGTAAAAACAAGCCCAGTTTTCCCGGTGGACCCGGGTTGTGACACAGCTACCCCAACTTGCCCCACTAGCGGAAAAAAATTTTTTTGGCCTCAGGGCTTCGGGGAGACCCTGTGTGCCGGACACCCTGACGGAGGGCGGGACGCTTGCCAGGTAAATTTCCAAGCCAACCCCTCACGGGGACCCTGACTCACTGTTGGGGTTCAAAGGGTCTGTTTTGACTGGTGAGCTCAAATGAATTTTTTCTTCCTCTGTTTGGGCACGAAAACTGAACCCCGGGTTTTACCCCTCCCTCAAGGTGACTCGGGCGGGCCCCCCGATGTCTCAGGACAAAACCCCGGGGCTCTTCGTGCGGAGGCTCGTGTCTCGTGGCTTTCGGCTGGGGGCCACAAGGGCTAAACCCCCGGGCCAGTACCCCTGCGTTACCCCCCCTACCTCGCCGGATCAAGAAATCGCGTTTAAAAGTCTTTTAAATCCCCAGGGCTTGGGCTTGAAGTGGAATGAGGGGCCATCCCAAAGGGAAATTTCATGATAAAACCCCTTGGGAAATTTTGGGGAAAAAACCCCCCAAAAAAACATTGCATTCATTGTTTTGTGAGTAGGGTTTTATGCCAGGGAAAAGGTTTTCGTTCGCAGCGAAAAAGGAACCCCAAACCAAATAGGACGCACCCAATTTTCTCGGACTCTTTTGCCTTTTTTGTTTCTTTGATTGCCCCAAAATTTAATTTTTTTGTTAATTGAATTACGCCAAAAAAATTTTTGGACGGGTTTTGGGATGAGAACTTACCAGGGTGGGTTTTCCTAACTTAGAAATTTTTTACTTTTAAAAGTTCTCCGGGTTCACGAGTTTTTTCCCCAAAAAGGGTTTCTGGGGCCTTTTGGGGGCACAAGGCCCCCAAGGTTGAGCCCAAAACCCCTGGGGGGTCTCTACGCACCCCTCTTTTATCTTTCCCAAAATCCCTTTCCCCCCCCTTCCCCCCCCCCCCCGACTCGGGGAAATTTCAATTCCTCAAGGGGAAATTTAAAACTCCGTACTTACTCTCCTCCAAAACCCCCTCCCTCCTTTAAACTTCCCACCAAAGAAAAAGGTCCCAAGCTTGCGTTTAAAATTTTTCCACAAAAAAACTTTTAAAAAAAATTTTCCGTCAAAAGTGCAGAAGGAGAAAGACACATGAAGAATTTTAAAAAAAATACCAAATTTTGCGACGACTCGTATATTGATTAAGCCTCCCAAAAAGCCCTTTTTTCCCTCACAAAAGCCCCCAAAGGCCCTCGCCATGTACAAGTATCAAAAATCCCCCCCCTCCCCCCCCTCCCCGACCGCTCCCTCCTCCCCCCTACCTTTCCCCCATTTTCCTCCTTCAGATCCGTCAAATCTTTTCCTTTTTTCATACTCTATATTTTTTAGCACCCTCCAAGGAGGAGAGAGAGCTGTCTGGTTACAGTGGGGATCCATCCAGCGCGTCGATAAGTGACAAATTCTTTAAACAAAACAAAACAAAAAACCCCTGCCCTATTTTACTCGTGATAAAAATGGAAAACCCCACACACATAAAATTTTCCCCTCATATTTTTCAGGTTTTCTATGGAATTTCATGGGGGAAAAAAGAGAAATATCATAATTTTTTAAAAAAAAAAAGGTAGCTGAAACTTAGTACGTAACTTGTTTTCCAAACCCCCCGAACCCAAAAATTCCCACCCCGGGGAACCCTAACACTCCAGCACCGGGTTTGGGCTTGGCGCCCTTGATGTGCAGCTTGCGTCGTGCGCAACCTGGAAGACCCCGCCCCCCACCCACCCGGGTCCCTGAAACCCTGGGGGGACAGGACCCCCGCCGCACCCGGGGGGTTGGCCTCCTCGTTCCTCCCCTGCGTCGGGTTTAAAAGTGCGCTCCCTGAAAAATTTTGGTTACTTATGGGGGGCTCCTCCTGCAGGGGAAGGACCTGCTCTTTTAGCCTTTAACCCGCAAAGTCTCCCAACCCCAGTGTGCTTTCCTCCTGCTAGGGGTGGCCCGAATCCCGTAGGGGGGCTCGTCCCGCTTTTTCGGTCCAGGGGTGACGGTACAAGAAAATCCGGGCCCTGCCGGTTGGGCCAACATGTACCCAAACCTGCATGCGCAGAAAATCTGTCCAAACAAACAGACGGGCGCGGGGCGTCCTGGGACCAAATAGCACGATTCTTAAAGGGCGGGATGGGCGGCCCCACCGTTTTTGGAAAATCCGTAGCACGAGTTTTCAAATTTTTGGGTAAATTTGGTCTTATTAAAAAGGCACAATAAGGTACAAACCCCAAGCTGTTCACCATTTCTAAATTTAAATATTAAGTTTTTGTGGGATTTTTTTGGGGTATTCCCCTTATCCTGGGGTGCAGAAGACACTCTACCCCAATTTTTCCACGAATTTTTAAACCAAAATTTTGGGTAAATTTCAACCTTTTTCTGTATAAAAGTATACAATACCCAATAATTAGATTTCCGGGGTGATCCTTCCTTGCCACCCTGTACCTTATTTTTTACTACCCGTAATTTTTAAGGGAAATTCCTTACTATTCGTACTTTAAATTTTCCTGTCAAACCTTGGTAAGGGTCCAAGGGGACTAAAGTGTAGGGATTATGTCCCCTCAAAAAACTTTAAATTTTGCCCTTTTTGATAAATTTCGGCATTTATTGTAAGGGAAACCCTCTTTCATGTAGCCCCCTGTCAGGACCCAAATATAAAAGCGTCGTCTGCTTTTTTACAAAAAAAGAGTTCGGGGCATGCGCTGGACCATCCGGTGTCGTGTGAACCCGCAATCTGTTTTTGAGGGGCAGGGCCGCCTTTTTTACTAAAAAAAGAAAAAGCGGGGTGCGCATGGGGAAGGCGAATATTATTTTAGTAAATTGAGTAAAGGGCCTATTTCATTCCTATATTTTTTCTAATTTTCCTGTAAATCTCCAGCTATGTTTTCGTAGGACGCCTGGGGAAAGCATTTTTTGGGTCAAAAAGTCTGTTAGGCCCTCTACATTTAATTTTCTGAAAAAAAAAATTCGCCTCCCCCGTAAGCGTAGTTCCGTTTTCTTTTGTTAGTAAAAAAAAGGGGGAATGGACCTCATAAAAAAACTGCTGGGGGGGCACACGACGAATTGCGCTTGCGTTGAGGCGAATATATTTTTTAGTATATTGATGTAGAGGGCCTAACATGACTTATTGATCAACAAATGCATGCCCAGGCGTCCTACGACAACAAATCCGTCCTTGTTTATCAACAAAGGGGGGGAGGGGGGGGCGCGAACTGCACTTGCCCGGAGGCGAAAGTTTACTAACAAAGATTTGTTATCAGCAAAACACCTTCACAGGCGTCCTTCGACAACATGGCTGGAGATTTACAGGAAAGATTAGCCAAATAAAGGGATGAAATAGGCCCTTTACATCAATTTACTAAAATCATATTCGCTTCTGCCCATGCGCAGTTTGCGTTTCCTTTTGTTAGTAAACAAAGGCGGACTGCACCTCATAAACAGACTGCTGGTCACACGTCACCGGTTGGTCCAGCGCATGTGCAGAACTCTGTTTTGTAAACAAACAGACGACGCGTTATATTTGGTCCTGACAGCGCTTCATGCAAGATGGATTCTTACAATATAATGCCGACATTTGATCAAGAATGGCTGAATTTAAAGTTATGATGGACATAATGCACTACACATTAGTCACTGGGAAGCCTTACCAAGGTTTGACAGTAAATGAAGTACGAATAGTAAAGAATTTACGTATAAGAATTACGTGTAGTAAGGAATAAGGTACGTGTGGCAAGGAAGGATCACTCATAACATTTATATTATTGGTTATATGTATTCTGTATACAGCAAAAAGTTGAAAGTTAAGCCAAAATTTGGCTTTAAATTCGTGGAAATTGAGGTAGAGTGTCTTCTGTCAAACTCCAGGATAATTCGGAATACGCCATAAAATGCACAATAACTTAATATTTTGATTTATAAATGGTGAACAGCTTCGTCTTGTACCTATTTTGTGCCCTGTTTTTATAAGACTCAAATTTACCCCATAATATGTAAACTATGTGCTACGGATCTTCCATACCGCCCTACCGTAGATAACAGTAAAGTCGCCACCTGCAATCATGTCGCCAAGCGCCATATATTACGAATTATAGCATTACTACTGATTTTTATGTGCCACTGAAGATGATACACAGTAGTTTATATCATGACTGTATAATCTACTCTGTTTCAGCGTTGTTTTATGCTTTATATCTGCGAGTATATACGATTTCAAATTTCACTACTCGTTTTTTTTTCGGGCGACGACGGCTGCGGGAGGACACTCAGTAAATAAACACTAGATGGCGACTTTTTTGTTGGTAGCCACTTTGCAGATATTTTTGTCATTTGTTCATTTATAACCATACTATGACACAGATGAAGACACAAAATGACACAGAGTCTTCAGATAGCCCCTTCTAACTTTCCTGAAATTATGGATGTAGAAATGTAAGTATTAACGCCACCACACGTCTGTAAGCAGAAAAAAAAGTTGTCCTGGCGACTTTACTGTTATCTACGGTAGAGCGTCGTGCTATTTGGTCCCAGTGACAGACCGCGTCGTCTGTTTGTTTACATGCACAGAGTACTGCGCATGCGCTGGACCAACCGGCACGACGGATCTTCTCTGTACCGTCACACCGGGACCGACGACAGCGGGACGAGCCTCCCCTGCAGGACGCAACAGCCTCGCAGGAGGCCAAGCACACTGAGGTGGGAGACGTGCTGGTGAAGGCTGAAGAGCAGGTCCTTCCCCTGGAGGAGGCAGACCCCATAAGCAGTCAAAATCTTCAGGAGTCGCACATTTCAGCTGACGCAGGGGAGGATGAGGAGGCCAACCGCCTGGTGCGGCGAGACGTCCTGTGCCCCCACGGTTCATGGAGCGGGTGGGTGGCGGGGCGCGGTCTTCCAGGATGCAGCACGATGCAAGCTGCACATCAAGGGTGCCAAGACCAACGTGCTGGAGTGTTACGTCACCGTCGAGATCTTTGTTCGCGGAGGAGTTGACAAACAAGTCTACGTAGCTAAGTTCTCAGCTACCTTTTTTTTGTCTCCCAAATTATGATATTTCTCATTTTTTCTTAGTTGAGCATTCAATAGAAAACCTGACAAAAGTATGGGTAACTTTTATATATGTGTGCGTGTCCGTATTTTTATCAAGAGTAAAATATGGCATGTGTGCTACAAAATATAGAGTATGATAAAAGTGACAAAGGTTTGACGTGCTCTGAAGGAGGGATGAGGGAAAGGTAGGAGGGAGGGAGGGAGCGTTCGTGGAGTGGGGGGAGGGAGGGATTTCTGCATACTTATACACTGGCGATGCTTTGGGGCTGTTGTGAGGGAGGGAAGGCTTGTTGGGAGTCTTAATCAATATACTTGAGCTTTCGCAGAATTGGAATCTTTTTCTAGTGTCTTCATGTGTCTTTTCTCCTTCTATCACTGTTGACAGGAGAATTATGAAAGTTTAGTGTGGGAAAGTATGTTAACGCAAGCTTGGGACCTCTACGTTGGTGGGAAGATAAAAGGGATAAAAAATAAATGAGAAGAAGGAGAATTGTTGTGGGGGGAGAGAAGGGGGGGAAGGGAGTAAGTAAACAGATGTATTGATTTGAGACACTTGGATTTTGAAACCTTGTAAAACTTTCCAGAATGGGGGGAAAAAGAGAAGGGGGAGAGAATGGGAGGTTTGGGAGATAAGAGAAGAGGTGCAAAAAGAGTAGACCGCCCCACCAATTTATATGAAGTTTGGTGCCCTCCACCTTGAGGGGATTGTGTGACGCCAAGGCCCTAGGAATATCTTTTGGAGAAAAACCTCGTGAAAGTCCATTGGGGATCCTTAAAAGGGCCCATCACTTCTGAAGAAGGCAAAGAGCACCTCTGGTAAGAGACTGATGGCAGATCCGTCCAACAACCTTTTCTCGTAATGTCTGAGCTGGCAATCAATCAGGATTGCAACAAGTGTCCGGCAAACAAAAGGTGATCTGCCGATGCCATGAGCCCGGTGCGTCAGTTGTGGTTGGAGTAGCTGTGTCACACGACCCGAGGAACCTTTTACCTGGATAGGAGGTACTCACATAAAATGAACTGTAATTATTTATTTTGTTCCTTAGATGTTTGTGCTCTCAAACTTTCCAAGTGGTTGTATATAAGTTTCCTTGATGGCCTCTCAGTTACCGCCTTAGCCAGGACGTCTTGGTGGCCTTGAGATGTCAAAGTTATGTTAGGCAGCACACGGAGCTGATGAACTCCTGCCAACGTGAATAACAGTACTTTCATCAGTAATGTATGTGTGCTTGTGTGTGTGTAGCAGAGGTGGGTACTTCCACAAATATTTCAGCAAACCGCAACTTCCGCAATTGCGGAAGTCCTAATTCGTTAGCGGATTTGCGGATAGTTAAAAAATTGCTAATTTGTTTTTGCGGATATACTTCCGCAAACGCAATATGTCCACAATTTCCAAAGCGACCATTCAAAGTTTGAACAGGATTCCTGCGCGGCTGCGCTCGCCGTCCAGGTTGAGTGGAGTACGGCAGGGGACGCTGCTTTCCCGCATCACCATGCGCACAGTTAACAGTGAGCATTCACAGACGTAAACAAGAGAGATATCTAGAAGTATAACTTCCCATACAGATCCATTGAACTGTGGAATAACCTGGATAAGGGGGTGGTACATGCCATGAATATTCACGACTTCAAAGTCAAGCTGTATAATAGTAGTTTTCGAGACGGGACAGTACGAGCTTAGTTCTTTTCCTGTAAATCAGACTAAATGAACACACAAAAAACACACACACACACACACACACACACACACACACACACACACACACACACACACACACACACACCACACACATCAACACACACAACACACATACACAACACATACACAACACACACACACACACACACACACACACAAACACACACACAACACACACACACACACACACACACACACAACACACACACACACACACACACACACAACACACACACACACACACAACACACACACACACACACACACACACACACAACACACACACACACAACACACCCCACACACACACACACACATGCAGTCACCTGCAGGGGCACCCGTGAAGCCAGCCTAAGAAGGGCCAGGCCGTGGTAGGCCTCGGGGTGGGTGTAACCAGGATAGGGCAACATCTCAGTCACACCAAAGTCTTGGTGATCCGCACCGTCGTTGTCGTCCTTGTAGTTGTGTTCACCAAGGCGCACCACCTCGGGCTTCCTGCAAAGGAGTGGAGGTGGTGGTGTTTGCGCGCTGTGTGGGTTGCTTTTGTTACTGAAAATTGTAGCCAATATTCAATGCTCCGTGTGCGTCACTCACTTGTCGAAGAAGCAGTGGAGGGCAGACAGGACCCATGTGGCCTCCCCCGTTGATTTTTAACACTGGCTTCCGCAGAACGCACTGTGATTTAAAGGAGTGTTGCTGAGTTTGAAATCAACAGAGTTGGTAACTTTTCTTACTAACCATCCAAGGCCATGCGTTCTCCAAGGCCCTCCGCTCCCTGCAGGTCCTTGATGGAAATCTTCACGATATTCAAAGTTTCGAGTCGCAATGAAGTCTTCAACGAAAGGTAAATCTTCTGGTTCTATTTATATTTTCCTTTCAGCATCCAGGAAGGTAAATGATGATGTTAACGCATTTCTTGAATTTTTTCCACATTCTGTAAAGCAAAAAAATACGTGTTATGAATTTGATAATAATAGTATTGAAGCGAATACTTTGTTTATTCATAGACTATAACATGGCTTCGGCAATTGTTGTGCTTCGGTTATGACTCACGGAATGTTGGTGGTGGTGGTGCTATGTCCGTGACGGGCTGGGGGCCGACACCTGTAAGAGAGCTGTGTTAGCGTGACCTTGCCTGCCAGAAATCAGTACAGCACGCCATATTCCTCCCCGCACACCAAGCTACTCCTACTTTCAAGCAAGTGATGGATCTCAATTAGTTGTAGTTTTCTGATTTTCTTCCCTCGCCCCTCCTCCCATCCTTGGCACCAACGTCCCCACACTCGCGTCACACTCACGTGGGACGGCGGGGCAGCAGACCACAGAAATATGCCTTTGAAAGCCGCACCGGACGGGCGGGTTGTGGCGAAAGTCGGGGTGGTAAAGTCACAGTGGCGTATGTCCGTGCACCTGGCCGGCGCCCCTGAGTGCATGGTGCAGGCGTCCCCCTCCTCCAGCGTCACGGTTAACAGGAAACACGATGCGACTCCCGCCTTGTAGGAGGCCAGCTAACGCGGTAAAAGGAAAAATCTAATTGTGGCGTAACGTTACACATCTTTTATCAGCAAAAATTGAGAGAGTATGTATGTAGCACTGTTATGATAGTAAAGGTGTGTTCGTACCTGTGGCTGCGCTCAACACCGCCGCCAAGAGTGCACCAAGACAGCGCCCTGGGCAGACATCAGAGAGAGTTAAAGGGCACGGTGTTTAGCTTACTAACTTCCTCAAATTTGTACACCCGGAAGTCGCGGGGATTCTGGTACGAGATATGGGAGTGGCGCTACGGTGTCACTATGGGCTTCGATAGTGATTGTGAGCGAGTACAATTACGTCACAGCCTCGCCAACGAATCACATAGAAATTTTCTCAAAAAGTTTCAGCCAATCACAAGGCTTCCACGCTTCAGCTTGTTTATAAACAAATTCATCATCCACACCAAACTCCACCCTTCTTCCTCCTCTCTCTTCCACCTCCTAGCTTCTCTCCTCCTCTTCCTCCTCCTAACCTTTTCTTATACGAAGACTACTCCCAATAACACTTGCTGAAATGTGTGTTACAAGGCTTATATTTATTACTGCTGCCACCACCACTACCATCACCGCTGCCACCACCACTACCATTACCGCTGCCACCACTACAACCACCCACCAACTGCTATAAGAAAAGGTACTTCTTCCTCCTCCTCCTCCTCCTCCTCCCCACCTCCTAGCTTCTCCCTCTCCTTCTCCTCCCCCTCTTCCTCCTCCCAACCCCTTCCCACAGCAGCCGGCAGCAGTTGCAGTAGCAGCAGCAGCAATAGCAGCAGCAGAAGCAGCAGTAATAAAATATGAGCCGTGTTTTTGTCGTCCAAGCATCGTCTTAGTACACGAAGACCACTCCAATAACACGCTGAAATGTGTTACACGGCTTATATTTTATTACTGCTGCCACCACTACCACTATCACCGCTGCCACTACCACAACTACCACCAACTGCTACAAGAAAAGGCTAGGAGGAGAAGGAGAAGGAGATACCCATCACGGCTGGGATGGAACAAGGGCTTGGGTTTTATTAAGGAAAAGGGAGCCATTATACCTTCAGTCTGATGCGTGGCGGTTAGTGGCAGCTACCCGCCGGGTGGTGAAGCGAGGTGGTCTCGGTCAGGGTCTCGGTGAGGTGCCGCCGTTCACCACTCGGCCCATCACCCCATAATAAACTCACCACGAGTGTAGGAGATAGTTTTAAGGCCTAATTTCATTTGTATACTTGCCCTGTTCAGTTCTTGAGTCAGAAAACATCATATATACTCAATTTATGAGTATTTTTATGTATATTGCGTGCTCTACAACTGCCTGGAGGCAGTTGCCTGGTTTTGACAGCTCAACGTCTTTAAATACGTCATCAATCTGCCCGCAGAATGCCAAAAGTTGCCCAAAACAGCTGTTGAAAGTCGCTAGGTCGTGAAGACCGGAAGTTAGCCTCTCTGAATGTAGCCTCTGGAGACGTCCATGCCGCCGTGCTGCTGGACGCGCCGGTACTGCCGCCCGCCGCTTTGCCTCACACTTTTATAACCTGTTTTGTTCTCTCATTACCTGTTTCCACACCAGGGTTTTTTTCCTACCACGAACTTGATCTTGACAAATCTGCCCAGAATAAACAAATAAATAAATAAATAAATATATAAAATATGCAGACTAACGGTGACCTTCCACTTTCTTTTACATTATTTAAAATCATTGGATATAATATTTTTCAAGCCAGATGCAATTCTTCCCCCCGCCGAGGCGTGCCACGTGTGCCCCGTGGCCCGGTATCCGAGCCTGCCGCTGCCCCGGGGGACTTTCCCTCGAGACGCACACGACCAGCTGCCACGAGATACCAACAAACACGGACAATTTTTTTTTAATCCTGGAAAATCCTACTAATATTGATGTTTTTTGTAAGAAATTCTTTAAGTTTCGTGGTTTGTTGATGTTGGAGGAATTATTACACCTGAATAAATAACGTCGAGATCTCTATTGAAAAAATTTTTGGGTTTTTTTGAGNGATCTCCATGCATCGTGTTACAGGAATAACGCGAATCGCTTGTGAGGGAATCTAACAGATTTGATCAATGCTCCCAGCGTCTACGACACAATCCGTTGTTTACAAAAAGGGGGGAGGGGGGGCGCGAACTGCACTTGCCCGGAGGCGAAAGTTTACTAACAAAGATTTGTTATCAGCAAAACACCTTCACAGGCGTCCTTCGACAACATGGCTGGAGATTTACAGGAAAGATTAGCCAAATAAAGGGATGAAATAGGCCCTTTACATCAATTTACTAAAATCATATTCGCTTCTGCCCATGCGCCGTTTGCGTTTCCTTTTGTTAGTAAACAAAGGCGGACTGCACCTCATAAACAGACTGCTGGTCACACGACACCGGTTGGTCCAGCGCATGCGCAGAACTCTGTTTTGTAAACAAACAGACGACGCGTTATATTTGGTCCTGACAGCGCTTCATGCAAGATGGATTCTTACAATATAATGCCGACATTTGATCAAGAATGGCTGAATTTAAAGTTATGATGGACATAATGCACTACACATTAGTCACTGGGAGCCTTACCAAGGTTTGACAGCAAATGAAGTACGAATAGTAAGGAATTTACCTATAAGAATTACGTGTAGTAAGGAATAAGGTACGTGTGGCAAGGAAGGATCACTCAGAACATTTATATTATTGGGTATATGTATACTGTATACAGCAAAAGGTTGAAAGTTAACCCAAAATTTGGCTTTAAATTCGTGGAAATTGAGGTAGAGTGTCTTCTGTCACTCCAGGATAATTCGGAATACGCCATAAAATGCACAATAACTTAATATGTTGATTTAGAAATGGTGAACAGCTTCGTTTTACCTATTTGTGCCTGTTTTAATAGACTCAAATTTATCTAAATGTAAACTATGGACTTCCATAAGGCGGGCATCCATACCGCCCTAGAGGATAAGGTCCCCTGACATGCCGCAGCGTCTTTTGATTTAATAGCTACATGGTTTATGGCATGCAGGAAACCGGTCTACGGATCTCTTGTACCTCACACTGGACGAGCGTGGACTTAGCCTCCCCTGCGAGCAGCCTAAGAGTCAATCACTAGCTGGTATGTTGCTGGCGAGAGGCTGAGAGAGGTCCTCCCCTCAAGAAGCATGACCACCTTATTACGGAAAACTTTCAGATTTGCCATTTTCACCCACGCAGGGAAGACCAGAGGCCAAGAACAGAAGGCACAGGTTTGAGCCCCTCAATTTCCTAATTGTGTGATGTCACGTTTCAACACACCTGTAAGCAGAAAAAAACGTATCCGGGCCGACTGACGTTTTGCCTGATCCGTGTCTATCTTGTCCCGTCAGATCCTTCGGTTGTTAGCATTGCCACAAGTATGCACGTGGACAAACTCACGGCAGGGCTACCTGTCTTCTTACCTGGCCGAGACGCGGGAGACCTCCCCGTGCAGGCGAACGCCTCGGCCAAGCACAGGAGGTGGGA
>JACEEZ010003866.1:122500-135000 GCA_016584305.1 Chionoecetes opilio
GAACTTGATCTTGACAAATCTGCCCAGAATAAACAAATAAGTAAATAAATAAATATATAAAATATGCAGACTAACGGTGACCTTCCACTTTCTTTTACATTATTTAAAATCATTGGATATAATATTTTTCAAGCCAGATGCAATTCTTCCCCCCGCCGAGGCGTGCCACGTGTGCCCCGTGGCCCGGTATCCAAGCCTGCCGCTGCCCCGGGGGACTTTCCCTCGAGACGCACACGACCAGCTGCCACGAGATACCAACACACACGGACAATTTTTTTTTAATCCTGGAAAATCCTACTAATATTGATGTTTTTTGTAAGAAGGCATTTAAGTTTCGTGGTTTGTTGATGTTGGAGGAATTATTACACCTGAAGTAAACTAACGAATCGACGATCTCTATTGAAATAATTTTAGGGTTTATTTGAGGCCATTAACATAAGTGTAGAAAGCTTTGAGGTGAGGATAAAAGCGTGCGCGTTTATGTGCGACACCTTGAAAAGCAAGTAACAGACCCTTAGTACATCTGAGGATGTACTTTTGTGATTACTAGTGTCGCCATAACCTTTCCGACCTTGTCCTCAGGTCTATGAATGATCGTGGTGGGTGATAGAGATAATTATGGGAATATCGATGACCATGATGTCATTATGAGGATTATGTCATTTATTATTACTATCATTATTATTATCAATTTTATCATTATATTTATTGTCCTTATTATTAATATTATTATTATATGTCGTGGCCCCAAATTAAGGGGAAGACAGAGAGCTGAAATATATATCTCTTAACAACACACAACTCATGACTTTACTCTCACGTCAAGTTGTCCAAGGGTTAAGGCGACATGCAGTGGCGGTCCTGGCTTGTGTGGCGCCCTGGGCGAACCCTAACTTCGGCGCCCTCCCCCTTCCGCTCTTAACATAAGAAAATAAGGAAGGTACAAGAGGCCGCGAGACTTGCACGAGGTAGTAGTTCTGCTACTTAACACTACCTACATCCACCTTTCATTCCCATCCATGAATTTACCTAGTTTCCTTTTAAAGCTCCCTAATGACTCTGCACTAACTGTTACACACACAAAAGTCAAAATTCAACATTAAATATTTTTTTATCACGATACTGGAAACCCAAAAAAATAATCCGTAGCATTTTAAATAATGCAGCAATTATAAATAATGTATATACTGTTGAACATATATACACAACATAAAAATAAATACCAAAATAATGAAAATTAAACTTAAGTTATATACAGGCATAAAAACAAAAACAAACAAATGGAGAAAATTGTAGTTTATACAAATAAAATAGAGAAGCAAATTACTAGTTTGGAATAATAACTATTGTAAGAAAAGGCAATTATAGAAGGCTCCTCATCCTGACTAGTGCAAGAAGATGCTCCAAAATGTTTCAGAAGTGCCCCTGAATTTACAATGAAATAATCATATTAGTCTGACTGAATCTATTTGTTGCACAATAATATCACACAATTGCACAATATCTTAACTCAGGATAGGAAGGAAACCATACAGCATATTTGGCTAATTGAAGGCATGGCATCCCACAAGACTCAACATATAACAAAAATAAAAAATATTAGCAAAATAGTATATACTAGACCAGGGGCGCAATCAGGTGGGGCACCCATAGCCCCCTTTGCCAAAGGGGCCATGCCCCCTCCGAGATTTCCCTCCTTGTAAGAAATACGAATATACTAACAGTCGGTTGAAAAAAATGGATCACTTGAAGATCCACCCCCCCAGCTACACTTGGAGTGACAGATCTTCATGTGGGCGATAGTGGTTTAATAACCCAGTTAGGTTAAGTTACGTAACCAATGTCCAGGTTAGGTTAGTGACATGTGGGGGATCAGGGGGAGGCGCCCCCCAGTTAGGTCCTGATAGTATTGTCAGTATTGAGTATTGTGTCATATGTCAATAAATGGATAAAAGGGTGGCAAGACTGGGGTGGCGGATCTTCAGGTGGTAAAATTGGGGTGGCGAATCTTCTTGTAATCCAAAAAAATATTACAGGTTCTAGCGATGTGACCGTGTCACCTGCTCGTGAACGGCTACCTTCATTTGGTCGCACTAATGATTCACGTAATGCCTTGGACAACCATCTAACACTACCAAAACTATTGTTTCCGTAGCTGAAATAAGAAATTAGGCTTGAAAAGGGAATCAGCTGATGGCGGGCAAATTTACCATCCAGAGGCTAGTGAGAAATCTGCCGGGTTTACTATACTGCTGGCGAAAAAAAAAGTGTGCCCCCCCTCCGAAAAAATAACTGGGTGCGCCCCTGATTTGGAAGTCTTTTAAGTTAGCCTACAACATTGGAAATTTCTCTTATTGGGTTCAGAACCTAGGAGAGTTAATACAAGCAAAGGAAACCATAATGATGTCACCTACCAAATGAGTAATGGGTTACCGTAAATGGCGGCGTACAAGTCGACCATTTGAGCCTGAAAAAATATCTGCATAACTAGGGGTCGACTTATACGGCAAGAATAAAATGCGAACCTTTACCACCGAGTGATAAATAAGTGGATCAGCACTACTAACAATCGCTGTACACCACTTACCATAGCTCCAGTCAGACAACTACAATATGCACCACTTCCAGAGCAACAGAGACAACTGGAGAAGACGTTTAGCGGCAGCTTCACCCACAGCTGTTTCCAACAGCTAATACAATGATTGTAAACACTGGCAAATGCAAATGGCGGAGCCTCGGAAGGCACCGGTCAGTGCAGTCCAGTCATAGGTACTACCGTGTTTTACCATAATATACAGTATGTAGCGGTACTATCAGGGGACTATGGTATTTTCAAGTAAAACAGACGGTGCATTGAAGTCAATTTTTTTTTCCGGGAAAAATCCTACTAATATTGATTTTTTTGTAAGAAGCTTTAGTTTCGGGGTTTGTTGATGTTGGGAGGAATATTACACCTGAATAAACTACGATCGACATCTCTTTGAAAAATTTTTGGGGTTTTTTTTGAGGCCTTAACATAAGTGAAAAAGCTTTGGGTGAGGATAAAAGCGTGGGGTTTTTATTCGACACCTTAAAGCTAACGACCCTTATACATTGGGGGTGTCTTTTGTGTTACTATGTCGCCAAAACCTTTTTTCCACCTTGCCCCTCGGTCTATGAATATCTGGGGGGTTGTAGAGAAAATTAGGGGAATACGATGCCATGATGTCATTATGAGGATTATGTCTTTTTTATTACTTCATTATTATTAAAAATTTTATCATTTTTTTATTGCCTTATTATTAATATTATTATTATTGTCGGGGCCCAATTAAGGGAAGACAGAGAGCTAAAATTATATCTCTTAACAACAACAACTCAGACTTACTCTCCGTCAATTGCCCAAAGGGGTTTAAGGCCATGCAGTGGCGGTCCTGGCTTTTGTGGCCCCCTGGGCAAACCCCCTAACTTGGGCGCCCTCCCCCTTCCCCCTTTAAACTAAGAAAATATGGGGTACAAGGGGCCGCGAGACTTGCAGAGGTAGTTTTTTCTCTACTTAACACTACCTACATCCCCTTTCTTCCTCCTAATTTTCCCTATTTTTCCTTTAACCCCTAATGACTCTGCACTAACTTTACACCAAAAAAAGTCAAAATTAACATAAATATTTTTTTATCACGATACTGGAAACCAAAAAAATTCCCCAGTTTTAAAAAAGCAGCATTTAAATAATTATATACTGTTGAAAAAAACATTTTTTTTTATCACAACATAAAAATAAATCCAAAAAATTAAAAAAATTAAACTTTAAATTATATACAGGCTAAAACAAAACAAACAAATGGGAAATTGAGTTTTTTCAAATAAATGAGAACAAAAAACTATTTGGAATAATAACTATTTGTAAGAAAAGGGAATTATGAAGCTCCTCATCCTGACTAGGCAAAAGATCTCCAAAAATTTTCGAATGCCCCTAATTTTCAAAGAAAAAAATCATATTAGTCTGACTAAACTATTTGTTGCACAATATACACACAATTGCACAATATCTTAACTAGGATAGGAAGGAACCATACAGCATATTTGGCTAATTTAAGGATGGCTCCCACAGACTCAACAAAACAAAAATAAAAAATATTAGCAAAATAGTATATACTAGACCAGGGGCGCAATCAGGTGGGGCACCCATAGCCCCCTTTGCCAAAGGGACCATGCCCCCTCCAAGATTTCCCTCCTTGTAAGAAATTCGAATATACTAACAGTCGGTTGAAAAAAATGGATCACTTGAAGATCCACCCCCCCAGCTACACTTGGAGTGACAGATCTTCATGTGGGCGATAGTGGTTTAATAACCCAGTTAGGTTAAGTTACGTAACCAATGTCCAGGTTAGGTTAGTGACATGTGGGGGATCAGGGGGAGGCGCCCCCCAGTTAGGTCCTGATAGTATTGTCAGTATTGAGTATTGTGTCATATGTCAATAAATGGATAAAAGGGTGGCAAGACTGGGGTGGCGGATCTTCAGGTGGTAAAATTGGGGTGGCGAATCTTCTTGTAATCCAAAAAATTTTACAGGTTCTAGCGATGTGACCGTGTCACCTGCTCGTGAACGGCTCCTTCATTTGGTCGCACTAATGATTCCGTAATGCCTTGGACAACCATCTACACTACCAAACTATTGTTTCCGTAGCTGAAATAAGAAATTAGGCTTGAAAAGGGAATCACTGATGGCGGGCAAATTTACCATCCAGAGGCTAGTGGAAAATCTGCCGGGTTTACTATACTGCTGGCGAAAAAAAAGTGTGGCCCCCCCTCCGAAAAAATAACTGGGTGCGCCCGCTGATTTGGAAGTCTTTTAAGTTAGCCTACAACATTGGAAATTTCTCTTATTGGGTTCAGAACCTAGGAGAGTTAATACAAGCAAAGGAAACCATAATGATGTCACCTACCAAATGAGTAATGGGTTACCGTAAATGGCGGCGTACAAGTCGACCCTTTGAGCCTGAAAAAATATCTGCATAACTAGGGGTCGACTTATACGGCAAGATAAAATGCGAACCTTTACCACCGAGTGATAAATAAGTGGATCAGCACTACTAACAATCGCTGTACACCACTTACCATAGCTCCAGTCAGACAACTACAATATGCACCACTTCCAGAGCAACAGAGACAACTGGAGAAGACGTTTAGCGGCAGCTTCACCCACAGCTGTTTCCAACAGCTAATACAATGATTGTAAACACTGGCAAATGCAAATGGCGGAGCCTCGGAAGGCACCGGTCAGTGCAGTCCAGTCATAGGTACTACCGTGTTTTACCATAATATACAGTATGTAGCGGTACTATCAGGGGACTATGGTATTTTTCAAGTGAAAACAAGAGGCGGTGACATATAGTAAAGATTCATATCTTCATATAAGTGGTGTGGTGTTCTGTGTTTTTGCGACAGGCTACCGTATACTTTACCGTAGCCTATCCACATTCAAGCTTTGGCCTACAAGTAGCCTACCGTATTTTTGGGGTCGACTTATACGGCAAATATAGGCCTAACCCGTATTCTTGAGCTAATAATCTTGGGGTCGACTTATACGCCTGGTCGACTTATACGCCACCATTTATGGTAGTTAAGTTGTAATGGTTCTGTTGCAGGCTGCACAGACTCACAAATTGCAATGATGCATACTATTACTGTTTGAATTATGCAATGCTAGTTGCTAATCGGATTAATTTCGCCCTATGTGTAAAAGCATAGCAACACAGGTTAACAAACCGTTGCGTTATACTAGCCTATTTTACTACATGCATCACATAACATACTGAGAGATGACATAGACGCTCTATACTTTTATCTCTCGCGTTTTATCCTCCCCTTATTTTCATATTTTCCTAAACTGGGCTCCTGATGGCTTATACTATAGACCACTATATCTCTGGACTGTTTACGCGCCAGTGTTTTGAAATCGCCAGGCTGCATAGGGGCCCTACTGATCCCATCTACATACCCAATCCTTGACTGTACCGAGAACGAATGAGTGTGGGTTTGTGGTGGTGGTGGTGGGGTGTATTGGTGGTGGTGGGGTGTGGTGGTGGGGTGAAAGTGTGGTGGTGGGGGTGGGGTGTGGTGGTGGGGGTGCGAGTGGCTGGGAGATGAGAGGAAATTATGTGGAATTGTTTTGGGTGGGGGTGGGTGGTTCTAGTGTGGTAGGGGGGTAGAGGATGGGGTTATAATGTGGTGGGGGGGGAGATATTGGGGTGTTGTTATAGTGTGGTGGGGGGAGATGAAGGGGATGGAATATTGTGGAAGGATAGAGAGGTGTGGTTATTGTTGTGGTTGTGGTAGTGGTAGGGGGATAGAAGGCTGGTGTTAGGAGTGGTGTGGAAGTGGGAGTTGTAATGGGTTGTGGTGGAGTGTGGTTGTGCATGTGGTAGGGCGTTATAGTTAAGGTGGCAGGTGTTGTGAGTGGGTTGTGAGGTGTTTAAAGTGGGTTGTGAGTTGTTTTGAGGTGTTAGAGAGTTATAAGATATTATTAATAATTATAAGGTGTTGTTAGTGGGTTGTGAGTGGGTTGTGAGGGTGCTGTGAGTGGGTTATGAGGTGTTGTTAGAGAGTTATAAGATATTATTAATAATTATGAGGTGTTGTGTGTGGGTTGTGAGTGGGTTGTAAGGGTGTTGTCAGTGGGTTATGAGGTGTTGTTAGAGAGTTATAAGATATTAATAATAATTATGAGGTGTTGTTAGTGGGTTGTGAGTGGGTTATGAGTTGTTGTGAGTGGTTATGAGTGGGTTATAGATTTTATGAGTGGTTATGATGTGTTGTGAGTGGGTTATAAGTAGTTATGATTTGTTGTGAGAGGGTTATGAGTAGTTAAGATTTATTTTGAGTGGGCTATGAGGTATTGTGAGTGGGTTAAGAGGCGTTATTTTTTATTAATAAATAGGTTATTAGGTGTTGTGACTTGTGAGTGGGTTGTAAAGTGAGTGAAATCCGAGACGCATCATAAACTTCACCTCATATGGTTTTAATCACCTCACACACACACACACACACACACACACACACACACACACACACACACACACACACACACACACACACACACACACACACACACACACACACACACACACACACGTAACATTCACCACCACTGTTACATAGCCTAAAATTACGTGCCGTTTCGCGAAGCCACGAAATTAAACCTCGGCCACTACCCCCCCCCCCCTATAACCCCCCCTCCTCCCACAACCTCCTCCTCCCACAACCCTCCTCCCACAACCCCTCCTCCACCTCACCGTAACCTCATTTCATACCCTTTCAACCCCCTACACTCATCTCCACTAACCTCAACATCTCCATAACAGCCTCTTCTCTTCTTTACTTCCTATATACTCCTATCATCTCCACTCATCCCCTACAGTTTCTTCTTTCACTCCTATGTAAACTACGTCACTATCAGCGACTTTCTATTAGGAACTGAAAACCTACGAAAATTCGCTTCGATATCCTCCCTGGTTACCGAGTGAACAGTGAAGTTGAAAAATGGCGCGCCGGCTTAAGGGCTCTTATGCAGCAGGCCGATATTCCGTGTGCAGTCCAGATTTACAGTGGTCTATACTTATACCTATTCTTATCCATTTGTTTTGGCGCCGCACATCCCCCATTGGTGTCAATTAAGACTAAGAGATTAAGCTAAATATATTGAATAATGGAAGACTCTGCAGGAAGCCGAACACGCTGCTCCAAAGCTCTGCGCACAGTCAGCTGATCGGCGATGCGCTCCACTTGCCGCCATTAGTTACAAACATCTTTATATACACAGTCCACCACCATGAATTTATCTCTGACATGTACTACTAGAGCTATTATATACAATTATTATTTTATATACCTAATCATTATTCTATTATTATTATTATTATTATTATTATTATTTCAATTTCTTTTTTTGGAGGGGGCGCTCCATGCCGCCCCCTCAATGCTGCCGCCCTGGGCGATTGTCGCCCATGCCTAGGACCGTCACTGGCGACATGGGTTCGTACGTGAGGTTACAACACACAGCTCCTTTATCGTTCATTTATCACATAAATGACCATCATTACTAAAATGTCTACACATGAGTACTAGTCAAAATAAGGCACATAATATATATATTTTTATTCTCAGTGGCACCTCACTACCACATTAAGTGATCAAAACAACATGAATAAAGCCTTACTATCTCTCTAAGTCATTCACTACTCTTAATAACCTATTCAGTGCCATGGGAAACTCGGTGTATACACTCATTAGTGATGTTGTACTATTCACTTTACACAAACTATAGGCTTTAGCTACACCAGGACAACAACTGCGAAACTACTTACTGTCAACAAGACGCTCCAAGCCAGGCGATGCGCGCAGGTATTTTCCTAGCTTGTACAGCTGTGCCATGGTCTCGGCTGGATCCCGCTTATGCTAAAGAGAGGGAGCTTCTGTTCTGCACTTTGGGTAGAGACCGTAGACCTCTTCACTGGATGTCTCCCTATATATCTATTCGCTACAATTTGGCCTTCGAAAAGGTAGCTATAGCCTATAGGTAGTCGCTTAGTTACTGCCGTTTAGTGATAGTCGCGTTTCCCAGTGCTAAGGCTAATCCTTAAACTAGAAAAGCATTAGAATAATTTTCCTCTACTGGTGTGACCATTGTCGCAAGTGTCTGTGAGTATATGAAGACTCCTCCTATTTCCCTAATGGGGGAAAGGTAGGAATTTTAAGGTTAATGATACCTTTGCGTGTCCTCTTTTCCAGTGTTTGTACGGGCTAAGATGTTATCAGCTTTTTAACTGTCAGTCGTGGTGGGGGGGATCACTTGTGCCTTGCTGAGTTACAACAACTTACAAGGATGCACACTCCTTGCCACTATCATCTCGTCCAGTCCATTCCAGGCACCATACTTCTATAGCTGTACTTTTTGTGTGACTCTGAAGTAACGGGTTCAAACTGGTAAAACGTAGATTTAAAAAAGAAAAGGGAGAAACTGGCTCACAAATAGAGTATTAAATTATTGGAATGGACTCCGTCTTCAGGTGGTTAGTGTGGAGTCATTAGGGAGCTTAAAAAGGAGGTTAGACAATTTCATGGATGGGGATGGCAGGTGGATGTAGGTAGTGTTAAGTAACAGGAACTACCACGTGTAGGTCCCGCGGCCTTTTGTAGCTTCCCTATTTTCTTGTTCTTAAGGAAATGCGGCCACCTGCTTATTACCTATTATACTTATTCTAAAACTTTACTCATAACTTTTTGGATTTATTTCTCTCTCTTTCCCAGAATTATCTTTAATATTGTCATCTGTGTCAGCAATATGTACATCTGGATCTGCAGCATGTACATTGCATCGTCTTGTGCTGTACGTGCGGAAATGCCCTGTAGTGGGCCGGGCCGTGCCACCATATATTGATATTATTATTACTAATGCCATTATTAATGTTTTATTATTATGATTATTATTATAATTTTTTGTATCATTATCATTATTGTAACTACCATCTTTATGATTAATATCTTCTAAAGATTTATGTAAAGAATAAATATTCTGGGTTAACCTAATTCTGAAATAACATTTTGTTATTGAGTCAAGTTGCGTGGTGGTTATGGCGCGGCCTGGCACCTGTTTCTCCTGGCGCGGCCACAGCGTACGGGAAGTAAAACCAGATTGTGATGAGTCATATGTTTGTATTAAGAACGTTGCATACCATCCCTACACACACAGGAACAACGTTTGTGCAGTAGTCAGAAATTGATCCGCCTGTCGATCACTGTGTGCGCCACTAGCGGGTTGCTGTGCAAGGCTCCGTGGAGGACGCTCAAGAGAACCGCTCCTCACCCATCCTTTGACCCCCGACGCCCGTGGGGAATACTCAAAGGGCTGCGAAGGCGACCTTCTTGATCCAGGCGAGGTAGGGCGGGTGACGCAGGTTGGCGTACAGGCCGGGGTAGTCCTTGTGGCCGCAGCCGTAGCCACGAGACACGATGCCTGCCAACACGAAGCGTTTACCGGTGTCCTGAGACACCAGGGGCCCGCCCGAGTCACCCTGAAGGGAGGAGCAATAAAGAGTGAGAGTCGTGGCTGGGTTATATTAGGAGAGCCATCGACCTCAGCGGTCATAGGAGACCATCGTCTCAGGCAAGGTAAATAGAAGCAGGAGGCGTGGCCGCGACTCACAGCTGATTGACCTGACGGTATATCAGGCAATGGGTGTTGTATCGACAATGGTAATCACCCCTTCCCCTGCAGGCCCTGCCCTCCCACCCATGTGTCTTCTTTCATGGCGAGCAACTCCGCCACACAATGTTCAGGTCAAGCGGTGGGCCTGCCTCCTGTTTCTTCCTTTATGGCAACAATGATACACTTGAAATATGAATTATTCAATCAGTGAGTCACTGGTGACGTGAGTGTGGCTTGGCAATTACCTGGCAAGCGTCCCGCCCTCCGTCAGGGTGTCCGGCACACAGGGTCTCCTTACCGATGCCCTGAGGCCAGGTTTCCGCGTAGTGGGGTAAGTTGGAGTAGCTGGTGTCACACTGGGCCGACGAGAACGCTGTCATGTTCACCTCCTGCAAGTAGGAGGTGGGTATCCCACCTAATAGAAAGCATGTGGTCAATGATCTATAGTATTGAATTAGTCCTTCCTTTATCTTGCAGAGGCCTTTTTACACAATGTCACAATAATCTCCATCGTCAAGCTGCTTCAGTAAAAGTATTTGGCCTTTGTATGTACCGAACTGTGTGTCGCCGTAGCCAGTGAGCGTCACGTTATGGCCCGTGATGTCCACCTTGCTCTCCAGGGCCCAAGGGAGGCACACGGGGCTGATGAACTCCTGGCCAAACATAAACAGTCCTCTGATAAGTTGTGTGTCTGTTTGTGTGTGTGTGTGTGTGTGTGTTGTGTGTTATGTGTGTGTGCTGCTGCGGCCCTGCGAGTTATGGCCAAAATTTGCAGTCTCAACCTTTCCACATTACGTTAAGTGTTCATGTTATGAATTATGAACTAGCAGAATTGCCGCGCTCCGGGTGCATATTTCCGTTCTATGGAATAGTATGTGGTATGGGGATGTCTCTAGCCAATCATCGTTGTCCAAGCTCATGACGTCGCACGGGGGTGGAGCTTCAGTGATTGCTGGGCTATAATTTGTATGTTTTATTTAAGATTACACTAATTAAACTGTTTTAATTAGCGTAGCGTAACCTAACCTAACTCAAACTAACCTATACTATCTTAACCAAAAATAATTGAATTGTGTATATAACACAGATTAAAACCCAGTGATCACTTAAGCTCCACCCCCATGTGACGTCACAAGCGTGGACAACGGTGATTGGCTAGAGTATCCCCATACCACATACTATTCCAGAGAACGGAAATATGTCTCCGGTCGGCTGTTTCTGCCAGTCGATATTTCTGCGTGTGACGTAACACACACACACACACACACACACACACACACACACACATCCTGTTTTGGGGAGGATCCACTCATACAGCTCTCCTAAACAGGGTTGAGTCAAAAGCTTTTCGTCTCATCAACTCCTTTCCTCTGACTGACTGTCTTTAATCTTTAAATCACCGCCGCAATGTTGCTTCTCTTGCTCTCTTCTACCGTTATTTTCATGCTCACTGCTCTTCTGAACTTGCTAACTGCATGCCTCACCCACTCCCGCGGCCTCGCTGCACAAGACTTTCTACTCATTCTCATCCCTATTCTGTCCATCTTCCTAATGCAAGAGTTAATCAGTATCTTTACTCTTTCATCCCTTTCATTGGTAAACTCTGGAACTCTCTTCCTGTTTCTATCTTTCCACTTTCCTATGACTTAAATCTTTTCAAAAGAAGAGTAACAAGACACCTCCCGAACTAAATTGGCCTACCCCTCTGTTTTTATTTTATTCTGTTACTGTCTTTTTTATAGGGACTGGCAACTAAGCGGGCTTTGTGTTACCTATTTTTGTTGTGCCCTTGGCCAGTTCCTTGTGATGTAAAAACACACACACACACACACACACACACGTCACACACACGTCACACACCACACACACACACACACACACACACACACACACACACACACACACACACACACACACAGTCACCTGCAGGGGTACCCGTGAAGCCAACCTAAGAAGGGCCAGGTCGTGGTAGGCCTCAGGGTGGGAGTAACCAGGGTAGGGCACCATCTCGGTCACACCAAAGTCTTGGTGATCCGCACCGTCGTTGTCGTCCTTGTAGTTGTGTTCACCAAGGCGCACCACCTCGGGCTTCCTGCAAAGGGGTTGTAGAGGCTGTCATGAGTCAACTATCTTGTTTTAAAGCAACCCACCACCTTAGGTCGACATGGCAACCTGTGACCCTTTGTGTCCCGGGCAAATTGAGGTCACGCGCGTCGACTGGCCAGGCATAACTAGGGGAGACATCTAGACAGTCGGGTCGTTCCTCGCCTCCGCTGTCCTCTCCCCCATAAACAATCACTTTGTGGTTCACCT
>JACEEZ010003866.1:142500-192579 GCA_016584305.1 Chionoecetes opilio
CACACACACACACACACACACACACCAGACAGACAGACACACTTTCGCTTATATTATTATAGAAGATTACCCATCACCCCCCACCTATTCCCTCACCCATCACCCATCACCCCCAACCCATCACCCCCCACCCATTCACTCACCCATTACCCCACACCCATTACCCATCACCCCACCCATTCATTCACCCATTACCCATCACCCTACATCAAGGTTTCCTCAATTCTCGCAACCCACTTTTTTTTTCAC
The DNA here is from genome assembly GCA_016584305.1 of Chionoecetes opilio. Taxonomy (NCBI): domain Eukaryota; kingdom Metazoa; phylum Arthropoda; class Malacostraca; order Decapoda; family Majidae; genus Chionoecetes; species Chionoecetes opilio. The sequence goes on from JACEEZ010003866.1 coordinate 142,750, forward strand.
AATTATCGCTAATAGGCTGCTAAAAAAAAAAGAAAAAAAGTGATCGAATCATCTCATAAATGGTTTAAACCTTCCCCTGGTCAACCCGGTTCCAAAAATGTGCCATATGAGGTGATTGCGCCACGGGGGGCGGAACCTATACCACACACACACACACACACACACACACACACACAGACAGACAGACAGACAGACACACTTTCGCTTATATTATTATAGAAGATTACCCATCACCCCCCACCTATTCCCTCACCCCATCACCCATCACCCCCAACCCATCACCCCCCACCCATTCACTCACCCATCACCCCACACCCATCACCCCACACCCATTACCCATCACCCCACCCATTCACTCACCCATTACCCATCACCCTACATCAAGGTTTCCTCAATTCTCGCAACCCACTTTTTTTTCAGAATTATCGCTAATAGGCTACTAAAAAAAAAAAAAAAAAAAAAAGATCGAATCATCTCATAAGTGGGCTTAAAACCTTCCCCTGGTCAACCCGGTTCCAAAAATGTGCCACATGAGGTGATTGCGCCACGGGGGGCGGAACCTATACCACACACACACACACACACACACACAGACAGACAGACACACTTTCGCTTATATTATTATAGATTACCCATCACCCCCCACCTATTCCTCACCCATCACCCCCAACCCATCACCCCCCACCCATTCACTCACCCATCACCCCACACCCATTACCCATCACCCCCCCCATTCACTCACCCATTACCCATCACCCTACAATCAAGGTTTCCTCAATTCTCGCAACCCACTTTTTTTTTCACAATTATCGCTAATAGGCTGCTAAAAAAAGAAAAAAGAAAAAGTGATCGAATCATCTCATAAGTGGGCTTAAAACCTTCCCCTGGTCAACCCGGTTCCAAAAATGTGCCATATGAGGTGATTGCGCCACGGGGGGCGGAACCTATACCACGCACACACACACACACACACACACACACACACACACACACACACACAGACACAGACAGACAGACAGACACACTTTCGCTTATATTATTATAGATTACCCATCACCCCCTACCTATTCCCTCACCCATCACCCATCACCCCCAACCCATCACCCCCCACCCATTCACTCACCCATCACCCCACACCCATTACCCATCACCCCACCCATTCACTCACCCATTACCCATCACCCTACATCAAGGTTTCCTCAATTCTCGCAACCCACTTTTTTTTCACAATTATCGAAATTATCGGCATAGGCTGCTAAAAAAAAAAAAAAAAAATTGATCGAATCATCTCATAAGTGGGCTTAAGGCCTTCCCCTGGTCAACCCGGTTCCAAAAATGTGCCATATGAGGTGATTGCGCAACGGGGGGCGGAACCTATACCACACACACACACACACACACACACAGACAGACAGACAGACAGACAGACAGACAGACACACTTTCGCTTATATATATAATATATATATATATATATATATTATATATATATATATATATATATATATTATATATATATATATAATATATATTATATAATATATATATATATAATATATATATTATATATATATATATATATATATACTTATATTTGATGAAATATTCGGGCGGAGGTATGCGCTCTACTGAGTGCCCCCCCCCCTAGTTATGTAATATATTTGTCAGTTATTTTTGTAGTTGTATTTTTTTTTTCTTTGCACTGTTAAATAATTTATAGTACTTCACTATACATGTTCGCTTCTTATATCACTCATATATGTACATTCATCTCTTTTATATTGCCTTAAAAGCACAAGAGATGGGTAATAACACTTTATCTTGGTTAAAGTTTCTCTTATTGAGAATTAATGGAATTAATGGACGATACAAATCAGACTAAGTCAGACAAAGAGCGTGAATTACTCACCGAAAAATTTATTAGACTTTGTAAAGGACGGAAAGTCTTAAAATCTGACGCCGCAAGTAGTGACAGTGAGGAAGAATTAGTTAAACTTTTACGAGAGGAGGATACTCGTAAATTAAGAAGTGGAAGTCAGACCTACGAGTCTCTCCTGAGTTAACTCAGTCACTTACTCAACTAACTTGGACTACTAACCAAATGTCTCCCACTAACATTTCCCGGGTGCGGGTCCTTCTGGCACCCCTGCCCAGACTCTTCCTCAGGCCGCTGGAGCTATTAAGATATTGCCCACAAGTGCAGTTTTCGCGAATTTTCAGGTACTGATCCAAGCTATATTGCCAGGGAATATATTATTTTTTGTGAAGATGAAAATTTGAAAACTCCTTTGAAATTTTGATGAAGGGGATCAATTCTTTAATTCCGCTCACGCCTACAGCCGGGCTCACGAGCTTCACATTTAATGCAAGCCAGCGCTTTTACCAAGCCACAAAAAACAAAAATTATCACCCTTTTTCCCGGTCAAATTTTTGGGGGGGAAACATTTGGGAAAATTAAAAACACAGCTTGGTCGAGGCATTAATTTAGCGGTAGAACTATTGCACGGTAGCGCTGCCTCGAAGGACCTTTTTGTGGCCCAGGTAGACCAAATAGAATATCTGCTGGCTTCGTTAAGTACTTAAAAGAAAAGGGGTGGACTCACGGAGACACCATGCAATTACCCGATGTATGCAATTTTTCTGGATTTTTTTGTGTACATGATGTGGCTAAAGGGAAAATGTCGAAGGAGCAGTTTGTCATTAAACTACACACCCAATGAAGAACTCCACGATTTTGTTCTTAAATTAAAAACAAAAGTGGGAGAAGGATAGTGTGTACGTATGTCCTGCCTCTAATGTCCTTATGACGTTACCCACAATTGATGAGGTAGCTCCTGACTCATCCTACGCGGCTTTGACTGCGTCAGGGAAACCGACCTTCACTTGCACATACTGCCAACGTGAAGGACACACCGCTACCAGGTGTTTTAAATCGTGTCAAGGATCAGCGTAAAGCCAAGAGAAAAACAATTATCGTGAGGGCCAGGGGTCCTTTAAATGCTCAGTTTACCAATAAACATTATTATCAAGATGAGACGGCTCCACCCCGAAGGCAGAATGCGACCCAACAACACTGCAGTATACAAACCAATTCCTCTTCCCCTCGTGGCGCGGACGGGAAAACAGTCCATATTGTTCAATCCATGACAGCACCACCCAAAAGGTCCACCCATTTTACTAAATGACTGCTTCACGCTTGTCAAAATAAAAGACAACTTTTCCCGAGGCCGTGGAAGGGGGCCGCATCGTCGGGGGAATCCGCACGTCATTCAAAAACAAAGAATGACTGACTAACTGAGTTAGGAAGAAAAATTACTAAGGAAGAAAATACTGCAGTGGTATCGGATGATGGTGATATATATGCATCCTTAGTACCGCTTGCAGTCAAGCCAACATAATGGCTTTGTCACAAAAATGGGACGGTTAAAGGCATTTTTTTGCAGTGGACATGGCGCCGCCGTCAATGTACTGTCAAAAAAGGCTTCCCTTGCACTAAAACGTGCATCGCGCGGAAGTCAATGGCCTCTTCGTCCCAATGACCAAAATTTTTAATGGGTGTTACTAGCGAGCCTCTCAACATTTTAGGTATTGTTCGCCTACCCTCAGCTTGGGAAAAAGGGCACATCTATTATGCTTTTTGGATTTTTATGTAGCTTCCAACTTCTCCTTGCCCACGGATGGGTTTTTAGGGCTGAATCGCTCAAATCCAATCGTATGGTGTTTTCACCCTGACATCAATATAAATCAAATTTAAAGGGAAAAAGGCTTTCAGGCGATGAATCAACCCATGCGCCTGACTTCCGATATGAACAAAATCGCAAAGTAATATAGGTACTTTACCAGCCCAAACTCAGGCCGTCCCTGCCCTTCAGATTCCTCCCCAGATGTCTGTTCATGTAAATGAAAAGACGACATCAAATGTAAATTGTACCCAAAAAGATAATTGGAAAATTTGGGAAAGTTGTTAATGCCACGGTATTAGGGGGACCACGAGATACCCCCACCGTGTGGCCATGCACATTCCCGTGTCAGTCCCCAAGCTACCGTAGGGTGTGACATCTGCCTTGAAGGCCCTGGGAAAATAAAAAAGACTATTTTGTGGAATCAACTCTGAGCAGGGTTTTTGTGAGGGACACAAGACTGTCACCCTTGTGGTAAATATCCCGACGGTCCGATCAAATTAAAACAAGGGTCCTCGTAATAAAGCATTAGCTTATGACGCGTCGGTTGTACCAGAACCTTTGGAACCCCAGCTACTTGTATTTCTTCAGTATACAATAATACCTCGAAAACAAGCCGGTTCCGGGTACAAACCCTTTGATTCACTTCGTCACTCTAGTGGACTATTCCTGAATTAAAGCCTTCACTGTTAGGACTTTACAGCAATACCGTGATGTTTTTGCCATGCCAGGAGATTGTCTAGGCGTTACTGATCGAACAACACATCACATTAAATTAAAATCTGGTACCCAGCCGGTCTATATTCCAGCCTATCGACTTCTTCACAGTCAGAGGCAAATAGTCGATGAACAAATAAAAGACCTGTTGGAACAGGGTGTAATAAGAAATTCACGATCACCGTGGAACTCATCCTTATTTCTCGTTCCTAAAAAGAACGGAAGTTACAGATCTGTAATTGATTTTAGGCGGGTAAATGAAGTAACTGAGGACGATAGGTATCCTCTCCCTGGTTTAAGTGACTTGTTGATGGCTCTAGGACCGGTTAATACAGTTTTCAGTAGCCTTGATCTTCTAAGCGGTTACTGACAAGTACCGATGGCGCCCATGTCGAGGGAAGTAACTGCTTTCAGCACTCCCAGCGGACATTTTGAGTGGCTTAGAATGCCTTTTGGGCTTAAATCAGCTCTTATCACTTATCAAAGAATGATAAATACCTTGTTTTCTGATATGCTAGGAAACAATGTATATGCATATCTTGATGATGTGATCATTTGTAGTAAGGATTCAGAGTCTCATTTTGCCACTTTAGAAGCTGTACTCCTCAAGCTTAAAGAAGCAGGTCTAAAAGCTAAAATCACGAAGTGTGAGTTTCTAAAAGCAAAAATTTTCTTCTCAGGACATATCGTCGATGAGGATGGAACTCACACCATGAATGATAAAATTAAAGCAATTCAAAACTTCCCGCAACCACAGAGTGTAGACAATGTCCGTTCTTTCATTGGATTGTGTGGCTATTATCGGCGATTCATTAAAAATTTTGCCGCCATGGCATCCCTCTGAACAGATTTTAAAGAAAGATATACCGTTCATTGGAATGCTGCACAAGATAAAAGTTTTCAAGACTTGAAATTTTCCCAAACCAACGCCCCCTGTCTTGGCTTTTCCCAGATTATAAGGCTCCTTTCATATGTATACGGATGCGTCTGCCCTGGCCTTGGAGCTGTTTTAATGCACCTGACGCAAGCGGTAAAATCGTGCTGTTTGCATATGTAGAAACCTTAAATCCTGCCGAGTCAAATTACTCTGTCACTCATCAGGAGACGCTAGCTGTTGTCTGGGCTCTCAAACATTTTAGGGATGTTATCTTTGGGTATGATATAACTATATTTACAGATCACGCAGCCGTCACCGAACTATTTAAGGGAAGAAACCTTAGCGGTAGACTCGCGTGCTGGTACCTAACATTACAAGAGTTTAATCCAACGTTTAAATACGTGCCAGGTCGAGCCAATGTAGTGGCTGACACCCTGTCTAGGAATGTACCAGTAGGATCCGTGGGAGAAACACCCCCTGTTTTACAAAATTTAGCCATTCATGAATTAGCCAATGCCCAGCGTCAACATGACGTGTGGAACAAGATCATAATATGCTCTGGAATCAGGTGATGAATCAAATTTACCAAAATTAACCATTCCTTTCTCACAATTCTTTTTGTCCTTAGACGGAGTGCTTTGTAGATATTGGCCTCAAAAAGCAGATCCTGTGGCACAATTTGTGATACCTGAGTCATATGTACCTGTGGTATTAAAGTTAATTCATTATGTGGTTATTGCCGGTCATCCAGGGAAAGAGCGAACCCTTACTGCGGCCCGTAGAAGCTATTTTTGGCCGACCATGCGTGTAGACATAGACGCGTATGTAGCAAAGTGTGTGAAATGCGCCCAGCACAAAGGGACGGTGCCTAAGCCAGCACCGATTTTAGAATATCCTCCCCCGGAACGACCATGGGACGTAGTTGCAATAGACCTACTTCAGCTTCCCGCTAGCCATCAGGGTTCCAAGTACCTCTTAGTATGTGTAGATCACTTGTCTAGGTACGTTGTAATGGCCCCATTAAAGGATAAAACTGCCCGTGCGGTTGCTCACGCCCTCATAGCCAACCAATTTTGTCCCTACTCGACACCTCGAGTATTATTAAGTGACAACGGGGCGGAGTTTCGCAACGCACTTCTGAGTGAAATTTGCAAAATGTTTAACATAAGTCAAACCTTTGTGGCAACATATCACCCCGCCAGTAACGGCCTTGTGGAGCGCACCAATAGGAAAATCCTAGAAATTTTGCGCCCGGTTGTCAGTGGCTTATAGTCCAGCGGATAGCTGCACAATATATACCAAACCCTGCATTTTTTAGTAATAACATCCGTACTTGGAACAAAGTTAGAACATGCATATGCAATCCATTTTGGATATGGAGCCACTGAAAATAATCTTCAGTGTAGGTATGGCAGCTATTTTAAAATTGGTCGCCTCACGGACGCTACTCAAATAACGCGGGTGACTTTGTCTCCTCCCCCTATGACGTCACAGCTCATCTCAGCGTTCTGATTGGTCAAGCCGGTCCTGAGAGACATGAGCCACGCGAGAATGCGTGTGTGTGTGTTTGCGAGAGAGAATGCGTGTGTGTGTTTGAGAGAGAATGCGCGCGTGTGTGTGTGTGTGTGTGTTTGAGAGAGAATGCGTGTGTGTGTGTGTTTGAGAGAGATAATGTGTGTGTGTGTGTGTGTGTGTGTGTGTGTGTGTGTGTGTGTGTGTGTGTGTGTGTGTGTGTGTGTGTGTGTGTGGTGTGTGTGTGTGTGTGGGGTGTTTGAGAGAGAATGTGTGTGTGTGTGTGTTTGAGAGAGAGAATGCGTGTGTGTGTGTGTGAGTGTTTGAGAGAGAATACGTGTGTGTGTGTTTGAGAGAGAGAATGCGTGTGTGTGTGTTTGAGAGAGAGAATGCGTGTGTGTGTTTGAGAGAGAGAATGCGTGTGTGTGTGTGTGTTTGAGAGAGAGAATGCGTGTTTGTGTGTGTTTGAGAGAGAATGTGTGTCTTGTGTGTGTGTGTTTGAGAGAATGTGTGTGTGTGTTTGAGAGAGAATGCGTGTGTGTGTGTGTGTTTGAGAGAGAATGCGTGTGTGTGTGTGTGTGTGTTTGAGAATGAGAATGCGTGTGTGTGTTGTGTTTGAGAGAGAATGCGTGTGTGTGTGTGTGTGTGAGTGTTTGAGAGGAGAGAATGCGTGTGTGTGTGTTGAGAGAGAATGTGTGTGTGTGTGTTTTTAGAGAGAATGCGTGTGTGTGTGTGTTTGAGAGAGAATGCGTGTGTGTGTGTTTTGAGAATGAGAATGCGTGTGTGTGTGTTTGAGAGAGAATGCGTGTGTGTGTGTGTGTGTGTGTGTGTGTGTGAGTGTTTTGAGAGAGAGAATGCGTGTGTGTGTGTGTTTGAGAGAGAATGCGTTGTGTTGTGTGTGTTGTGTTTTGTGTGTGTGTGTGTGTGTTTGAGAGAAAATGCGTGTGTGTGTGTTTTGAAGCGAATGCGTGTTTTGTGTTTGGAGAGAGAATGCGTGTGTGTGTGTGTGTTTCAGAGAATGCGTGTGGTGTGTGTTTGAGAGGGGAATGCGCGTGTGTGTGTGTGTGTGTTGTTTGAGAGAGATGCGTGTGTGTGTTTTTGAGAGAGAATGCGTGTGTGTGTTTGAGAGGAGAAAATGCGTTGTTTGTGTTTGAGAGAGAGAATGCGTGTGTGTGGTGTGTGTTTCAGAGAATGCGTGTGTGTGTGTTTGAGAGAGAATGCGCGTGTGTGTGTGTGTGTGTGTGTGTTTTGAGAGAGAATGCGTGTGTGTGTGTTTGAGAGAGAAAGCGTGTGTGTGGTTTGAGAGAGAGAAAGCGTTTTGTGTGTGTGTGTGTGTTTGAGAGAGAATGCGTGTTGTGTTTGAGAGAGAGAATGCGTTTGTGTGTGTGTTGGGGTGTTTGAGAGAGAATGCGTGTGTTGTGTTTTGAGAGAGAGAATGCGTGTGTTGTGTGTTTGAGAGATAAGCGTGTGTGTGTTTTGTTTGAGAGAGAATGCGCGTGTGGTGTGTGTGTGTGTGTGTGTTTGAGAGATAATGCGTGTGTGTGTTTTTTGTTTGAGGAGAATGCGTGTGTGTGTGTTTTGAGAAGAATGCGTGTGTGTGCTTGCTTGAGAGAATGCGTGGGGTGTGTGTGTATTTGAAGAGAAAGCGTGTGTGTGTGGTTTGTTTGAGAGAATGCGTGTGTGTGTGTTGTTTGAGAGAGAATGTGGGGTGTTTTGTGTTTGGAGAGAATGCGTGTGTGTGGGTTTGAGAAAGAGAATGCGTGTGTGTGTGTGTGTTTGAGAGAGAATGCGTGTGTGTGTGTGGGGTGTGTGTGTTGTGTGGGGTTTTGAGAGAGAGATTGCGTGTGGGGTGTGTTTTGAGAGAGATGAGTGTTTTGTGTGTGTTTTGTTGTAAGTTGTTTGGAGAGAGAATACGTGTGTGTGTGTGAGTGTTTTTAGGAGAGAATCGTGTGGGGGTGTTGTGTGGGGTGTGTGTGTGTGTATTTTGTGTTTGTGTGTTGTGTGTGTGTGTGTGTGGGGTGTGTGGTGTGTGTGTGTGAGTGAGTGTTTGAGAGAGAGAATGCGTGTGTGTTTGTGTGTGTGTGTTTGAGAGAGAATGCGTGTGTGTGTGTTTGAGAGAGAGAATGCGTGTGTGTGTGTGTGTGTGTTTGAGAGAGAATGCGTGTGTGTGTGTTTGAGAGAGAGAATGCGTGTGTGTGTGTGTGTTTGAGAGAGAATGTGTGTGTGTGTGTTTGTCTGTTTGAGAGAGAATGCGTGTGTGTGTGTTTGTTTGTTTGAGAGAGAAGCGTGTGTGTGTGTTTTTCTTGAGAGAGAATGCGTGTGTGTGTGTTTGTTTTTAGAGAGAATGCGGGGTGTGTGTGTGTGTGTGTGTGTGTGTGTGTGTGTGGTTTTGAGAGAGAATGCGTGTGTGTGTGTGTGTTTGAGAGAGAATGCGTGTGTGTGTGTGTGTGTGTGTGTGGGGTTTTTAGAGAGAGAATGCGTGTGTGTGTGTTTGTTTGTTTGAGAGAGAATACGTGTGTGTGTGTTTGTTTGAGAGAGATGCGTGTGTGTGTGTGTGTGTGTGTTTTGAGAGAGAAATGCGTGTGTGTGTGTGTGTGTGTGTGAGTGTTTGAGAGAGAATGCGTGTGTGTGTGTTTGAGAGAATACGTTGTGTGTGGTTTGAGAGAGAGAATGCGTGTGTGTGTGTGTGAGTGTTTTGAGAGAGAATGCGTGTGTGTGTGTGAGTGTTTGAGAGAGAATGCGTGTGTGTGTTTTGAAGAATGTGTGTGTGAGTGTTTGAGGAGAGAATGCGTGTGTGCGTGTGTGTGTGTTAGAGAGAGAATGTGGGCTGTGAGTGTTTGAGAGAGAGAATGTGTGTGTGTGTGTGTGTGTGTGTGTGTGTGTGTTTGAGAGAGAGAACGTGTGTGTGTGTGTTGTGTGTGTGTGTGTTTGAGAGAAAAGAATGCGTGTGTGTGTGTTTGAGAGAGAATGTTTGTGTGTGTGTGGGGTATGTGTGTTTGAGAGAGGAAAAGCGTGTGTGTGTGTGTGTGTGAGTGTTTTTAGAGAGAGAATGCGTGTTTTGTGCGTTTGAGAGAGAGAATGCGTGTGTGTGTGTGTGGTGTGTTTGAGAGAGAATGCGTGTGTGTGTGTGTGTGAGTGTTTTGAGAGAGAGAGAATGCGTGTGTGTGTGTTTGAAGAGAGAAATGCGTTTTTTGTGTGTGTGTGTGTTTGAGAGAGAATGCGTGTTTTGTGTGAGTGTTTGAGGAGAGAATGCGTGTGTGTGTGTTTGAGAGAATGCGTGTGTTGTGTTTGAGAGAGAGAATGCGTGTGTGTGTGTGTGTGTGTTTGAGAGAGAATGCGTGTGTGTGGTGTGTGAGTGTTTGAGAGAGAATACGTGTGGGGTGTGTTTGAGAGAGAATGCGTGTGTGTGTGTGTGTTGTGAGTGTTTGAGAGAGAGAATGTGTGTGTGTGTGTTTGAGAGAGAGAATGCGTGTGTGTGTGTGTGTGTGTTTTGAGGAAGAGAATGCGTGTTGTGTGTGTGAGTGTTTGAGAGAGAATGCGTTGTGTTGTGCGTGTGAGTGTTTGAGAGAGAGAATGCGTGTGTGTGTGTTTGAGAGAGAATGCGTGTGTATGTGTGTGTGTGTGTGGTGTGTGTGTTTTGTGTGTTTGAGAGAGAATCGTGTGTGTGTGTGTTTTTAGAGAGAATGCTGTGTGTGCGTGTTTGTGTGTGGGTGTGTTTTCAGAGAGAATGCGTGTGTGTGGTGTTTTGAGAGAGAATGCGTGTGTGTGTATGTGTGGTGTGTGTGTTTTGTGTGTGAGAGAGAGAGAGAGAGTATGATTATGTATGTATGTATGATCTTTATATATCTCTCCCTTTCCCATAGTTGTATATACAATCTTAGAAGCATTATATCTTTGTCCCGTAAGAATAATTGCCCTTTTTAAAATATCACTGGCGGCCTCTATACCACCAAATATGGCTTTAACTATCATAGGAACACATTATATTCTTATTGCATGATCTGTTTCCCTGAAACCCCAAAGGTATTGACACAATTGACCACAAATATGTTTTTCTCCAAAAAAATAAAAATGATTGGCGGCCATCTTTCACGAAATAACTACTAAAACCTTAATAATTGGAAATTTACCCCCAAAAATCTTTTTGTCCATCGGGAAATTTTTATCCATTAAAACATGATATAGGCACAAAACGTATGCTTGCATGTGAAAAAAACTCCTGATTTACAATGAAAAATGCCTTTTGTGGGGGCCATTTTTCAAAATGGCCGCCATTGCTATATTTGGTTGGCTCCATATCCATTTTTTGTTGGATATGCATCTTTTAACACTGTACCAAGTTTGGATGTTATTACTAAAAAATGCAGGGTTTTGCACATATCCGCAGGACTATTACTAGAAAATTGGGAAGATTGGTTACCACATGTAGCAGCAAGCATAAATAGTAGCGTTTGCGAGTCAACAGGACAATCCCCATATTACATAGTTTTTTTGGGTAGAGAAAAGACTCCTTATGACTTGCTAGGTAGTCCTCAACAACCTGTGTATAATATTGATGATTTTGCTAAGAGCCCAATTACAGGTTTTCTCAGACATCCATAAAGATGTAAAGACAGACTGCTAGTTTTCAAAAGCTGCTATGTGCTCCCAACAACACAAGCGTTCTTCTACTGTTTTCAGTACAAGTAGGGGACTTTGTAATGATTAGAGTACCCGAGAGACACTAAAATTGTCTCCTAAATTTGTGGGACCAACGCCTGGTGTTCAAACAATTACAAGGTCATAAGTTTGAGATATTTGATCCTTGGTTAAATACATTGGAGGTAGTACACAGTGACAGACTTAAAAAGACCAGTGCAAAGCCTGATTTAACCTTAGTAGAAACTGCACCAGTGAGCAATGCTATTCGTCTGACTAATGATAACTCAACTCTTCCAACTAACCCACCGCATGCTTATAACCTTCGCTCTGGTAACAAATAGTTTGTTGCTAATAGCTTGTTTTTGTTCCAGACATGTTTGCCTTCATATATCTCTTCACCATGAGCTCTACTCTGGCTCTGGACCCTTCACATCTCAAGCCTGGAGCCCTCGTTGCCCACTTGGGTCGAGTCTCCCTGGTGGAGGATGTGTTGTGGGTTACGTACCCCCATACTGTTCTTCTGAGGATACCGAGCAGGTTGAGGGAGGTCACGGTGCAACTGGACACAGCTTTAATTCAATTGAAAAATAATCTCCCAAAGAAACCTTTGTACCTGGAGATAAAACCTGGCCGAATTGGGCCAGGGGATCAAAAATTATCATAGAGACCATTATTTTCCTCTCTTTCGTGCACGGCTGACTAACCTCAATGACACAATCAATCTTGCCCTAGACAACTACCACGGCCTTGATGTTTCTAACCGAGCTAAACGGGGATTCATTGATGGTATAGGTCAACTGTCACGCGTGATATTTGGAACGGCTATGAATGAGGATGTAGAAGAATTACGTAACAGGTTTAATCAGCTAGCTTCCATAGCATCAACAAACAATAAAGCCATACAGTTAAACTGCATGAATATCGCTAAACTTGAAATGCATGTGAATGATCTTGCCTTGTATGATAAACTAACATTTACTATGAACAAGGTGCTAGCCAGTTTAAACGACATATATATTTCTATGGAAATGAATCAAATACTACCCATACTGGAGAACACAGCGAACTCTCTTTTGCATGCTAACTCAATGATAATACAGAACATTGCAGACGCAGCGCGTGGAAGGGTGACTTCCTCTCTTTTCCCTGTCAAGGACTTTATCCATGCTTTAGATATTGGAGAAAAGGAATATAAATTAAAACCCTTGGTTAAAACCATTGTATAAATGTAAAACCCGCGGTATTCATCACTACTATCCCTTACTGGAGTCTGTGCTGACGTCAGACGCAATAGTCATTCATATACCCTTTCAATCATCGGACATATTTGAAGTTCATCAAATTGAACCGTTTCCTTTTGCAGTGAATGAAACATTAATGACTGTAAACTTGCCTCAATCGATTATATTAATATCCAAAGACTTGCCGTTCTATGCGATTGGTCATTTATCTGATTTGCAAAAATGTAAGTCAGAGTATCTCAATCTATTTCATTGTCCAGCCTCACTCTTTGCCTTTCTGCCCTTAACGGGTGGAGTTTGTGAAATTGTGCTAAACCAGAAAGATTCTTCTATGGCCCTGTCTTTGTGCCCTTATTCTCACCTGGCACTTAAGGAAACATTTCATCGATCATTTTTCAGTCATCACTATTTTTTTTTCACAAAACCTTTCTTTGTGTTTGTAGTATGCCCTGAAGGCACTGAAAACAAGGAAGTGTCAGGTCACTTCGCGGTTCTTGTCGCTTGTCATGTGCACTTTGTCAACCTGACACTATTCCCTTCTACATTCCACCATGGTTTTACTGGTAATTTTTCTAGTAATATTTTTCCCATTGATAGCTTGCAATATGTAAATTTCTCTAAGATCAAGTATACTACTAACAGCCTTTCCGAGTTCACTTTTTCTAACTCCTCGGATTTAAAAGCTGCTGTACAGGATTCCCTACGAGTTTACTTAACTCCTTATGTATATCATCCCTCAATCATTACTCCTATTTTACTTATTATTATTATTATTGTGATTCCTCTGTGCTGTGTTGTCCAGAAAGCCCTCAATTTGTATAAGCACCTTAAAGGGAATATGGACAGCGACGTCGTGAATCCATAGAACACATTTAACAAGGTTAGGTACATGTCTCTAGAGTCTAGCCCATCGCGAGGATGCGATATGGGTAGGTGACCGAGCGATATTAGGATCCTGAATAGGTATAGATTATATGTATATAACTAATTTATCAACTAAGCTACAGGATGTGTGTCGCCTGTCTGTCTGAGGCAACAAGCATCTTTTGATGAGGCTATGTTGACGAAGTATCACGCCATCGCCTATAAGGATGACGTGGACAGTCAACCTGGTGTCTTGAGGCAACACGTAAACACCTCGCCTCTGGCTCCAGAATGCACACACAAGCTGTGTGTGTATCATATCAGCGCACTGCCCAAGGATGATGACGCTGACAAGAGCACAACAGGCCTGAGAGACATGGACGCCGGAACCTGTCAGATTCCGGCCAAACCTCCATATATGCTGCAACTGGCCGGAGAGAGGCCAGAAGACAGCGAACCGAGTCACTGAGCTGTTCCGGCCATTCCCTTGGCCGTCGGAACACGTGACTTGTCACTCGCCCTCACAGTGTACATATCTTCTATAATAATATAAGCGAAAGTGTGTGTGTGTGTGTGTGTGTGTGTCTGTCTGTCCGCGATAGGGGCCGCCCCCTGTGGCGGAATCCCATCATATGTCACAGTTTTGGAATCAGGTTGACCAGGGGAAGGTTTTAAGCCCACTTTTAGGATGATCCGATCACTTTTTTTTTTTTTTTTTTAGCAGCCTATTAGCGAGAATTGTGAAGAAAAAAAATAGGGTTGCGAGAATTGAGGAAACCTTGATGTAAGGTGATGGGTAATAGGTGAGTGAATGGGTGGGGTGGGGGGGGGAGGTGGGGTGGGGAGCCAAAAAGTCCGCCCGGAGGGCGGCTTTGCTTTCAGGAAAGTTAGAAGGGGCTATGATGTGAATGGGTTGGCGTTAATACATACATTTCTACATCCATGATTTCAGGAAAGTTAGAAGGGGCTATCTGGAGAGTCTGTGTTTGGTGGGCCAAAGGCCCACCAATAGCCCTCCGCAGGAGCTAGCCAAAAAGGCCGCCCGGAGGGCGGCTTTGGCGGCTAAGTATATATATATATATATATATATTATATATATATATATATTATATTATATATTATATATATATATATATATATATATATATATATATATATTATATATGATTGAATTATTGTTCTGGTACTTAAATATTAACAAGCCACATAAACAACCGCTCGACCACTTTTATCTAACTACCATTTGAAGTGTCTGGCTAGGACGGTGAAGATACCCCTACCCATCAAACTACACTTCAGAGGCAATCAAACCCCTACAGTGTCACCAACACTTGTAAGTATTCTTACTTGGTTTGACCCCTGTTACCTGTAATAACAACACAGAAAAGGGTAACATACTCTCCACAAGACACAGTACAACCAACACTAGTACAATTACCCGCAAGGCAGTGCTGCATGATCAACACAGAGAGCCACCACCAGAGGCTGGCTGTCGCGCCGGTCTGGCTCCTGCCTGGGCTCTGCTATACAACTTTTCTGTCGCACCCTAACCTTTGTGACTATATTCACCTATGTATTGCACTGATTAACAAAATACATAGAAGCAGTACATGTGTCGTCCATTATTAGCCAGTCAAGCGAAGGCTCTCGGGTGGCCTATAGGTGCGACCCGCCGACCACCACCACAACCCTCACAGCGCCGTGGCTTATATTAGCATGACATTATTTATTCGTTATTTTATTCACCTCATAAGCATTAAGTGAGTATGTCATGTATATAAATATCCTTTTAGTTCTTTCCCATGTTTTTGCCTTGTAAAATGACACTTAAAGTAATAATCACAGTAGGAGTATAGTGAGGTGTTCATATATAACTTCTCGATTATTTTTAGCTGGGTGCTCCATAGCTCAGTGGTAAAGTGTTGGTGTTTCAATACATCAGCAAAAAGGTGATGGGTTCGATTCCCCCACAAATCCATTACGGATTTCAAATCTTTACCAAGCTCGGACCCCGTCCCCCCCTTAAACCCTCTGGCGGTCTGTCGACCTTCCTCCCTCTGGCCAGGGGAAGGTAACTGATAGGCAAGACGTGGGTGAGAGAATCCCCCCCCATCCCTTCCCCCGTCCATCGAACTCCCTCCCTCTGGCCAAGAGAAGGTAACTGATAGACATCCCTCCCTCCCCCTCCCGTCCACCTACCTCCCTCCCTCTGGCCAGGGGAAAGTAACTGGTGAATGAGAGCTCCCCCATCCTAATCCCCCTCCCACCCTCTGACCGCCCATCGACCTCCCTCCCTCCGGCCAAGGGAAGGTAACTGATGGATGAGACGTGGGCTACAGTATCCCTAAAAAATAAAAATAAATGTAATAATAGTAATGGATTGTAATAGTAATGATAATAGTAATGGGGTAAATTATTTCATAGTAATGGGAGGTTGTATCTCATGGGAAAGATGTGGTAGGGTCCACGTCATGGGTGGTTCAAGGGTCGTGGTCAGGATAGGTTGCAGGGTCGACGTGATGACAGGTAGGGTCAAATTGAAGGAAGGGTAGTAAGGGTTAGGTTAGGGGTCCACGTGATGGATCCGGTTTGAAGGGGCGTACTGAGCTCACTCAGTGCGTATCTGCCTTCTCGCATCGGACCCCAGACCCTAGCCCCCAGGCCCGCCTCTCGCCCAGACCCCCACCACCATCCAACAGCACCCCAGCGCCTAGCCAACCCAAGGGTTCATTGCCCACCACGTCCACCACCCAGGATAGGCAAAGAGACCAATCCCACCAACCCTCAGGTACTAAAGATATATGTAATAGAATATCCTATCCAATTAAATTAAATGAATAAAGGGTTAATAGTAATAAAGAGTTATAGCGGTAACAAAAAAAAAAATGCCTGGATATCCCTCACCACAAACATGGGGGTGGACCAGCCAAAAAAGTTTCTAACAATACTTTACATATTATCAAATGACAGTTGTATATAAATCCTCAGTTTACTATCTTTTGATAATATGTAAAGTTTTGTTAGAAACTTTTTTGGCTGGTCCACCCCCATGTTTGTGGTGAGGGATTCCTCACCTGGCATTCCTCACCGCGCCATTTCTTCACCAACACACTCACTGTCTTTTCGTTGACACCAGTTATACGGCTTATTTCTCGATTTGTTTCATCATTCTTATGCAACTCTATTACTCGTACTATGTCATCATGGCTTGTATATTTCCCAGGCATCGCACATTAGCACAGTAGAATACAAAGTGTAGAACGAACACAACCGTTTTATAAGCCAAAACAATGTGCGGTCGGTGAGATAATCCTCCTTCTAACAATATTTTGTCAAACACTGGACCCTTTAAATAATTCAAATCTATCCGTGGAGATGAGTGAGGGGCTACCCTAAGTTGCCATGTAGTCATTTTCTCCCGGGCCCCTTTACAGACTCTGAAAAAGGGAGGTTACCTGTTTTTTAAATATGACGCTCACATCACCGAAAGTTCTAAAGTCGAGTGGCGCTAACTGATATATATATATATATAATATTATAAATTAATATATATATATATATATATATATAATATTAATATATATTAATATATTATATATATATATATATATATATATACTGTGTATATATATATTAGCCGCAAAGCCGCCCTCCGGGCGGATTTTGGTATCCTCGAGGACTATTGTGGGCTTTGGGCCAAATTGGCCGCCCACCATAGCTTCTGGGATTTGGTGGGCCTTGGCCCACCACCTTGTGGCCTCAACCAAACTTCCTGAAATTGTTGGTGTCACCGAACACGANGGAAGGGGTAACTGATAGACATCCCTCCCCCCCCCCCCGTCCACCTACTCCCCCCCTCTCCAGGGAAGGTACTGGGAATGAGAGCCCCCCATCCTAATCCCCTCCCACCCTCTGACCGCCCATCGACCTCCCTCCCTCCGGCCAAGGGAAGGTAACTGATGGATGAGACGTGGGCTACAGTATCCCTAAAAAATAAAAATAAATGTAATAATAGTAATGGGTTGTAATAGTAATGATAATAGTAATGGGGTAAATTATTTCATAGTAATGGGAGGTTGTATCTCATGGGAAAGATGTGGTAGGGTCCACGTCATGGGTGGTTCAAGGGTCGTGGTCAGGATAGGTTGAAGGGTCGACGTGATGACAGGTAGGGTCAAAGTGAAGGAAGGGTAGTAAGGGTTAGGTTAGGGGTCCACATGATGGATCCGGTTTGAAGGGGCGTACTGAGTTCACTCAGTGCGTATCTGCCTTCTCGCATCGGACCCCAAAGCCTAGCCCCCAGGCCCGCCTCTCGCCCAGACCCCCACCACCATCCAACAGCACCCCAGCGCCTAGTCAACCCAAGGGTTCATTGCCCACCACGCCCACCACCCAGGATAGGCAAAGAGACCAATCCGACCAACCCTCAGGTACTGAAGATATATGTAATAGAATATCCTATCCAATTAAATTAAATGAATAAAGGGTTAATAGTAATAAAGAGTTATAGCGGTAAAAAAGAAAAGAATGCCAGGATATCCCTCACCACAAACATGGGGGTGGACCAGCCAAAAAAGTTTCTAACAATACTGTACATATTACACTGGGGAACAATTTGAAGAAAAAAAAATTGTTGAGTTAGATTTTTGAGCTTATTTAGACTACAATTGGCATGCTGATTCCAAATCTGTAGTCAGTTTTTTTCTAGCACGTCAAGTTTTTTCTCCACAGCTTACCCTCCAGATAAGCAAAATTCCACTTGTCAGCTGTAGTAAACTTGCAAGCTGATTACGATTTGGACTCATCGAGAGCTATGTGGCAACTTGTTTGTGCAGTTACAATTGAGACAGTGCGAGGGAAAAGGTGTGTGCAGCTCCCAATAGGTCAGTACTATCAATATCTGCAAACAGAAAGCTAGGATAGTAGGAATTAGGAGGATTTGTTATGGCTTTTCTCTTAACCTTGTAACAACATACCATTGTAATTTCTATTTCGTTTTATGCTGTTTTATTTTGTTTTCAAAGCTTGTAACTATTCCAGCTTAGTGTTTTATTTACATAGGTATATATTTCTTTTGTTTCAGATCATGTCTGCCCCTTTGCTACGTCTCGTCGAAAAGGGCCTAAACGACCCTGACTCCTTCGCTATATATGTGGTAGTTTCACCATTCCAAGTCAGAGGGCAAGCATCAGCGTATTTGTCAAACAAGCATATTTCGCATATTTTAAAGTGAAACTGGGTGATCAAGGCAAGCTATGGGCCCCTCAAATTTGTGCAAGCAGTGTGTCGAGAGATTACGGATGTGGACCAAAGGAACACGTGAAAAGTGGCATTTGGTATCCCCATGGTTTGGCGAGAGCAAAAAGATCATTCTACAGACTGTTACTTTTGTTTAGTGAAATCATCAGGATTTAACAAGAAAATAAAAGTAAAAATAGAATATCCAAAATCTCCCGTCAGCTATAAGACCAATGCCTCATTCAGCTGAAATTCCAGTGCCAGTTTTCGAACAACTACCTCCTCTAGAAGATCTGAGTGATGTTGAAGAACGCAGTGACAGCAATGATGCAGTTTTTGGGACATTCACGAGGATTCAGTTCGTAGGGGATTTGATCAGCACGAGTGAATGATTAGCACGTGATTTGGGCCTATCCAAAAAAGCTTCAGAATACTAGCATCAAGACTGAACGAGGAAAAACATACTTGAACAAGGAGTGAAGGTATATACTTTCGAACCAGAAAAAGTACATTTCTGCAGTCCTTTCGAAGTGCCAGCGGTTTTGTGTTTTGCCATAACATTCCTGGTTTATTTAAAGGAATTAGGGCTTTCAATCTACAATCCAAATGAATGGCGATTGTTTATTGATAGCTCAAAGCGGAGCTTGAAGTGTGTCCTTCTACACAATGGCAATTTGTTTGGCGCTAGTCCCTATTGGGCATTCGGTCTGTCTTCGTGAAGAATATGGAGATGTAAAGAGAGTCATTGAGTTATTGCAATATGACAAACACCCAAATTTGGGTCATCTGTGTTTACCTTAAAATGGTGCCCTTCCTTCTGGTCAACAACGTGGATACACAAAGTATCCCCGCTTTTCCTGTATGTGGGATAGCAGAGCTCGAGAGAAGCATTGGGTTCAGAAAGAATTGGCCTCCGAGATTGATCTTAAACCTGGAGATCTTAACATTGTACATGAGCCGCTTTTGACAGGAAGAAAATAATATTCCCACCTCTGCACATAAAACTAGGTCGCATGAAACAATTTTTAAAAGCATTGTCAACTGATGGCGACTGTTTGAGTACATATCTTGGCATTTCCTGGACTGTCAATTGAAAAAAAACAAGGCCGGTGTGTTTGATGGTCCACAAATTCGATAGCTCATAAAGATGAACATTTCAACGGTACTATGTCAGACCTTGAAAAGAATGCTTGGCTATTTATTCAAAGACGTCGTCAAGAACTTTCTTGGAAATACACGTCAAGTAAATTTCCAGAAATTGTTCAGAAACTATTGGAGAGCTACAAAGCGCTTGGTTGCAACATGAGTATTAAAGTACATTTTTTTCATAGCCATCTTGCCAACTTTCCGGAAATCTTGGTGCTGCTAGTGACGAGCAAGGTGAACGATTTCACCAAGATTTGAGGTTATGGAAGAACGTTACCAGGGTAGATGGGATGTGCATATGATGGCTGACTATTGTTTTGGGGCATCAAACGCGATAGTCCTCAAGTTGAACACTCCAGACAAAGCTACAAACGTAAATTTTTACCTTAACCTGCACACAATTATAGCCTTATCCTTTCTAAAAACATGATAATGTTAAATAAACATTATATTCATGCCTATTTCTTTCATTTTTCATTGTATGTTAACATTTGCAACTTTTTATAAAATAAGCACTGTTACTGTTATGTACAGTATTTTTCATATTTTTTAAGAAAACGAAAATCCTACAGCTCAAAAACTTGACGTGATAGAGAAAAACTGAGATCAGTTTTGGATTCAGCACCCAAAAATTACTTAATAACAAGTGTCAGACCTAACTCAACAAAAATTTGTTCCCCAGTGTTATCAAAAGACAGTTGTATATAAATCCTCAGTTTACTATCTTTTGATAATATGTAAAGTATTGTTAGAAACTTTTTTGGCTGGTCCACCCCCATGTTCGTGGTGAGGGATTCCTCACCTGGCATTCCTCACCGCGCCATTTCTTCACCAACTTTTGACAGTCCTTCACTGTCTTTTCGTTGACACCAGTTATACGGCTTATTTCTCGATTTGTTTCATCATTCTTATGCAACTCTATTACTCGTACTATGTCATCATGGCTTGTATATTTCCCAGGCATCGCACATTAACACAGTAGAATACAAAGTGTAGAACGAACACAACCGTTTTATAAGCCAAAACAATGAGCGGTCGGTGAGATAATCCTCCTTCTAACAATATTTTGTCAAACACTGGACCCTTTAAATAATTCAAATCTATCCGTGGAGATGAGTGAGGGGCTACCCTAAGTTGCCATGTAGTCATTTTCTCCCGGGCCCCTTTACAGACTCTGAAAAAAGGAGGTTACCTGCTTTTTAAATATGACGCTCACGTCACCGAAAGTGTTCTAAAGTCGAGTGGCGCAAACTGTATATATATATATATATATATCTATATATATATATTATATATTATATATATATATATATATATATATATATATATATATATATATATATATATATACCTGTGTATATATATATACTAGCCGCAAAGCCGCCCTCCGGGCGGACTTTTTGGCTAGTTCCTGCGGAGGACTATTGGTGGGCCTTCGGCCCACCAAACACAGATTCTCCAGATAGCCCCTTCAAACTTTCCTGAAATCATGGATGTAGAAATGTATGCATTAACGCCTTACCCATCACCCCCCACCCATTAACTCACCCATTACCCATCACCCCCCACCCATTCACTCACCCATTACCCATCACCACACACCCATTCACTCACCCATTACCCATCACCTCCCCTATTCCCTCACCCATCACCCCCACCCATTCACTCACCCATCACCCCACACCCATTACCCATCACCCCACCCATTCACTCACCCATTACCCATCACCCTACATCAAGGTTTCCTCAATTCTCGCAACCCACATTTTTTTTCACAATTCTTGCTAATAGGCTGCTAAAAAAAAGAAAAAAAAAGTGATCGGATCATCTCATAAGTGGACTTAAAAGTTGCCCCTGGTCGAGCTGGTTCCAAAACTGTGCCATATGATGGGATTGGGGCACGGGGGGCGGCACCTATCGCGGACACACAACACACACACACACACACTTTCGCTTATATTATTATACTAGCCGCAAAGCTGCCCTCCGGGCGGACTTTTTGGCTAGCTCCTGCGGAGGGCTATTGGTGGTGGGCCTTCGGCCCACCATCTGTGTTTGGTAGGCCAAAGGCCCACCAAACACGGACTCTCCGATAGCCCCTTCTAACCTTCCTGAAATCATGGATGTAGAAATGTATGTATTCCCCCCACCCATTCACTCACCCATTACCCATCACCCCCCACCCATTCACTCACCCATTACCCATTACCCCCCACCCATTCACTCACCCATTACCCATCACCACACACCCATTCACTCACCCATTACCCATCACCCCCCACCTATTCCCTCACCCATCACCCATCACCCCCATCCCATCACCCACCACCCATTCACTCACCCATCGCCCCACACCCATTACCCATCACCCCACCCATTCACTCACCCATTACCCATCACCCTACATCAAGGTTTCCTCAATTCTCGCAACCCACTTTTTTTTCACAATTATCGCTAATAGGCTGCTAAAAAAAAAAAAAAAAATGATCGGATCATCTCATAATTGGGCTTAAAACTTTCCCCTGGTCAACCTGGTTCCAAGAATGTGCCATATGAGGTGATTGCGCCACGGGGGGCGGAACCTATACCACACACACACAGACAGACAGACAGACAGACAGACAGACATACTTTCGCTTATATTATTACTGGCCGCAAAGCCACGCCACGCGAGAATGCGTGTGTGTGTGTTTGCGAGAGAGAATGCGTGTGTGTGTTTGAGAGAGAATGCGCGCGTGTGTGTGTGTGTGTGTGTTTGAGAGAGAATGCGTGTGTGTGTGTGTTTGAGAGAGATAATGTGTGCTGTGTGGTGTGTGTGTGTGTTGTGTGTGTGGTGTGGGGTGTGGTGTGTGTGTGTGTGTGGGTGTGTGTGTGTTTAGAGAGAGAATGTGTGTATGTGTGTGGTTGAGAGAGAGAATGCCTGTGTGTGTGTAGTGAGTGTTGAGAGAGAATAGTGTGTGTGTGTTGACGAGAGCAGATATGCGTGTGTAGTGTGTTTGAGAGATGAGAAATGCGGTGTTGTTTGAGAGAGAGAAGGCGTGTGTGTGTGTGTCTGGGTTTGAGAGAGAGAATGCGTGTTGTGTGTGTTTGAGAGAGGGGCATGTGTGTCTGTGTGTGTGTGTTTGAGAGAATGTGTTGTGTTGTTGAGAGAGAATGCGCTTTGTGTGTGTGTGTGTTTGAGAGAGAATGCGTGTTGGTGGGTGTGTGTGTTTGAGAATGAGAATGCGTGTGTGTGTGTGTGTTGAGAGAGAATGCGTGTGATACTCGGTGTGTGTGTGTTGCTGTGTGTTTGAGAGAGAGAAGGCGTGTTGTGTGTGTTTGAGACGAGAATGCGTGTGTGTGTGGTGTTGAGAGAGAATGCGTGTCGTGTGTGTGTTTGAGAGAGATGGTGTGTGTGTCATGTGTTTGAGAATGAGAATTCGTCATACGTGTGTGTGGTGTGTTTGAGAGAGAATGCTCGGGGTGTGTGTGGTGTGTGTGTGGTGTGAGTGTTGAGAGAGAGAATGAGTGTTGTGTGTGTGTTGACGAGAGAATGCGTGTGTGTGGGCGCCCTGTGTGTGTGTGTGGGTGTGGTGTGTGATTGTGTGGTGTGTGTTGTGGTGTTTGAGAGAGATGCGTGTGTGTGTGTTTGAGAGCGGAATGCGGGTTGGTTTTTTTTTTTGGAGAGAGAGAATGCGTGTGTGGTGGTGTGATTCAGAGAATGGTTTGTGTGTGGTTTGAGACGAGGACAATCGCGGTGT
Source organism: Chionoecetes opilio (assembly GCA_016584305.1). Classification (NCBI taxonomy): domain Eukaryota; kingdom Metazoa; phylum Arthropoda; class Malacostraca; order Decapoda; family Majidae; genus Chionoecetes; species Chionoecetes opilio. The sequence continues at coordinate 166,405 of JACEEZ010003866.1, forward strand.
GTGTGTGTGTGGTTGTGTGTTTGAGAGATGAATGCGTGTGACGTGTGTGAGTTGAGGAGATGAATGCGTGGTTTGTTGAGTGAGATGGAAAATGCGTGTTTCTGTGTTTGAGAGAGAGAATGCTGTGTGTGTGTGTATTTAGAGAATGCGTGTGTGTGTGTTGAGAGAGAATGCGCGATGTGTGTGTGTGTGTGTGTGTGTGAGAGAGAATGCGTGATGTGGTGTTTGAGCAGAGAATGCGTGTGTCCTGTGTTTGACAGGATGAGAGAATGCTGTTTGTGTGTGTGTGCTCTGTGGTTGATGAGAGAATGCGTGTGTGTGTTGAGAGAGAGAATGCGTGTTGGTGTGTGTGGTGGTTGAGAGAGAATTGTGAGAGAATGCGTGTGTGTGTTTGAGAGAGAGAATGCGTGTGTTGTGTGTTTGAGAGATAATGCGTGTGTGTGTGTTTGTTTGAGAGGAGAATGCGCGAGTGTGTGTGTGTGTGTGTGTGTTTGAGAGATAATGGTGTGTGTGTGTTTGTTTGAGAGAGAAGCGTGTCGATGTGTGTGTGTTGAGAGGAGAATGCGCTCCCTTTGGGTGTGCTTGCTTGAGAGAATGAGTGTGTGTGTGTGTATTGGAGAGAGAATGCGTGTGTGTGTGTTTGTTTTGAGAGAGAATGCGTGGACTCCCTTCTGGTGTGTGGTTGAGAGAGAATGTGGTGTGTGTGTGTGTGAGAGAGGGGAATGCGTGTGTGTGGGTTTGAGAAAGAGAATGCGTGTCGTCGTGTGGTGTTTGAGATGAGAATGTCGTGGTGGTGTGTGTGTGTGTGTGTGTGTGTGTTGAGAGAGAAAGATTGCGTTAGTTTCACCCTGTGTGTGTTTTTGAGAGAGAATGAGGGTCGTGTGTGTGTGTGTGTGTAAGTGTTTGAGAGAGAGAATACGTGTGTGTTCTGTGTGAGTGTTTGAGAGAGAGGGGAATGCGGTTTGTGTGGTGTGTGTGTGTGTGTGTGATGTGTAGTGTGTGTGTGTGTGACTGTGTTGTGGGCTGTTGTGTGGTGTGTGTGTGGTGTGTGATGTGTTTGGCAGAGAGAGATTGCGTGTGTGTTTGGGTGTGTGTGTTTGAGAGAGAATGCGTGTGTGTGTGTTGAGAGAGAGAATGAGTGTGTGTGTCTGTGTGTGTGTGTTGAGAGAGAATGCGTGTGTGTGTGTTTGAGAGAGAGAATGCGTCTGTTGTGTGTGTGTGTGTTTGAGAGAGAATGCGTGGTGTGTGTCTGTTGTTTGAAGAGAAGGCGTGTGTGTGTGGATGTTTTGTTGAGAGAGAAATGCGTGTGTGGTCGTTGCTGAGAGAGAATGCGTGTGTGTGTGTTGTTTGCAGAGATGAATGCGTTGGTGTTGTGTGTGTGTGTGTGTGTGTGTATGTGTGTGTTGTGTTTTGAGAGAGAATGCGTGTGTGTTTGTGTTGTGTGTTGAGAGAGAATGCGTGTGGTGTGTGGTGTGTGTGTGTGTGTGTTTGAGAGAGAGAATGCGTGTGTGTGTGTTTGTTTTTTTGAGAGAGAATTTAAGGGTGTGTGTTTGTTGTTTGAGAGAGAAGGCGTGTGTGGTGGGTGTTGTTTGAGACAGCAGAGAATGCGTGTGTGTGTGTGTTTGTGTAGTGTGAGGTTTGAGAGAGAATGGTGTGTGTGTGTTTGAGAGAATACGTGTGTGTGTGTTTGAGCAGAGAGATGGCGTGTGTGTGTGTGTGAGTGTTTGAGAAGAGAATGAGTCGTGTGTGTGGGTGAGTGTTGAGAGAGAGAAATGCGGTGTGTGTGTTTGAGAGCAATGTGTGTGTGACGGTTTGGAGAGAGAGAATGCGTGTGTGCGTGGTGTATGTGTTAGAGAGAGGAAGTGTATGTGAGTGTCTTGATGAGATGAGAAATGGTGTGTGTGTGTGTGCGCATATGGTGTGTGTGTTTGATGAGACGAGAACGTAGTGTGTGTCTGTGTCTTGGTGTCGTGTGTGTGTGTGGATTTGAGAGAGAGAAAGCGACTTGTGCTGTGTGTTTGAATTGAGAGATGTGGTGTGTGTGTGTGGCAGCGTGTGTTTGAGAGACAGAATGCGTGTGTGTGTGTGTGTGTGTGAGTGTTTGAGATGAGAGAATGCGTGCTTGTGTGCGTTTGAGAGAGAGAATGAGTGTGTGGGTAGTGTGCGTGTTGGTGCATATTTGAGAGAATGCGTGTGATGTGTGTGTGTGTGTGTTTGAGAGAGAGAGAATGGCGTGTGTGTGTGTTTGAGAGAGAGAAATGGTTGTGTGTGGTGTGTGTGTTTGAGAGAGAATGCGTGTGTGTGTGAGTGTTTGAGGAGTGATGAGAATGCGTGTGTTGTGTGTTGAGAGAATGCGTTGTGTGTGTGTTTGAGAGAGAGAATGCGTGTGTGTGTGTGTGTGCCAGTGGTTTGAGGAGAGGAAGGAGTGGTGTGGTGTCTTTGTGTGTGAAGGAGTGTTTGATGAGAGAATAAGTGTGTGGGTGTTTTGAGAGAGAAGGCGTGTTGTGGTGTTGTGTGTGAGTGTTTGAGAGAGAGAATGTGGTGTGTGTGTTTGAGAGAGAGAATTGCGTGTGTGTGTGTGTGTGTGTTTTGAGAGAGAATGCGTGTGTGTGTGTGAGTGATTTGAGAGAGAATGCGTGTGTGTGTGCAGTTGTGAGTGTTTGAGAGAGAGAATGCGTGTGTGTGTGTTTGAAAGAGACATGCATGTGTAGTGTGTGTGTGTCTGTATTGGCTATAGACTCCGTGTGGTGTGTGGTGTGTGTTGAGAGAGAATGCGGTTTGGTGTGTGTGTTTGAGAGAGAATGCGTGTTGTGTGCGTGTTGTTTTGTGTGTGTGGGGTGGGTGTGTGTTTCAGAGAGAATGCGTGTGTGTGTGTGTTTGAGAGAGAATGCGTGTGTGTGTATGTGTGTTGTGTGTGTGGTGTGTGAGAGTATGAGAGAGAGAGTATGATTATGTATGTATGTATGATCCATTTGATTATATCTCTCATTTCCCATAGTTGTATATACGAAGTCTTAGAGATTATATCTTTTGTCCCGTAAGAATAAGTGCCCGTTTCAAACTATCAAACTGGCCGGCCGTGCTATGAACAGCAGAGGAAATATAGCGCTTAAACTACCTAGGAACCCATTTTATATGTTTATTTGCATGAGTCTGTCCATGAACCCAATGGTCTTGACACAATGTGACAGCCCAAATATGTTCTATCACAAAAATAAAATGATTGGCGGCCATTCTTTCACGAAAATAACTACTTAAAACCTTAATAATTGGAAAATTTACGCCTCAGACAATCTTATGTCCATCGGGAATATTATCCATTAAAAACATGGATATAGGCAGCAAAACGTTATGCTTGCATGTGAAATAACTCCTGGAGTTTACAATGGATAAAAATGCCCCCAGTGTAGTGGCGAGGGCCATTTTTTCAAAAATGGCCGCCATTGCTATATTTGGTTTGCTCCATATCCATTTTTTGTTGGATATGCATCACTTTAACACGTACCAAGTTTGGATGTTATTCACTTAAAAAATGCAGGGTTTTGCACATACAGCCAGGACTATTACTAGCAAAATGGGAAGATTGTACCACATGTAGCAGCACGCATAAAGGAGTATAGCGTTTGCGAGTCAAACAGGCCCAGTGCCCCATATACCACGACAGCGACTTTGGCGATAGAGAAAAGACTCCCTATATGACTTGTAGTATGTCCTCAACAACCTGTGTATTATATTGGATGATTATGCTAAGAGCCAAGTACAGTTTTCTCAGACATCCATAAAGATGTGTATAAAAGACAGACGTAGTGTTCAAAAGCTGCTATGTGACTTCCCAACCAACACAAGCGTTCTCTCTAACTGGCGAACCAGCTAGCGAGAGTAGGTGACTTTGTATATGAGTCTAGAGTACCAAACAGCAGAGACATCCTCAAGGAATTGTCTCCTAAATTGTTGGGGACACGCATTGGTGTTCAAATCAGAGTACAAAGGTCATAAGTTTGAGATATTTGATCCTTGGTGTAAATAGTGGAGGTAGGACACAGTGACAGACTTAAAAAGGTACCAGTGCAAAGCCTGATTTAACCTTGTAGAAAAACTGCACCAGGGAGTCAATGCTTATTCGTCTGACTAAGGATAGAGTGCAACTGCTTCCAACTAACCCACCGCAGGATTATAACCTTTCGCTCTCTGGTACCAAATAGGTTTGTTGCTAATAAGCTTGTTTGTTCCAGACTGTTTGCCGTTCATAATATATCTCACCATGACGACTCTATCTGGCTCCTGGGGCCCCCCCCCCCCCCCCCCCTTCAGCATCTCCAAGCCTGGAGCCTCGTTCCCACTATGGGTCGAGTCCCCTGGTGGAGGATGTGTGTGGAGGTTACGTACCCCCCATACTGTCTTCGATGATTTACCGCTAGGATTGAGGGAGGTCACGGTGCAATGGAACACAGCTTTAATCAATTTGAAAAATAATCTCCCAAAAGAAACTTTGTACCGGAGATAAAAAACTGGCCGAATGGGCAGGGGATCGACAAAAAAATTATCATAGAGACCATTATTAGTTAGCTCTCTTTCGATGAACGGCTGCTAACCTCAATGACCCAAGATATCTTGACCAGACAAATTACCACGGCCTTGATGTTTCTAAACCGAGCTAAACGGGATTCATGATGGGTAGAGGTCAACGGTCAACAGCAGTGATATTTGAACGGCTATGAATGAGGATGTGCAGAAGAATTAAGTAACAGGTTTAACAGCCTAGCTTCCATAGCTATCAACAAACAATAAAGGCCATACAGTAAAACCCTGCATGAATATCGCTAATTGGAAAGCAAGTGAAATGATCTGCCTTGTATGAGAAACTAACATTTACTAATGAACAAGGTGCTAGCCAGTTTAAACGTCATATATATTTCTATGAAATGAATCAAATACTACCCATACTGGAGAACAACAGCGGATAACTCTCTTTGCATGCTAACTCAATGATAATACAGAAACATTGCGAGACGCAGCGCGTGGAACGGGTGACGTCCTATCTTTTCCCTGTCAAGGACTTGCCATGCTTTAGATTATGAAAAGGTATATATAAATAAACCCTTTGGTTAAAACCATTGTATAAATGTTAAAAACCCGCCGGTATTCATCACTACTATCCTTACTGGAGCGTGATTGACGTCAGACGCAATAGTCAATTCATATACCTTTCAATCAGCGCGACATATTTGAAGTTCATCCACATTGAACCGTTTCCTTTTGCATGTGAATGAAAACATTAATGACTGTAAACTGCCCCTCAATCGATTATTAATATCCAAAAGACTGCCGTTCTATTGCGATTGGTCATTTATCTGATTTGCAAAATGTAAAGTCCGAGTATCTCAATCTATTTCATTGTCCAGTCTCACTCTTTGCCTTCGCCCTTACCGGTTGGAGTTTGTGAAAATGTTTTTTCTGCTAAACAGAAAGATTCTTCTATGGCCCCTGTCTTTGTGCCTTATTCTCACATTCATCGATCATTTTTTCAGTATCACTATTTTTTTCACAAAACATTTCTTTGCTGTTTGTAGTATGCCTGAAGGCACTGAAAACAAGGAAGTGTCAGGTCCACTTCGCGGTTCTTGTCGCTTGAAGTGGCGCTTGGTCACACCTGACACTATTCCCTTCTACATTCCACCATAGGTTTTACTGGTAATTTTTTGTAAATTTTTCCATTAGATCAGCTGCAATATGTAAATTTCTCTAAGAATCAAGTATACTACTAACAGCCTTACGAGTTCACTCTTTTTCTAACTCCTCGGATTAAAAGCTGCTGTACAGGATTTCCCTATCAGTTTACTTAACTCCTTATGTATTATTATACTCAATCATTACTCTATTTTACTTATTATTATTATTATTGGGATTCCTCTGTGCTTAGTTGTTGCCAGAAATGCCCTCAAATTTGTCTAAGCACCTTAAAGGGAATATGGACATGCGACGTCGTGAATCAATTAGAACACATTTAAACAAGGTTAGGTACATGGTCTCTAGAGTTCTAGCCTGGGGGTGCTCCATACTCAGTGGTAAGGTTGGGTTTCAATACATCAGCAAAAGGTGAGGGTCGATTCCCCCACAAATCATTACGGATTTAAAATTTTTACCAAGCTCGGACCCCGTCCCCCCCTTAAACCCTCTGGCGGTCTGTCGACCTTCCTCCCTCTGGCCAGGGGAAGGTAACTGATAGGCAAGACGTGGGTGAGAGAATCCCCCCCCATCCCTTCCCCCGTCCATCGAACTCCCTCCCTCTGGCCAAGAGAAGTAACTGATAGACACCCCTCCCTCCCCCTCCCGTCCACCTACCCCCCTTTCCCTTGGCCGGGGGAAAGTAACTGGTGAATGAGAGCTCCCCCATCCTAACCCCCCTCCCACCCTTGACCCCCCATCGCCCTCCCCCCCTCCGGCCAAGGGAAGGTAATGATGGATGAGACGTGGGTACAGTATCCCTAAAAAAAAAAAAAATAAATGTAATAATAGTAATGGATGTAATAGTAATGATAATAGTAATGGGGTAAATTATTTCTAGTAATGGGAGGTTGTATCTCATGGGAAAGATGTGGTAGGGTCCACGTCATGGGTGGTTCAAGGGTCGTGGTCAGGATAGGTTGCAGGGTCGACGTGATGACAGGTAGGGTCAAATTGAAGGAAGGGTAGTAAGGGTTAGGTAGGGGTCCACGTGAGGATCCGGTTTGAAGGGGCGTACTGAGCTCACTCAGTGCGTATCTGCCTTCTCGCATCGGACCCCAGACCCTAGCCCCGGGCCCCGCCTCTCGCCAGACCCCCACCACCATCCAACAGCACCCCAGCGCCTAGCCAACCCAAGGGTTCATTGCCCCCCACGTCCACCAAACCAGGATAGGCAAAGAGACCAATCCCACCAACCCTCAGTACTAAAGATATATGTAATAGAATATCCTATCCAATTAAATTAAATGAATAAAGGGTTAATAGTAAAAAAGAGTTATAGCGGTAACAAAAAAAAAAATGCCTGGATATCCCTCACCACAAACATGGGGGGACCACCCAAAAAAAGTTTCAAAAATACTTTACATTATCAAATGACAGTTGTATATAAATCCTCAGTTTACTATCTTTTGATAATATGTAAAGTTTTGTTAGAAACTTTTTTGGTGGTCCACCCCCATGTTTGTGGTGAGGGTTTCCTCACCTGGCATTCCTCACCGCGCCATTTCTTCACCAACACACTCACTGTTTTTTCGTTGACACCAGTTATACGGCTTTATTTCTCGATTTGTTTTATCATTCTTATGCAAAATCTATTACCGTACTATGTCATCATGGCTTGTATATTTCCCAGGCATCGCACATTAGCACAGTAGAATACAAAGTGTAGAACGAACACAACCGTTTTTTTAAGCCAAAACAATGTGCGGTCGGTGAGATAATCCTCCTTCTAACAATATTTTGTCAAACACTGGACCTTTAAATAATTCAAATCTATCCGTGGAGATGAGTGAGGGCTACCCTAAGTTGCCATGTAGTCATTTTCTCCCGGGCCCTTTACAACTCTGAAAAAGGGAGGTTACTGTTTTTTAAATAGACGCTCACATCACCGAAAGTTCTAAAGTCGAGTGGGCGTAACTGTATATATATATATATATTATTATATTATTATATATATATTTATATTCTATATATATATATATAATAATATATATATAATTATATATATATATATATATATTATATATATATTTTATAATATATAATACCTGTGTTATATATATTAGCCGCAAAGCCGCCCTCCGGGCGGACTTTTTGGCTAGCTCCCGCGGAGGACTATTGGTGGGCCCTTTTGGGCCCCCCACTGTGTTTGGTGGGCCTGCCCACCAAACACAGCTTTCTGGAGAGTGTGTTTGGTGGGCCTTCGGCCCACCCACCCCAGATCTCCAGATAGCCCTTCAAAAATTTCCAAAATTTCCTGAAATCATGGATGTAGAAATGGGATGTATTAACGCCTTACCCATCACCCCCCACCCATTCACTCAACCCATTTACCCATCACCCCCCACCCATTCACTCACCCATCACCCCACACCCATTACCCCTCACCCCACCCATTCACTCACCCATTACCCATCACCCTACATCAAGGTTTCCTCAATTCTCGCAACCCACATTTTTTTTCACAATTCTTGCTAATAGGCTGCTAAAAAAGAAAAGAAAAAAGTGATCGGATCATCTCATAAGTGGACTTACAAGTTGCCCCTGGTCGAGCTGGTTCCAAAACTGTGCCATATGATGGGATTGGGGCACGGGGGGCGGCACCTATCGCGGACACACACACACACACACACACTTTCGCTTATATTATTATACTAGCCGCAAAGCCGCCCTCCGGGCGGACTTTTTGGCTAGCTCCTGCGGAGGGCTATTTGTTTGGTGGGCCTTCGGCCCACCAAACACGGACTCTTCGATAGCCCCTTCTAACTTTCCTGAAATCATGTATGTAGAAAAGTATGTATTCCCCCCACCCATTCACTCACCCATTACCCATCACCCCCCACCCATTCACTCACCCATTACCCATCACCCCCCACCCATTCACTCACCCATTACCCATGACCACACACCCATTCACTCACCCATTACCCATCACCCCCCACCTATTCCCTCACCCATCACCCATCACCCCCAACCCATCACCCCCCACCCATTCACTCACCCATCACCCCACACCCATTACCCATCACCCCACCCATTCATTCACCCATTACCCATCACCCTACATCAAGGTTTCCTCAATTCTCGCAACCCACTTGTTTTTTTACAAATTTTCGCTAATAGGCTGCTAAAAAAAAAAAAAAAAAAGTGATCGGATCATCTCATAATTGGGCTTAAAACCTTCCCCCGGTCAACCCCGGGTTTCCCAAAAATGTGCCATATGAGGTGATTGGGGCCCCCGGGGGGCGGAACCTATACCACACACACCAAAAGACAGACAGACAGACAGACAGACAGACATACTTTCGCTTATATTATTATAGATTACCCCTCACCCCACCTATTCCCTCACCCATCACCCATCACCCCCCCCAACCCATCACCCCCCACCCATTCACTCACCTATCACCCCACACCCATTACCCCTCACCCCCCATTCACTCACCCATTACCCATCACCCTACATCAAGGTTTCCTCAATTCTCGCAAACCCACTAATTTTTTTACAAATATCGCTAACAGGCTGCTAAAAAAGAAAAAGAAAAAAAAGTGATCGAATCATCTCATAGAAGGCTTAAAACCTTCCCCTGGTCAACCCGGTTGTCGTGTGGGCAAGTGTCTGTTTATGAGGGAAGTCTGTTTTTCTAACAAAAGCCCAAAAAAGACGGGGGTTAAGGGGAGTAATTACTAATTTGACTTGATCAACAAAGGCATGTCCAGGCGTACTACGACAACAAACCCGTCTTTATTTATCATTAAAGAGGAGGGGGGGGGGGGGGGGACGAAGTGGAACACTCGCCGACGTCGGCGAGAATTCCTATCGGCGACAGTTATAGGCATTGGTTTTGAGCATATATGATATATGAGGCATTCAATTTCGTACAGAAATGTCTTAACCACCCGTATATACCCCCCTCTCCTGCTCCGGGACATTTCTGTACGAAATTGAATGCCTCATATATTTATATATGCTCAAAAAACCCTACCTATAACTGTCGCCGATAGGAATTCTGCCGACATCGGCGAGTGTTCCACTTCGTGCCCCCCCCCCTCCCCCTTTTAAAGATAAAAAAAGACGGGTTTGTTGTCGTAGTACGCCTGGACATGCCTTTGTTGATCAAGTCAAAATTAGTAATTACTCCCCTTAACTCCCCTTTTCTTTTCTTTTGTTAGTAAACAGACATTCCCCTCTAAACAGACCATTGCCCACACGACTTCGGTTCCAAAAATGTTCTATATGAGGTGATTGCGCCACGGGGGGGGAACCTATACCACACACACACACACACACACACACACAGACAGACAGACAGACACTCTTTTGCTTATATTATTATAGATTAACCCCTCACCCCCCACCTATTCCCTCCCCCCATCAACCCATCACCCCCAACCCATAACCCCCACCCATTCACTCACCCATCACCCCACACCCATTACCCCTCACCCCACCCATTCACTCACCCATTACCCATCACCCTACATCAAGGTTTCCTCAATTTTCGCAACCCACTTTTTTTTTTACAATTATCGCTGATAGGCTGTAGCAAAAAAAAAAAAAAGTGATCGGATCATCTCATAATTGGGCTTAAAACCTTCCTGGTCAACCCGGTTCCAAAAAAAGTGCCCTATGAGGTGATTGCGCCACCGGGGGCGGAAACCCATACCACACACACAAACAGACAGACAGACAGACAGACAGACATACTTTCGCTTTTAAATTATTTTAGATTACCCCTCAAACCCCCCCCCTATTCCCTCACCAATCACCCATCACCCCCCCCAACCCATCACCCCCACCCATTTCACCACCTATCACCCCACACCCATAACCCATCACCCCCACCCATTCACTCACCCATTACCCTCACCCTACATCAAGGTTTCCTCAATTCTCGCAACCCACTTTTTTTTTCACAATTATCGCTAACAGGCTGCTAAAAAAAAAAAAAAAAAAAAAAGTGATCGAATCATCTCATAAAAGGGTTAAAAAACCCTTTCCCCCCGGTCAACCCGGGGTCGTGTGGGCAAGTGTCTGTTTATGAGGGAATGTCTGTTTACTAACAAAAGCAAGAAAACGGGAGTTAAGGGGAGTAATTACTAATTATGACTTGATCAACAAAGCATGTCCAGGCGTACTACGACAACAAACCCCTCTTTATTTATCATTAAAGAGGGAGGGGGGGGCACGAAGTGGAAAAAACTCGCCGACGTCGGCGAGAATTCCTAATGGCGACAGTTATAGGTATTTGGGTTTTGAGCATATATGATATATGAGGCATTCAATTTCGTACAGAAATGTCTTAACCACCCGTATATACCCCCATCTCCTGCTCCGAGGACATTTCTGTACGAAATTGAATGCCTCATATATCATATATGCTCAAAACCATACCTATAACAGTCGCCGATAGGAATTCTCGCCGACGTCGGCGAGTGTTCCACTTCGTGCCCCCCTCCCCCTTTAATGATGAATAAAGACGGGTTTGTTGTCGTAGTACGCCTGGACATGCCTTTGTTGATCAAGTCAAAATTAGTAATTACTCCCCTTAACTCCCGTTTTCTTTGTTTTTGTTAGTAAAAAGACATTCCCTCATAAACAGACACTTGCCCACACGACTCCGGTTCCAAAAATGTGCCATACGAGGTGATTGCGCCACGGGGGGCGGAACCTATACCACACACACACACACACAGACAGACAGACAGACACACTTTCGCTTATATTATTATAGATTACCCATCACCCCCCACCTATTCCCTCACCCATCACCCATCACCCCCAACCCATCACCCCCCACCCATTCACTCACCATCACCCCACACCCATTACCCATCACCCACCCATTCACTCACCCATTACCCATCACCCCACATCAAGGTTTCCTCAATGGAACCCACCCCCTAACTACGTCACGGTTTGTTTACATCGGTGCATTGTGGGGAAAGTCGGGATCGCCGCGGGGGACCTACAAAGGGAAAACTGGGGAGGGAAAGAATTTGAGTTTTTTTTGCCAAAAATTGATATTCCGGGTGTATATTACTGTCCGTTTCGCTGGAACACTATTGAGAAAGCCCTGAGGTAATGGTGTTTGGGCAGAGGCTCTAAAAAGAAAACGGAGTCATAACAACCCTCGAAAAAGGGAGCAACTGGGGGTACGTTGTGTCCCTCCCACTTGCTTACTTTTTAAGGGACTCTGCTGTGACTTTTTTCCCGGGTTTAGAACCTTTGCACATCACCCTCCCTCAGGTCTTCTCTATATTGTCACGAGCACGGAAATTAGCCCCGGGAATATCAATTTCGCCCAAAACAGCTCGAAATTTTTTCATCGTCTAGTCTTTTTCTTTTAGGTTGTACATTTTTTTATTTTGGTTATGATAGTTTTAAAATCCCTTATTAATTGATTTCCCTTTTTTGTTGTCTTTCCTCATAAAATAGGGGAAAAATCGGGTTTAAGTGTTACTTGACGACCCAATAATACTTTTAGTCAACCCAAATCACCAACCTTTCTTTGATTTATCTTATTATCCAGGGTACCGGGTCTTTTTCCCCAAATGCCATTTCCCCACACCAGGAGTCATTTCCCCCACAGGTCAATTCCCCCCACCATGGAGTCATTTCGCCCACACTATGGAGTTGGGAGCTAGGGTTAGGTTATTTTTGTTTAGTGTTGAGAACCCCCCCAACCCCCCCGGGGAGGTTAGGTTAGATTTGTTTAGGTTAGGTTAGGGTGGGTTAGATTTGGGTGTTTGGTTAGTTTTGGGTTAGGTTAGGTTGGGTTTAGATTTGGTTGGTTAGGAAGTTTAGTTTTTAGACGGATGGGAATGCACCGGGGTTAGCAACTTTTTTATGGAGGATAATATAAAAAATCAAAGCAAAAATCCCCCAACATTCCCGCGGGGGTTTTTTCCCGATTTGTGTAGGATAAAAATATCGGTAGACGACAGTACCAGAAAAATGGGGAAGGAGGGAAGTCCCCGTGGTTATGCAATTTGTTTTGGATGGAGTGGTTACCCGTCATTTCCCCCCACAGACAATTCCCCCACAAGACATTTCCCCCTGTAAGAGTCAACCCCCCCACAGTAAGAGCAAATTTGCCCCCTCTAAATCAAATTTGCCCCCCGATCCAGCACGGAGTCATGAAAAATCTTCCTCGGCAGAAATGAAATGAACCCCCCATAAAACCTTTGGGGTAAAAGACGGGAAATTTTTTGTGTTTGCCCTACTCTCCCTTTTCCCCCAAAAAAGTTTTGGGGGCCTGTGGGGAAGCGGGGGTTTCGGGTGGGGAACAAATTATGCATCGGAAACCCCGAAATAAAGGGTGTTAGGGGGGGGAAAAATTTCCCTAGATCTAGGGTAATTTTTTATTTAGAGAAAAATTCCTAACCAAAATAAACCAAACCAAACCCCAAAATTAAAACCCACCCTAGAAGGGGGCTTGACCCACCGATAACCTAACCTAACCAACTAACCTATCCTAACCTTACCCAATCAAAACCCAAAAACTACCCAATTAACCTACCCCAACCTAACCTAAAAAAAAACTAACCTAACCTCCTAGCGGGGGGTTTGGGGTTTTTTTGACACCTAAACAAATATAACCTAAACCCCCTAGCTCCTAGACCCATATGTGGGGGAAATGACCCATAGTGTGGGCGAAATAACTCCATGGTGTGGCGAAATGACTCCCGGTGTGGGGAAATAACCCAGGTGTGGGCGAAAAGATCCCTGGGTGGCGAAATGGGATGTGGGCGAAATGACCGGGTACGTGGAGTAATAAGATAAATCAAAGCAAAAGGTTGGTGAGTTGGTATAGACTCAAAAGTACATTGGGGTCAAGTAACACTGAAACCTGATTTTACCACTACTTTTAGGAAAGACAAAAAAAGGAACCCAATTAATAAGTTATTTTTAATATATCAAACCATGAAATATGCAATTTCAAAGAGAAGACTACGACGCTGAAAAATTTTTACTGTTTTGGCAAAATTTATTTCCGGTGCTAATTTTTTGTGCTCACTACAACAAGGAAGACCTAAGGGGAGGTTGATTCAAAAGGTTCTAAACCAGGAAAACGTCACATCGTCTCATTAAGAAAAATAACAATGGGAGGGACACATTACGACCCACCAGTTGTTACCTTTTGACGAGGCTCTGTTAGCTCTGTTTCTTGGTTTAGAACCCCTTTATATCAGCCATTACCTCAGGTCTTCTCAAAGTGTTTTCAGCGAGAACAGAGCAAGTAATAACACCGGGAAATATCAATTTTTCGCAAAATAAATTTAAATTTTTCCATCGCCCTAGTTTTCCCTTCGTAGGCCACCCCCGGCGACCCCGACTTATCCCCCCAGTGCACCGAGTAAACAAAACCCTGACGTATTTGTCTGGGACCCATTTCGAAACCCACTTTTTTTCAGAATTTTCGCTAATAGGGTGCTAAAAAAAAAAAAAAAAAAAAGACGAACATCTCTAAGGGGGTTAAAAACCTTTCCCTGGTCAACCCGGTTCCAAAAAAGGCCATATGAGGTGATTGCCCACGGGGGGGAAAACCTTACCACACACACACACACACAGGCAGTGCAGTTTCAGACAGGCAGCAGTTTTCGTCTGGGAGCCGTTACTGGTACAGCAGACGACAACGCGACTTTTAGTGGCACATTGAGGTGCCCGCGAGAGACGAGTTGACGAGAGTCAATCAAGGAAATCAAAACGAAAAAAATAAGCGACCGGGGGCCCCAAAAAGAAATAAACTAATTCAATTTGCAAATAGCTTTTCTTCATATCATATCTATCTTCACTATGTATTTAAAAAAGTTGCCCTTTTTCTTCGATAAAAAAATTCGATTAATATATTTTTTAACTCTGATTAGAACCCAAAAAAAATTTTTTTTTTCCCACCCCCAACCCACCCCCCAAACCCATTCACTCACCCACACCCCAAAACCCTTACCCATCACCCCACCCTTTCATTCACCCTTTCCCCCTTTCCCCCCTACATCAAGGTTTCCTAAAATTCTCGCAACCCCTTTTTTTTTTCAAAATTTTATCGCTAATGGGCGGGCAAAAAAAAAAAAAAAAAGTGACGGATCATCTCAAAATTTGGGGGTTTTTAAAAACCCTTTTCCCCTGGTAAACCCCGGGTTTCCCAAAAAATGTGCCAATGAGGGATTGCGCCAGGGGGGGGCGGGAACCTAACCCCCAAACAAAACACAACGGGACGAAGACAGAAAAGACAGACATATTTCGTTTATATTATTATAGATTACCATCCCCCCCCACCTTTTCCCTCCCCGATCCCCCTTTCCCCCCCCCCCAACCCATCACCCCCCACCCATTCACTCACCTATCACCCACACCCATTCCCCATCACCCCCCCCAAATTCACTCAACCATTACCTCCCCTAAATAAAGGGTTTTCCCCCAATTTCTCGAAACCCACTATTTTTTCAAAATTATCGCTAAACAGGCTGCTAAAAAAGAAAAAAAAAAAAAGGGGATCGAATCATCTCATAAAAGGGTTTTAAAACCTTCCCCGGTTTAAAAACCCGGTGCCCCCGGGGGGGGGGAAAGGGGTGCCCTGTTTATGGGGGAATGTCTGTTTACTAACAAAAGCAAAAAAGACGGGGGTTAAGGGGAGAATTTACAATTTTGATTTGATCAACAAAGGCTTTTGTCCAGGGGTACTACGACAAAAAACCCCTTTCTTTATTTATAAAAAGAGGGGGGGGGGGGGGGGGGGCAGGGAAGGGAACACTCCCCCAGGGTCGGCGAAAAAATTCCCTATGGGAAACATTTTATAGGCATTTTTTTTGACAAAATAGATTTTATGGGGCTTAAATTTTCGTACGGGAAATTTTTTAAACCCCCCCGTATTTCCCCCAAATCCCTGCCCGGGGCCCTTTCTGTACAAAATTGAATGCCTCTTTATATCAAAATATGCTCAAAACCAAAAACCTATCCCTTTTGGGCCGATGGGAATTCCCCCCGGGGGGCCCGCCCATCGGCAAAGGGGTTCCATTCGTCCCCCCCCCCCCTCCCCCTTTAAAATGAAAAAATAAAGAGGGGTTTTTGTTGTGTAGTACCCCTTTGGAAACTTCCTTTTTTGTAAAGTCAAAATTAGAAATTACCCCCCTTAAACCCCCGTTTTCTTTTTTTTTTAGAAAACAGACTTTCCCCTCATAACGGGACCATTGCCCACACGACCCCGGGTTTCCCAAAAAATGGGGCTTTTATGAGGTGATTGCCCAGGGGGGGCGGAACCTATACCACACACACACAACACACACACACCGGGACGGGACAGACGGACCCTTTTTTCGCTTATATTATTAAGATTCCCCAAATCACCCCCAAACCATTCCCTCACCCATCCCCCCATCACCCCCAACCCATCACCCCCCCCCCATTCACTCACCCACACCCCACACCCTTCCCCATCACCCCACCCATTCACCACCCATTACCCATCACCCTACATAAAGGGTTTTCCTAAATTTCCCCGAAAACCCCATTTTTTTTTTCAAAATTTATCGCTGATAGGCTGCTAGAAAAAAAAAAAAAAAGGGATGGGATCATTCAAAATTGGGTTTAAAAACCCCTTCCCCGGGTCAACCTTTTCCCAAAAAATTGTGCCATTTTGAGGTGATTGCGCCACCGGGGGCGGGAACCTAAAACCACCCCAACAAAACAAAACAGACAGACAGACAACAGACATATTTTCGCTTAATTATTATAGTTTAAACCCACACCCCCCACCTTCCCCCCAACCCCTCCCCCATCACCCCCCCCCCCCCAACCCCCCACCCATTCACTAAACCTACACCCCACCCCCAAAACCCTTTCCCCCCACCCTTTCACGGCCCCATTCCCATCACCCACATAAAGGGGTTTTCCTCAATTCCGAAAAACCCATTTTTTTTTCACAATTATCGCAACAGGCTGCAAAAAAAAAAAAAAAAAAAAAAGTGATCGAATCATCTCATAAAAGGAAAAACCTTCCCCGGTAAACCCCGGGTTTCGTGGGGCAAGTTTTCTGTTTATGGGGGAATGTCTGTTTCCCTAAAAAAGCAAAGAAAAGGGGGGTTTAAGGGGAGTAATTACAAATTTATGACGGGACCCAAAAAAAGGAATGTCCAGGCGTACAAACGAAAACCCAAACCCTTTTATTTATCATTAAAGGGGGAGGGGGGGGGGCACGAATTGGAAAACTCGCCGACGTGGGGAAAATTTCCCCTAATGGCGACTTTTATGGGTTGGTTTTTTTGGAGATATATGATATAGGGGGGCATTCAATTTGGGAACAAAAACTTAACCACCCGTATATACCCCCATCTCCGGCCCCGAGGACTTTTTCGTACAAAAATTGAATGCCTAAAATTATCATAAAAGCTAAAAACCCTTTACCATAACTGTCGCCGTTGGGAAAATTCCCGCCGACGTCGGCGAGTGTTCCACTTCGTCCCCCCCCTCCCCCTTTAAGATGAAAAAAAGACGGGTTTTTTGCCGTAGTAGGGGCCCTGGAAAATGCCTTTTTTGATCAAGTCAAAATTAGTAATTACCCCCCATAACCCCGTTTTCTTTTTTTGTTAGAAAAAAGACTTTCCCCTCATAAACAGACACTTGCCCACACGATTTGGGTTTCCCAAAAATGGTGCCAACGGGTATTGCGCCACGGGGGGGGGAACCCAATACCACACCACACACACCAGACGGGACAGACAGCCCACCTTTCGCTTTTTTATTATAGATTACCCTAAACCCCCCACCTTTTCCCTCACCCATCACCCATCCCCCCCAAACCCATCACCCCCCCCATTCACTCCCCCTCCCCCCACCCCCCATTACCCATCACCCCCCCCTTTTCACTCACCCCTTTCCCCATCCCCCTACATCAAGGTTTCCTCAATGGAACCTACCCTAACTACGTCACGGTTTTTTTACATCGGGAATTTGGGGATAAGTCGGGATCGCCGCGGGGGGCCCTACAAAGGGGAAAAAACAAACGGGGGAGGGAAGAATTTAGATTTAAATTTTGCGCAAAATTAAATTTTCCCCAGGTGCTAATTCTGGCCTGTTCCCCCGCTGAAAAACACTTTTGAGAAGACCTGAGGTAAGGGGCTAAATGTGCAGAGGCTTCTAAACCAAAAAAACAAAAGGTCTTTAAACAAGCCTCGTAAAAGGGTTAAGAAAACTGGTAGGTACGTAATTTTGCCCCTCCCACTTGCTTACTTCTTAAGGAGACTCTGCGTGACTGTTTTCCTGGTTTAGAAGCCTTTCCCACATCACCCAAATAAACCTCAGGTCTTTTTATATTGTCAGCGAGCAGGGAATATAGCACCTGGAATATCAATTTCGCCCAAAACAGCTGGGGGAAATTTTTTTAAACGCCCGTATTTTCCCTTTTTGTAGGTTGAAACCTATTTTTTTTCCATGGTTTGTTTAGTTTTAAAAAATACCTTTTTAAATTTGATTTCCTTTTTTTTGGGTTTTTTCCCATAAAAGTAGGGGTTACACCCGGGTTTTTAAGTGTTACTTCCGAGCCAAGGAATACCCCTTAAAGCTAAAACCAAACATCCCCCAAAACCGGGGCTTTGATTTTCTTATTACCCCCATCGGTATCCGGTCATTTCCCCCCAAATCCCATTTCGCCACACCATGGAGTCATTTCGCCCACGGGCCCAATTCCCCACATATGGAGCCCATTTCGCCCCACACAAATGGAGTCTAGGACTGGGAAAGGTTGGGTTTTATTTTGTTTAGTGGGGTTGGAACCCCCCCAACCCCCCGCTAGGAGGTTAGGTTAGATTTGTTTGGGTTTTGGGTTAGGGTAGGTTAGTTTTTGGGTATTTTTAGGTTGTTTTTTGGTTAGGTTGGGTTTAGGTTAGATTTGGTTGGGTTTAGGATAGATTAGATTTACCCCGGGAAAGGGAAAATGTCACCGGGGTTATGCAATTTTTTATGGATGGAGAAAATATAATAAATCAAAGCAAAATCTAACCTAATCTTTTACCGTGGGGCGATTTTTTCCCGAGGGGGTGTAGGGAAAAAAAATATGGGTAGAGGGACAGTCCCAGGAAAATGAGGCAAGGAGGGAAAGGGTCACCGGGGTTATCCCAATTTGTTTATGGATGGAGTGGTTACCCGTCATTTCGCCCACAGGGACAATTCGCCCACAAGCCCATTTCGCCCACATGAAAGATTTCCAATTCCCCCCACATGTAAGAGTCAATTCGCCCACTCAAAAAGTAAATTCGCCCACACGACCTTTCCCACGGAGTCATAAAAACATATCTTCCTCTGGCAGAAATAAAAATAAACCCCCAAAAAACCTTGGGCGTAATAAACGGAAAATTTTTTAGTTTTTTCCCCAAAATCTCCCATTTCCCCCAAACAATTTTGGGGACCGGGGGAAGGGGGGTTTTGGGGGGGAAAAAATTTATGCATGGGAAAAACAGGTAAAAAAAGGGGGTTGGGGGGGGGGTTAAAATTCCTAGATCTGGGGAAATTTCCCCTTAATTAGAAAAAATTGCCAAACCCCAAAAATAAACCTTTAGCCAAAAAAAATTTAAACCCTCCCCTAGAAAGGGGGTTTTGACCCCCAAAAACCAAAACCCAAAACCAAATCTAACCTACCAAAAACCTTACCCAATCTAACCAAAACCCTACCCAAATCTAACCTCCCCTAACCAAACCCCAAAAAAAATCTAAATTTAACCCTAGGGGGGGGTTTTGGGGGGTTTTCTCAAACACACTAAAAAAAAATATAACCAAACCTCCAAGCTCTGGGACCCCCATAGTGGGGGGCGAAATGCCCTCCAAGTGTGGGCGAAAAAAACCTCCATGGTGGGGCCCAAAAATGACTCCATGGTGGGCCCAAAATAACTCCATGGGGGTGGCGAAATGCCCTCCATGGGGGGTGGCAAAATTTGGCAGGGGGGGCCCAAAAATGACCGGAACCGATGGAGTAATAAGAAAAAATAAAAAGAAAAAGGTTGGTGATTTTTGGGAAAGAAAAAGGATCAAGAGTTTTCTTTGGGTTTCGTCAAGTAACACTGAAACCAGATGTACCACACTTATGAGGAAAGCCCAACAAAAGGAACTCAATTAAAAGTTTTTTTTAATTTACTATCATAACCGGGAATTATGCAATCTCAAAGAGAAGACTACGCCCGCTGAAAATTTTTTGACCCTTTTTTGGGCAAAATTGATATTCCGGGTTTGCTATATTTCTGTGCTCACTGACAACTGGAGAAGCCCTAAGGTGAGGGTTTGATGTGCAAAGGTTTTCTAAACCGGGAAAAAAACAGTCACTTTCAGTCTCTTTAAGAAGTAAGCAAGTGGTAGGGACCCCTTACTTACCACCAGTTGCTTACCCTTTTTAGAGGCTTTTGTTATGACCCGTTTTTTTTGGTTTAGAAGCCTCTGCATTTTCAGCCATTACCCCAGGGGCTTCTCAAAAGTGTTCTCAGCGAGAACAGAGGGATAGTAAAAATTTTGCCCCCTGGGAATATCAATTTTTTGCGCAAAATAATTATAAAATTTTTTCCATCGCCGAGTTTTCCCTTCGTAGTCCAAACCCCCGGCGACCCCCCACTTATCCCCCCCCGTGCCCCCCGATGTAAAAAAACCCGGGCGTAGTTTTTGTCTGGGGCCCATTCTCCCCAACCCCTTTTTTTTCAGAATTATCCAATAGGCTGCTAAAAAAAAAAAAAAAAAAAAAAATCGAATCATCTCCTAAGTTGGGGTTAAAAAAACCCTTTTCCCCGGCAACCCCGGTTTCCCAAAAAAGTCCATATGAGGGATTGCGCCACGGGGGCGGAACCCATACCCACACCCCCCAAAACACACACACACACACACACACACAAACCCCCACACACACACACACAGACAGGGCAGACAGGGCACACTTTCGCTTATTTACACGGGGAACAATTTTAAAGAAAAAAAAATTGTTGAGTTGATCTTTTAGCTTATTTAGACTAAAACTGGCATGCTGAAATTCCCCAAAAATTTTAGTCAGTTTTTTTTTTAGCACGTCCAAATTTTTTTTCCACAGCCCTTTCCCCCCAGATAAACAAAACCATTTTTAGCTGTAGTAAAACTTGCCAGCTGATTACGGGTTTTTAAAAAATCGAGAGCTAAGTGGCAATTGTTTGTGCAGTTTCAAATTTAGACAGGCGGGGGAGAGGTGTGGCAGCTTTGGGAATAGGTCAGTCCCATCAATATCTGCCAAAAAGAAAGCTGGGTAGTAGGAATTAGGAGATTTTTTATGGCTTTTTTCTTAACCTTGTAACAACATACCTTGAAATTTTTATTTTGTTTTAAAGCTTTTTTTTTTTTGTTTTCAAAGCTTTAACTATTCCAGTTTTGGGTTTTAAATTTTCCCTAGTAAAATTTTTTCTTTTGTTTCAGATCATGTCGCTCCTGCTACGTCTCGTCGTAAATGCCTAAAAAAAACCCGGACTCCTTCTCTATATATTTTGGGGAGTTTCACCCTTCCAAAATCAGAGGGCAAACATCAGCGTAAATTTTTCAAACAAGCATTTTTTCGCATTTTTTAAAGTGAAAAATCGGGGATCAAGACAACCATGGGCCCCTCACAAAATGTGCAAACAGTTTTGCGAGGAAACTTTCGGATTGGGGCCCAAAAGGGAAAAAGTGAAAAATTGGCATTTTGGGTTTCCCCCGGTTTGGCGAGAGCAAAAAAAAAAACCCTTCCACAGGGCTGTTTTCTTTTGTTTTGTTTAAAACATCCGGATTTTAAAAAAAAAAATAAAAGTAAAATAGAAAATCCTAAACTAAACCCCAGTATAAAACCAATGCCTCCATTCAGCTGAAATTCCAGTGCCATTTTTTGGAAAAAACTACCCCTCTAGAAGATCTAGGAGTTTTAAGAACGCAGTGACAGCAAAAAGAAAGCGATTTTTTTACATTCACGAGGATTCAGTTTTTGTAGGGGATTTGATCAGCACGAGTTGAATGATTTAGCCCGTGATTTGGGGCCCTTCCCAAAAAACTTTTAGAAAACTAGCATTTAAGACTGAAAGAGAAAAAAAACTTTAAAAAAGGGGGGTGAAGGTATATTTTGAACCAGAGAAAATAAAATTTTTGCAGTACTTTCCCAAGTGCCAAACGGTTTTTTTGTTTTGCCCATAAAAATTCCTGGTTTACTGAAAGGGAAATTTGGGCTTTCCCAAATTCAATCCAAAAAATGGCGATTATTTATTTATAGCTCAAAGCGGAGCTTGAAGTGGGTTTTTCTACACAATGGCAATTTTTTTGGCGGGAGTCCAAATTTGGGCCCTTCGGTTTTGTCTTCGTGGGAAAAAATGGAGATGTAAAGAGAGGGCATTGAGTTTTTGCAATATGAAAAAACACAATTTAATTTAAACGTGTTGACCTTTTAAAAAGGTTTTCCTTTCCCTTTTTGGTCAACAACGTGGCTACACAAAAATATCCTGCTTTCTCTGTATGTGGGAAGCAAAAGCTCAAGAAGCATTTGGGGGCAGACGAATTGGCCTCCAAGATTTATCTTTAAACCTGTAGATCCTAAAAGTACATGGCCCTTTTTTGACAGGAAAAAATAATATTCCCACCCTGCAATAAAAATAGTCTCATGAAAAAAATTTTAAAAAACATTGTCAACTGGGTGGCGGGCTGTTTTGAAGACATTATTTGGCATTTCCCCGGGCTGTCAATTTAAAAAAAACAAGGCCCCGGGGTGTTTGAGGGGCCCCAAATTCGACAGCTCATCAAAGATGAACATTTTAAAGGTTTCTATGTCGACCTTAAAAGAATGTTTTTGGGATCATTCAAAAAAACGTTTGTCAAGAACTTTCTTTGGGGAAAAAACCGGCAAGTAAATTTCCCCAGAAATTTTTTCAGAAAAAAAATTGGGGAGCTCAAAAACGCTTTGGTTGCAACATGAGTATTAAAGTACATTTTTTGCATAGCCATCGCCAACTTTCCGGGAAAAACTTGGTGTGTAGCGGGCGAGCAAGGGGAACCCATTTTACCAAGATTTTTAAGGTTATAGAAGAACGTTTTCCAGGGTAGATGGGATTGTGCATATGATGGCTGACTATTTTTGGAGCATCAAACGCGAAAAGTCCCTAATTTAACAATCAGACAAAGCTACAAACGTAAATTTTTACCTTAACCTGCACACAAATAGCCCTTTTCCTTTTTTAAAAAAAATATAATGTTAAAAAAAATTCCTATTCATGCCATTTCTTTCATTTTTCATTGGATGTTAACATTTCAACTTTTTATAAAATAACAAATGTTCTGTTAGGTACAGTATTTTTCAAAAATTTTTTTTAAAAAAAACGAAAAACCTCCCGTTCAAAACTTTTACGTTAAGAAGAAAAAATGAGATCAGTTTTTGGGTTCACACCCCAAAAATTATTAATAAAAAGTGTCAGACCTAAATCAACAAAAATTTGGTTTCCCCCCGGGTTTTTTAGATTTCCCCATCACCCCCCCCCATTCCCTCACCCATCCCCCCATAAACCCCCCAACCCCTCACCCCCCACCCATTCACTCACCCCTCACCCCACACCCATTACCCATCACCCCATTCACTAAACCCCCCCCCATCACCCTAAAATCAAAGGGTTTTGGGCAATTTTTCGCAACCCACTTTTTTTAAAATTATCGTAATAGGCTTTCTAAAAAAAAAAAAAAAAAAATAAAACATCTCTAAGGGGGCTTAAAAAACCCTTTCCCCCGGTCAAAACCCGGTTTTCCCAAAAAAGGCCCTAAAGAGGGGATTGCGCCAAAGGGGGCGGAACCATACCAAAACACACCAACACACAAAAAAACACAGACAGAAAAGACGACACACTTTCGCTTATATTATTATATATATATATATATAATATTATAAAATTTTATATATATATTTTTATTAAAATTTTATATATAAAATATAAAAATACATTATAAAGTTTAAAAAATGATTAAAATTAAAAAATATTTATAAAAATATAATATATAATATATATATATCATATATAAATATATAAATATAATATAAAATTTTATTAAAGGAATATTATAATATATATAATAAATATATATATATATATAATATATATAATATATATATAATATATATAATAAAATATATTAAAATTATTTTATATTTTATTTTAAAAATATAATTGATATATATAATATATATAATTATATATATAAAATATAATTTTTTCTACCGCAAAGCCGCCAAAACCGGGCCGGGCTTTTTGGTAGCTCCTGGGAGGGCTATTGGGGGGGCCTTCGGCCCACCCCCTTTGGGTTTTGGGGGGGCCTTTGGCCCCCCCCAAAAAACGGGGCTCTCCAGATGCCCCTTTAACTTTCCTGAAACTGGGTGTAGAAATTTTGTTTCCCCCCCCCCATTTACCACCCATTTCCCAAAAACCCCCCCACCCATTCCCACCCCCCCATTTACCCCCCACCCATTCCCCACCCAACCCCTCACCACACCCCATTTTACTCACCCCCTTTCCCATCACCCCCCCCCCTATTTCCCCACCCCTCACCCCTCCCCCAACCCATCACCCCCCCCCCCATTTACCACCCATCACCCCACACCCATTACCCTCACCCCCCCAAATTTACTTTCCATTACCCATCACCCTACATCCAAAGGGTTTTCCCCAATTCTCGCAACCCCCTTTTTTTTTACAATTACCCCTATCACCCCTTTACCCATCACCCCATTTACTAAACCCCTTTCCCCTCACCCTACATCAAGGTTTTGTCAATTCTCGCAAACCCCCTTTTTTTTTTTTTAAAATTTTCGCTAAAAAGGCTGCTAAAAAAAAAAAAAAAAAAAGGGTCGGGGTCATCTCATAATTGGGCCCTTTAAAACCTTTCCCCGGTTTAAACCCGGGTTTTAAAAAAGAGCCATATTTAGGTGACCCGCCCAGGGGGGCGGGAAAAACCCATACCAGAAAACACCCACACAAACACACACCACAAACACACACACCCACACACACACCCAAACACACACAAAACACAGACAGACAACAGACAGACACAAATTTTGCTTATATTTACCATTACCCCCCTCACCCCCCAACCCATTCCCTCCCTCACCCATCCCCCCCCCAACCCCTCACCCCCCCCCGATTTCACTCACCCACACCCCACACCCATTACCCATCACCCCCCCCCATTTACTTACCCTTACCCCTCACCCTACATCAAGGGTTTTCCTTTAATTCTCGCAAACCCCCTTTTTTTTTTTAAAAAATCGTAAAAAGGCTTTAAAAAAAAAAAAAAAAAAGTGATCGAATCTTAAAGGGGCTTATGACCTTCCCCCCGGTCAACCCGGTTTTCCCAAAAAAATGCCATAGAGGTGATTGCGCCCCGGAAGGCGGAAACCCATCCCCCCACACACACACACCCCACACAGACCCGACAGACACAGTTTCGTTAATTTTTTACAGCCGCAAAGCCGCCCCCCGGGCGGGGCTTTTGGCTTTGCCCTGGGGGGTTTAAATTTTTGGGGGGCCTTTTGGCCCCAAACCCCCGGGTTTTGGGGGGCCTAAGGGGGCCCCCAAACCGGACTCTCCAGATAGCCCCTTTTAACTTTCCTAAAACACGGAAAGTAGAAATGTATGTATTCCCCCCACCCATTCCTCACCCCTTACCCTCAAACCCCCCCCCCATTCACTCACCCATTACCCATCACCCCCCCCCATTCACTCACCCCTTACCCTCACCCCCCCCCTATTTCCCCCACCCATCACCCATCATCCCCAACCCACCTCACCATCACCCCCCACCCCTTACCCATCACCCCACCCATTCACTCACCCCCTACCCCCCCACCCCAAATCAAGGTTTCCTCAAAATTCTCGCAACCCCTTTTTTTTCAATTTCGTAATAGGTGCTAAAAAAGAAAAAAAAAAAGTGTCGATCATCTCATAATTGGGCTTAAAACCTTCCCCTGGCAACCCGGTTTCCCAAAAAAGTCCCTATGAGGTTTTCGCCACGGGGGGGGAAACCATACCAAACACACAACACCACACACACCACGGGGAAAACCCCTTTCCTTATATTTTCAATTTCCCATCCCCCCCACCTTTTCCCCCACCCCCTCACCCATCACCCCCAAACCCCCCCCCCCCCTTTTACTCACCCATCACCCCCCACCCAACCCCATCCCCCCCCATTCCTCACCCATTAGATCACCCTACATCAAAGGGTTTCCCAAATTTTCCCCAAACCCTTTTTTTTTCTCACAATTTTCGTAATAGGCTGCAAAATAAAAAAAAAATAAAAAATGATGGATCTCCATAATTGGGCTAAAACCTTCCCCCGGTCAACCCGTTCCAAAAATGTGGGCCCAAAGATTTTAGCGCCCGGGGGGGGGAACCCAACCCGACACACACACACACACACACCCCAAAAACACACACACACACACACACCAC
>JACEEZ010003867.1:0-21295 GCA_016584305.1 Chionoecetes opilio
ACATGGCAGGATACAACGGAGGAAGGAAGGAAGGTAGGAACAAGGCAAAATACCGGAAAAAAGGTATAAGAAGTAAAGCAGGAAGGAAGAAGGTAAGAAAAAAAGAAGGAAAAAGAGAAAACTACGAAGAAGAGGAAGTAAGGAAGCAAATGAAGGAAGGTAGGAAAAGAAAGAAGGAAGCAAAGAGAAATAAACTAACGAAGGAAGGAAGGTAGGAAAAGAAAGAAGGAAGAGAAGAGAAGCCTCGGCCATTGATTACAGATACATCATGGGTCCAAGATGCCGTTATTGTGAGGGCAAAAATATGAGTTCTTTTTATACCTTCTCACTTTTCTCGTGAGTGGTTGTGTGCCTCGGATATTTATGGCGAGCGGGATATTCTTCTCTTTAAATAGTATCAAGAGAGAGAGAGAGAGAGAGAGAGAGAGAGAGAGAGAGAGAGAGAAAGTTTAACATGTTTATCACCACCGTTATCATAAATCTCTCTCTCTCTCTCTCTCTCTCTCTCTCTTTCTCCTTCTCTCTCTCTCTCTCTCTCTCTCTCTCTCTCTCTCTCTCTCTCTCTCTCTCTCTCTCTCTCTCTCTCTCTCTCTCTCTCTCATATGAACCCCATGAAACTTCTCATAGATGAAGTAAATATTCCCTCTTAAGAAAGTTTTCGTGTCATCAATAAAAGTAGACTTACAAATGGAAGGAAGGTAGGAGGGAGAGGAGGAGGAGGAGGAGGAGGAGGAGGTGGAGGAGGAGGAGGAGGAGGAGGAGGAGGAGGAGGAGATATATTAACTCTCTTAATGTATAGCCACCACGATGTGTTGTGATTTGAGGGAGGAAGAAAGAATGTTCTAGGAAGCCATTATAGCAAAGAAACACAGGTCACTCACCTAACGAGATTTATGCTTCTTGGGTGAACAACTCTGGCTTTGGAGCTACACGTGTGGTTGTGGGGAGGTAATTGTGGTTGTGGGGAGGTAATTGTGGTTGTGGGGAGGTAATTGTGGTTGTGGGGAGGTAATTGTGGTTGTGGGGAGGTAATTGCGGTTATGGGGAGGTAATTGTGATTGTGGGGAGGTAATTGTGGTTGTGGGGAGGTAATTGTGGTTGTGGAGAGGTAATTGTGGTTGTGGGGAGGTAATTGTGGTTGTGGGGAGGTAATTGCGGTTATGGGGAGGTAATTGTGATTGTGGGGAGGTAATTGTGGTTGTGGGGAGGTAATTGTGGTTGTGGGGAGGTAATTGTGGTTGTGGAGAGGTAATTGCGATTGTGGGGAGGTAATTGTGGTTGTGGGGAGGTAATTGCGGTTGTGGGGAGGTAATTGTGGTTGTGGGGAGGTAATTGCGGTTGTGGGGAGGTAATTGTGGTTGTGGGGAGGTAATTGTGGTTGTGGGGAGGTAATTGTGGTTGTGGGGAGGTAATTGCGGTTGTGGGGAGGTAATTGTGGTTGTGGGGAGGTAATTGCGATTGTGGGGAGGTAATTGTGGTTGTGGGGAGGTAACTGCGGTTGTGGGGAGGTAATTGTGGTTGTGGAGAGGTAATTGCGGTTGTGGGGAGGTAATTGTGGTTGTGGGGAGGTAATTGCGGTTGTGGGGAAGTAATTGTGGTTGTGGGGAGGTAATTGCGGTTGTGGGGAGATAGGTGTGGTTGTGTGAAACAAGGTAAATCCCAGCTTAAATCTCAAATAATAATAATAATAACAATAATGTTATTCTCACCCGAAGGCATACAGGAAAAACAACAACAACATAATGTACAGACATAGGGAATTAACTTAAGTAGCTACTAAAGCAAATAAATAAAATAAATAGGAAGGATAACACTGTAAACGGCTGGCTGAGTTGAATAATTGGCATTAAATACACTTAAATATTACTCTCTTAAAACATTAAAATCGCTGCCTTGTTGTCACTTCCATTGTTATAAGACAAAGGCATAATAATATACAAAAATTGAGTTTCATGAAAGTATATCAACATTGTACTATGTTATCAATAGAATCCATGTTTGAAGCAAGCATAAACTTAAGGGTAGCTAATGTCTGTGTGAAGTGCCTCATCAGACCAGGAAATATAATAGTGAGGCAGCTTAGCACCGAATTTCAAAGGGATGGGGACATGCCGGATAAAAGCACCAAATTTTGATCAGGCAATCTTCAGGGTCCCAGCTCTGATTCTATAACCGGCGCCAAGCGATACGACCACTCTTATGCTTCTACGATACATTTTTGTAATGTGAGCAATTTAACACATACGAAAATCAAGAAAAAATGTAAACTCTTTCAGACCGTGCGTATATTTACCCAACATGGTGCAAAATTGCCATGTTTCTTGTTTTAAGGTATTTTCTGAGTATGGTTGCTCATTATTTGGCCCATTAGGGGTGTTTATAATTCAATCACATGAAATAATCATACTTAGTACACAATTAAGTAGGAGAGCAAAGCATGAAGGTCAGTTCAAAGGTTTTAATGGAGGAATCTGCTAACAACTGACATTAAAACATGGAAACATGCAGTGTTAATGTCTTAAATCCCTTCTCTGCACAAAATTCAATTACTACATTTCACACTAAGCCGGCTAAGCTACTTCTCACATCGGCAGCTGCAAAGTTATGTGCACTTCCACCGCGCCTTCTTGCATGAGCATCGTCCTCCACACGTGCACATGGCGCTTTTGCAACCACTTGATCAGTCCGCTGCAGGCCTGGGATGCCACAGGCAGGTTGGAGCACACAGGACGCCAGGTCTTCGTTGCACTCTCTAGAGTCCATCCAAAGCCCTCTGAGGTTGGAGGCTTCTGCTCACAATGATCACTGGTTGCCCAGATTCCAGCTTGGTAGACTGCGCGCAGTGTGTGCTGCAGAAGGGCTTCTTGCGTTGGGGGAATGTTCTCCATTGTCCTGTTTTTCTGGGAGAAGAAACGTGCCTCTACGTGGCCCTACGTGCCTCGTTCACAGAGTCCAAGTTGCTCTTCTTATTGTAGATGATCACGGTGAAGCGCTCGAGCAACTGGAATTCCTTGCAGTTCACTGTCACAGTCATGTAAGGGTGATTCATGAGGTTGTTGAAGGCTTCCGTCACCTCCACGTAGGCATTCCAAGCCTCCCATACCGATTTCTTCCCTTTGCCAAAGAAAGCGGAAGTTGTGTCGCAGCCCGTGAAGCTGTGGAACATAGGCAGTGCCGTTGACCTATCTTTTCCCAGAGCATAGCATATGGCATTGATATCCAGGTACATGAAGTTCTTTCCAGTTCCAAAGGCTACCCAGATGGCTGCCATCTGATGCTGGCTGGTCAGGGAATGATACTTTCCTATCAGTATGACAACGACGTCTGTGTCGACAGTGCGTACCAAACAGGTGGTGCATCCCTTGTCCAGCGCATCTTTCAGGTGAACGACAATCCTTGTATCGGCCTCTTCATGGTCACATCGTGGCATGGAGTGGTCGGAACCTCTGCTGATCACATCTGTGCCTGATGTTATGAAGACCTCCTTTCCGTCTGGCCAGTCATTGGAGCCGACTTTGTCTGAAAGGAACTGGAAAAGCTCCTCCTTGTTTGTGGAATCCCGGAGGAAGTCGGGCCAGTTGCTGGGCACCTTGGTTGGACCGCCGACCTTTCTCCGCACACCTTTTCCCCTTTTCTCTCTAGTTGACTCCTTGATACTGCTGGCAATGTAGCTGTCCCAGACCACATCGACTCTTCTGCAGGATTCAAGTAGCTTCAGGATGTGGGGGATGCAAACGCCATTAGCATTGAATGTGGTGACATTAGTATGAGGAAGCAGATACACAACAGCAACACCGACGAGAATTCTTGCATCCAGAAACGGCGGTGTAATATGCATTTAATTAAATAAAAAAATAAAAAAGTTCTATTATGCAGGCTATCCTATCGGGGAGGCGGTAGCAGTGGTTAGCGTCTCTCAGTGGCGTTCTCGGTGACCCGAGTTCGATCCCCGAAGAAAACCAAAATCTTTCTGCACCGTCGAGTGGCCTAAGAACACCCACATGCCCTGCCCATTAACTCTACCTTCGATTGCGAGTGCATCGGATGACACAGGGGGGCGGCATGAGCCTCTAATCACAGGCGTCACTATAAAAATCCTGCCTGCGCCACCACGGACGAGGGCCAACCATCACAGCCCTCAAGTGAACCTCCGGGGCTTAACTACCGAGCCCTGGGTCACTATTGCCTACAGGCGCTATAGGCACAAAATGTTAAATAAAAAAAAATAAAAAAAATAAAGATTGTGTTTAAAAAAAATGTTCGGATCGCTTGGCGCCGGTTCTAGAATTGAAGCTTGGATTCTGAGGAATACCTGGAAAAAATGTGGTGCTTTTATCCGGCATGTCCCCATCAACTACCTAAGCTGCCTCACTAAAATAGAATGAGTGTATTTGTATTATCAGTTTATCACATCTGTTTATGAGACATAAGATAACTATAGGTCCAAGATGTGTGCTGTTATAGGGGTATATGCATGGAGCTATGGGGGACAAGTGTGGCTATGCATCTAATATTAGTACAATCTTTCGTATTCATTAACCTTCGTTTTCCAGAGAAGACAAAATGCAAAGGAATTAAGGAAGCGAGACGAAATAAATATGTTTACCTTAAAAATGCATTTCCGTTTTCTCTCTTTTGTGTATGAGATGACATCCGTAAAAACTTCTTAATTACCTATCAATTTTCTATATATACTGAAAGACTAGTGAATTATTAAGATACGGATTAAGCTTAGTAATACCTAGTGTAAATTTTCATGATGTTAGATGTGATTCATGTTCTTTTATAGTCTATTAATGAAATAATAAATAGTGATGTGACAGTTTACATCACCATACAAGGAAATCTCGGCGAGTGTTTGATGGAATAGCCCAAGGCGGTGTTATCTTTCGCGATTATCTTTGCTAACAAACACTCGAAGGAAAAGTCTTGCTTACTGGTGAACCGTGACGTGTTGGTGATCATTGTGGTGTCAAGGCGAGTGTCACAGCGTATTGGTGAGGGACAGTGAGAAGGAAACAACGTGTGGGTGGTGGAGGCGTGGGTGGCATGGCGGCGGCGGCGGACTGGTCGTGCCGCCGCCTGGCCTGGCAATGGTAAGGCTTGTTGTGGTATTCCTATGGTTTATTAATGGTTGTTTGTGGTTTTCCTATGGTTTATTAATTAAGAGAGCAGTGAANAGGCCATGGCGCGTGCTCAAAGCGCGTGAAACGGCACGGAGACACATATGAGGTGCGCGTTTTGCTAAAGCCCCCGGGATACTCGGGGATAAGTTTAATTCCCAGAGTAATTTCCTCCGTACCAAAACGTTTATCACATATATGATATACTGCGTTCTCCGGAAATGTTTGTTCTGTAAGATTATCACATAAAACACACATTTAAACACACTAAATAAATGCCTTTATGAGACTATGAATAATTATGCATGAACAGAAAATGCAACTTCTTCTTTATTCAGTTAAACTCGTCACCATTTGAAATTTTGTGAGACAACTTTTAAGACAAAGTAAATATAAGGAAACGGAATTGTATTAGCTTTCCATTATTATATTTAGTTTTCTGAGAAATTAATTAGTACCATGCGGAAATTAGCGTTAACTAAATAAATAACGCAATTTGTAGCTAAATCAATGGGGTTAATAGTGAGGCAGCTTAGCACCGAATTTCAAAGGATGGGACATGCCGGATAAAAGCACCAAATTTTGATCAGGCAATCTTCAGGGTCCCAGCTCTGATTCTATAACCGGCGCCAAGCGATACGACCACTCTTATGCTTCTACGATACATTTTTGTAATGTGAGCAATTTAACACATACGAAAATCAAGAAAAAATGTAAACTCTTTCAGACCGTGCGTATATTTACCCAACATGGTGCAAAATTGCCATGTTTCTTGTTTTAAGGTATTTTCTGAGTATGGTTGCTCATTATTTGGCCCATTAGGGGTGTTTATAATTCAATCACATGAAATAATCATACTTAGTACACAATTAAGTAGGAGAGCAAAGCATGAAGGTCCGATCAAAGGTTTTAATGGAGGAATCTGCTAACAACTGACATTAAAAAAACATGCAGTGTTAATGTCTTAAATCCCTTCTCTGCACAAAATTCAATTACTACATTTCACACTAAGCCGGCTAAGCTACTTCTCACATCGGCAGCTGCAAAGTTATGTGCACTTCCACCGCGCCTTCTTGCATGAGCATCGTCCTCCACACGTGCACATGGCGCTTTTGCAACCACTTGATCAGTCCGCTGCAGGCCTGGGATGCCACAGGCAGGTTGGAGCACACAGGACGCCAGGTCTTCGTTGCACTCTCTAGAGTCCATCCAAAGCCCTCTGAGGTTGGAGGCTTCTGCTCACAATGATCACTGGTTGCCCAGATTCCAGCTTGGTGAGACTGGCGCGCAGTGTGTGCTGCAGAAGGGCTTCTTGCGTTGGGGGAATGTTCTCCTTGTCCTGTTTTTTGGGAGAAGAAACGTGCCTCTACGTGGCCCTACGTGCCTCGTTCACAGAGTCCAAGTTGCTCTTCTTATTGTAGATGATCACGGTGAAGCGCTCGAGCAACTGGAATTCCTTGCAGTTCACTGTCACAGTCATGTAAGGGTGATTCATGAGGTGTTGAAGGCTTCCGTCACCTCCACGTAGGCATTCCAAGCCTCCCATACCGATTTCTTCCCTTTGCCAAAGAAAGCGGAAGTTGTGTCGCAGCCCGTGAAGCTGTGAAACATAGGCAGTGCGTTGACCTATCTTTTCCCAGAGCATAGCATATGGCATTGATATCCAGGTACATGAAGTTCTTTCCAGTTCCAAAGGCTACCCAGATGGCTGCCATCTGATGCTGGCTGGTCAGGGAATGATACTTTCCTATCAGTATGACAACGACGTCTGTGTCGACAGTGCGTACCAAACAGGTGGTGCATCCCTTGTCCCAGCGCATCTTTCAGGTGAACGACAATCCTTGTATCGGCCTCTTCATGGTCACATCGTGGCATGGAGTGGTCGGAACCTCTGCTGATCACATCTGTGCCTGATGTTATGAAGACCTCCTTTCCGTCTGGCCAGTCATTGGAGCCGACTTTGTCTGAAAGGAACTGGAAAAGCTCCTCCTTGTTTGTGGAATCCCGGAGGAAGTCGGGCCAGTTGCTGGCACCTTGGTTGGACCGCCGACCTTTCTCCGCACACCTTTTCCCCTTTTCTCTCTAGTTGACTCCTTGATACTGCTGGCATGTAGCTGTCCCAGACCACATCGACTCTTCTGCAGGATTCAAGTAGCTTCAGGATGTGGGGGATGCAAACGCCATTAGCATTGAATGTGGTGACATTAGTATGAGGAAGCAGATACACAACAGCAACACCGACGAGAATTCTTGCATCCAGAAACGGCGGTGTAATATGCATTTAATTAAATAAAAAAAAAAAAAGTTCTATTATGCAGGCTATCCTATCGGGAGGCGGTAGCAGTGGTTTAGCGTCTCTCAGTGGCGTTCTCGGTGACCCGAGTTCGATCCCCGAAGAAAACCAAAATCTTTCTGCACCGTCGAGTGGCCTAAGAACACCCACATGCCCTGCCCTATTAACTCTACCTTCGATTGCGAGTGCATCGGATGACACAGGGGGGCGGCATGAGCCTCTAATCACAGGCGTCACTATAAAAATCCTGCCTGCGCCACCACGGACGAGGGCCAACCATCCACAGCCCTCAAGTGAACCTCCGGGGCTTAACTACCGAGCCCTGGGTCACTATGCCTACAGGCGCTATAGGCACAAATGTTAAATAAAAAAATAAAAAAAATAAAGATTGTGTTTAAAAAAAATGTTCGGATCGCTTGGCGCCGGTTCTAGAATTGAAGCTTGGATTCTGAGAATACCTGGAAAAAATGTGGTGCTTTATCCGGCATGTCCCCATCAACTACCTAAGCTGCCTCACTATAAGGCCTGTTCACATCTCCATGACTCGCGTCCGGCGACTGGTTATGACTCGCTGAGTCATCCAGTCGGTCCAGACTGCAGCCGATTTTGTAGGGACAGAAGCTCCAAAATCGCGTGGTTGGCTCGGGTCGCCGCAGTTAGGCGACTAGTCGGTGACTATTTCGCGATTGTCGGCGATAGTCGCGGACAGTCGCGGACTAAAACAAATTTAAACCGCCATATAGGGTTTGCCGTCATGCGCCGACAGTCGCCGACAGTCGCAGCACGACGGCAACCACGGTTGTTGTTCGTGCGGCGACTGTTCCCAGCCGTGCTGCGACTGACACCGATATGGCAAGCCCCTCCACCGACCTTAGTCGACGCGGCGCGAGAGGAAGGAAGGAAGGAAGGAAAGAGAGGAAGGAAGGGAGGAAAGGAGGGAGGCAATGAGGGAGGGAAAGAGGGAGGGAAGGAGAGCTGTTACAGCTAGTCCTATCAATTCTGTAGAGTTTGAAGGCTACCCTTTCATCCTGGTGATTGCTTACTTATGTGCCTCCAAATAATTATAATTGTACACAATAACTACATGGTGATAACAATCGCCAAGGCACAAAAGATACTGCAGAAGCAGTATAGCGCTAAAGATACTGCACTAAAGATACTGCTCTATTTATAGCGGACAATGATGACGATAATAATAATGATAATAATACAAATAATAATGATAATAATAATAATCTCAATATATATCTAAAAAATCTCCACTTATCCTCTCTCTCTCTCTCTCTCTCTCTCCTCTCTCCTCTCTCTCCTTCTCTCTCTCTCTCTCCTCTCTCTCTCTCTCTCTCTCTCTCTCTCTCTCTCTCTCTCTCTCTCTCTCTCTCTCTCTCTCTCTCTCTCTCTCTCTCTCTCCGTCGAAGGGAAACAGCGTGGGAAAGATCGATCATTCCCACGCTAAAATAACACGTGCTCCAGTCGCAGCACGGCCCCAACTGGTCGCAGTACGGCCCCGACTGGTCAGTGCTGGGCTTGGATCCTTAGGTGACGAGTCCCAGCACGGAGCCGGCTTTTTCCGTTAAAAAAAATTTGAGGTGCAGGCCCGCCCCGAGTGTATAGAGCATGCACCACACAGTCAGGACCACCCGCGCGCCACTACACGACTCCCACGACTCGACGGTGACGGTCTGGGCCTGACAGCGACCCGCATGACGACCGGCGCCGACACAGCATGACTCAGCAAGTCGTGACTGGTCGCCGTCGAGAGCCGTGAGATGTGAACGGAGCTTTATATGCAGCGCACCACCCGCTTTAATAATTGAGGGCTTATAAATATATCCCTATTGATGACGCTATTTA
Source organism: Chionoecetes opilio (assembly GCA_016584305.1). Classification (NCBI taxonomy): domain Eukaryota; kingdom Metazoa; phylum Arthropoda; class Malacostraca; order Decapoda; family Majidae; genus Chionoecetes; species Chionoecetes opilio. Next base: position 9,271 of record JACEEZ010003867.1, read on the forward strand.
TTTAGTTAACGCTCATTTTCGCATGGTGCTAATTCATTTATCAGAAAACTAAATATATCAATGGAAAGCTAATACAATTCCGTTTCTTTTGATTTACTCCGTTTTAAAAGTTGACTAAGTTTAAAAATTTCAAATGGTGACGAGTTTAATTAACTGAAAAAAGAAGAAGTTACATTTACTGTTTATGCATATTTATTCATAGTCTCATAATGGCATTTATATAGTGTGTTTAACTGTGTTTTATATGAATAATCTTACAGAACAAAACATTTCCGAAAATAACGGTATATCATATATGGGAGGTTTTGATGGTATAAGATAATTATCAATACAAAAATATTAGATGGTAAAAATTGAGTGCTGAGCAATTATTGCTTACCAATCAATTTTTACCATCTACATATATATATATATATATATTATATATATATTATATATATATATATATAATATATATATATATATATATATATATATATATATATTATATATATATATAATATATATATATATATATATATATATATATATATATATATATTTTTTGCTAATTTTCTTATACCGTCAAACCAGACAAGTTTACTTATTTCGAATCTGTGATCAAAAATTCTATGGGAGCAATAATTAAGGGATTGCAGTGATTTGAAGACAAAAATGTGAGGAGAAAAATGTTTATACACTAGTATTTCATTTTGCTTTATTTCTTAGATTACAAACAATTTTTCACTTTATTTTTTTACTATATTGCACACATTTTATCAATAAAGGTGATGTAGGTGACAAACATCCTCACGACTCCACTGGAGCTTAATAATTTGAGACATAATGACAGACGCTTGGCGGCGGGGGCGTTGTGAGGCGCGCTGTTTATCCAACATTGGTCGGGTAACGGAATGGGCTAAACACAGTGAGCTGACCTGCCAAATGGTGGCCGTCTGGGAACCTCCCGTCAGCTCTAGGACTTCGGGTCAAGGGGTGTCAGGCTAGACTTATTTTCCATTACTCCCCACCAAACCAGCTACATATAAGTGTTGTCATGGTCAACATAGGTTTATGCAAAATGAAAATATAAGGGTTTAACATTATTCATGACGTTATAATGAGGATTGTTGGCAAAATAAACGCATTCGACCACATGTCTCCTACAACATAATATCAAATACTGAAGAAGAATGCATCAAGGCGGGTTGTATGGGTAAATATTACCTTCTCCTTGCATGCATGACATCACTTGATGCATGCATCACATCACTTTAGTTCCCTGCCTTCTAAAACTCCTCCTAGTGTCGCAAGTTTCCTTTACCTCGGCCCCAGTGTCTAATCCCCGGTTCTCTATCTTAAAAAAGCCTGCAATGCACCTACCTCCCTTTCAAGGGATTCAGAACAAGATCTGAACCCCTTTCCTCGAAAAGGTGCACCCCATCCCTGTGGTAGAGGTGGTTATGCCTGAAAAAGAGGTCCCAGTTGTCGATAAAGGCCCAACCATTGGCTTTGCAATGAAAGGCCAGCCGCCAGCATTCAGAGCAATAGCCCTGGAGTACCACAAGTCGTCAACAAGCGTCTTGGAAGACACCATATGCGATGCCAGGGTTTTTCACTGTACTGGTATCTGGATTTTGAATGATATTAATTGAGATATTTCTCCATTGACGAATAATTCTCCTCGTCACAACTGAATTGGTGATAACTTAGGTTTTAGTAAGGGGAAATGCTGCCACCAGTTCAGGCGAGTAGTCCTATGGTTTACTCCCTGAACACGATTTACTATATGAGAATTTTTGGTACGTCGTGGGGGTACTTTATTAGTACACTGAGTCAGTCTGAAACTCTTTTTGAGACGTGGGGAAATATTTCCATAACAAGGGAATAATCACCTGGGGTTTTTGCAAGAAACACAAGAAGCTATACTTTAAACATCATCCGGTTTATCACCACGAAAAGTTTTTCTCTGGTTTGAGAACTTAGGTACATGTATATCTCTAATTTGGCGAAGGAAAGCTCTAAAGAGCATAACCTACCTCACTGAATTATATTCCTAGAACTACCATCTATGTCCACACACAACTGAGCACTATAGGTATACATGGAATATATATAGGGGAGAGAAAATGTAAGAGTAATGGAATTGTTTGTGTTTCACTGTGCCATGTGGCTTGATTTCTATCCCGACGGAGACATTCGCCAGAGCCTTGAGGGAAGTAAGTGAGAGACTCATTAATAACACTTGTAAGGGCATGACAAGCTACCTATGCGTTAATGAACACTAAACAACGATATATATATATACTATAACAAGGGGGGGGAGATAGGGGGATTTATTGTATGTCTTACCTTGAGGGAAGTGAGTGAGAGACTGATGGTCGCATGGTTCCACAGAGGAGGGTTTGGGAAGAAACGCGGGAAAAAAAAGAAATGTTCGGATCCTTATGAAAGGCTTCCCCTGAAGGGAGTATAAAACTTCGAGTGACTCTAAAGAAGCTAAAGAGCTAAAGAGCTTCTGAAGCTTATTAGCTAAAGAAGCAAGTATACATATGAAATGGCTGCCTATGACGCAGTTCTTTTTAATTTGATATAGAAGAATTTAATACAATTATTCTAATATCCCGGGAGAGTTTTTTTCTCCCGACGGTCAAGCCTACGAACGTGTTTTTTCCAGAGTGACGAGGTATAAGGAGTCGTGACATAAATTTGGTCGACTTTTAATTTAGCGAATAAACTCGACTAACCCACCCATTTATAAACGTAACCCGACTCTATTGTGTCCTGTTTTTTAAGGACATTAAGAATCTAAGAATGTTCCTCGATCTGTCAGGAGGATAAGGGGAGGATGAGAAGTTTTGACTCTACCAGTTATTGACGGTCGCGAAATAAATGTCCCACACATTAGGACTCGTGCTCCGGGTGTATGGGGGGAGAATGGGGGGGGAAGATAGAAGTGGGAGAGAGAGAAAGAAAGACGGATGAAAGATAAATAGTGCGAGAACAGAAAGGATTTGAATGGCCTTAGTATAATAAAAATAACCGGTTCCCCCATATACTGGACCTTAGCGACAACTGTCCCAGACCAAACATACGGTTTATTGAAACCTTCTTCCTTCTTTCATATACATAACCCGGGAATCGTATGATGGGAATTTCCATCCTTTCTCTCCGAATTTCCCGGCATTGCACATGCACCACATGCAGGGACCCCACCCCTGTCCCTAACCTTACCTACAGCTTCCTTGAACCGCCGTAGCAATAGAGTCGTTTTGGTTAAGGATATAGATACTACATACCGCCAGAATTTTTATTTCCGAATATGTTTTGTGGACCTCGGAGATTGTTCATATACGAGTGGTTGTTCATAACATTATTATGTACATGTTTTTATAATTCATTTAAAGTTGGTTTCGTGCCTTATAATGAGGACAAAATATTTTGTGAAGTTCTGTTGATGTGGCCATATACGTCAAGGGATGAATATATATCGGTTTTACACATGTGTATGTATATTTCTTGATCTATATTTTTATTTGAATACTCCCAGTGGTCACCAGCAAAGGTATAAAAACAACAAATCAAGATTTTCGTCCAAGAGATTACGGTTCCCATCGACAAAAACTACAGGCACAGAGGAACAAATTGGGCACAGAAGGTTATGTTTCGTCTCTTAACTTATGTATGCAGGAACTATTCACTATCTGAGAAACAAATATGAGTTAATGTATGTCTAATGTATTTTTATTTACAGATTATGCGCGTAAAACTGCATATATTTCACAATTATCAACCATTATAACCATTGCAAGAATATGTTATGTATAGGGTAAATAACGATCAGCACGACTAAGGAACTCTATTAATATTATTCCTAATATGAACTCACACCATCGTAAAGTCATAGATATAGCTGTAAAGTAAAATTAGCAGATTTATCTGCTGTTAAAAAGATACAGAATACGGTCTGGGTCTTGGTCTGGGGAGACTCTGGGTTCATACTCTGGTCTTCTTTTTCTTTTAATACCTTTGCTGGGGACCACTGGAGTATTGAAATATAACTATTGATCAATAAATATTTATGCATATGTGTATAAACCGATAAATATTCATCTCTTGACGTATATGGCCAAATCAACAAAAACTTCACAAAATAAGTTGTTGCCTCATTATAAGGCACGAAACCAACTATAAATTAATTATAAGAATATGTACATAAGAATTTTATAGCAACCACTCGTATATGAGCAATCTCCGAGGTCCACAAAAGAAACTAGGAAATTAAAATTCTGGCGGTATGTAGTATCTATATCCTTAACCAAAATTACTCTATTTCCCACTCCTTACATACTCAACCATTGTTTACCCCAGCACTCAGGCATACGATAGGTTTTTTCTCTTGGTCTGCCATGCACTCAACTATCTTATCACTAACATAACCTATCCCCCTTCCCTGGGTAACTCGTCGACTTCATACGTATCCCGTCTCTGTCACAAAATCTGCTGTCTAGGTGCCTAATCTGACTGTCCCCCACTACCAAGATTTTACCTTCGGGTAGGGATGCATCGTCTACCTTTTTATCCTTTACCTCCTTATCTTCCTCTTGCAGCCCCGAGAGTACCTGAAATGAATTTGTGCACACAACATGGTCATTGTTTACCTTTCTCTCATTCTGGCGCGCTCCTCCATGTTCAACCACCTTCCATTCCCCATTCCCGGGTGACTTACTAGGAGCATTCATTCGTTCAAAATCATTCATCAACAAAGTAAAAAATAAAAGAGAGAGAGAGAAAGATAGAGAGAAAGAGAGAGAGAAAGAGAGAAAAAAGAAGAAAGGGAGAGAGAGAGAGAGAGAGAGAGAGAGAGAGAGAGAGAGAGAGGAGGAAGAGAGAGAGAGAGAGGGAGAGAGAAAGACAGGGAGAGGGAGAAAAAGACAGAGATAGAGGGAGAGAAAGACAGAGAGAGAGAGAGAGAGAGAGAGAGAGAGAGAGAGAGAGAGAGAGAGAGAGAGAGAGAGAGAGAGAGATGTCAGCCTTCGTAACTTGCTGTAATAGAATTTTTGATTTATGAAAGTAATTGACATATTTACTTTACGCTGCAGTGTTTTGTCAATGCTTTCTAAGAAACGTGTTAACATAAGAACATAAGAAAATATGGAAGCTACAAGAGGCCATGAGACCTACACGTGGTAGTACCTGTGTTATCAATACAAAGTATATACTCGCCTACAATAAAGTACGGCAGTATTACAAATATTGCCTTGTACCCTCATTAAAGGGATTCTATTGATATGGATATTAAGAAATGTACTGGCTAATATATTTGAAGTTCAACATTTATATAAAGAAAAATTATAAACGTGTATCTCTATTTCCACAGGTACCGATTATTAAAAGAACCATATGATCTGGCGAAGGTATGGGCAACCAAGCCTGTGTTCGGTTGTAACATGGCCATCGATGTTGAAGGACAAGTTGCAGTTGGAGACAAGGTTTTTGCCGCCACATCTTTGGCAAACCCAAGCTTCTCTATTTTCAATCATATTTGAGAAAAATCTAGTAATAAAAACGGTGATATATTCATCTTCTTGCCATTCAAGAATTTCTACTTAGTGTAAAAATTTATTCAATTTTTCATGAATTAGTAAATACTTATAAGGTGAAACTCATGACACGATTTTTTTTACAGTATAATGATCATTCAAATTTTTAAAAATGGCAAATAAAAGATGGCATAAACATTTGTAGTCCCATCTTTGACTACAACTAGCCTGCTTTCATATATATTTTTTTAAATCTTATTATATTTTTGTTCCATAACAGCCGAAATTCATTATTATCATTATACTGTCCAGTAAAGAGGTCAAGTCAGCATTAAGCAAAATAGGTTAACTACTGTGCAAAGAAGTGAGACATGTAGTGTGAGGACTGCACTATTAGGATATTTTCTAGTATGATTGGGGCGATAGATTACTTAAAACTCTTGGCCAATCAAAAACCAGGTTATAAAAACAGCTGAGGCAACTTTTGCTAGCTAGAAACAGACACAGCAGAGTATATTTCTGTCTTCGAATATTTTAACGAGGTATTTTAGTAAACAGCATCTCATATGGCATTAATCATTAAGCTCTGGCACCATATCAACTACATAAACAACTGCGAGCTTAATATAGACCGTCATTGAAAATGCACACACTTAATTAAACAAGCATACACGCAAGCATACACTCACACTCTCACATACACACCGCTTGCGTGGTCTAGTGGTTTAAAAGCGTGGCTGGCCATTGTGGTCGCGCGCTCGATCCACCTGCTCTCTGGGATTTTTCACTGACAAATGTGGGCGGTTACTATCCCCCTTGAGCAAAGGGATGGCGTGTTTGTGGTGTGCGAGGTTCCAGCATTAACTAAATAACGGTCAGTACGTGCTCCAAGCTTTTTAAGCGATTATATTTCTTATTAATTATATCTAAGTAATTTTTGACAAGTTACATGCAGATTTAAGCATTACCCCAGCAAGGTAAAGTATGAAAAACATACATACATACATTATATACATTTCAATAACATATGCATAATACAGTATATGCATCAACAAAAATATTTTCCTTCCATGATGATGAAATATGGCATAATTAAAAGAAAATATTGCTAAATGATATCAGACATGTAGTGCTTTCCCAAAACCTCCCGTCTTCCAAAACACATGCTTTCATTCTGTTGGTGTAAAGTCTGGACACAATAAAATTAAACTACTGTCTTCTCAATGATTTTATTTAACCATTTTCCTACAATTTATATATATATATATATATATATATATATATATATATATATATATATATATATATATATATTATATATATATATATATATATATATATATATATAATATATATATATATAATATATATATATATTCAAATTCATTTAACAAATGTAACATTGGTGTCTAGGATGCATAGAAACTGAAATATATGCGTCTACAAAAGTAATTATTTTCTTCATAAAATCAACTTGTACATACAATTCTTGATTCGGTAAACGTCTCATTTAGTCAATATGGCATTATATCATGGTAGTAATTTAGAGCAATGCATTAACGAACGCTTGTTACCATATTCTGTATTTGTTGCCAGAGCAGTGTACGGCAGTTTTTGACATTGTACGACAATTAAAATGTAAGATGTCACAAGAAGAAGAAGAAAAAAAAGGTAACGTTCTCAGGGCGAGGAGTTGAGAGTGTAACCATACACGGTGGTAGTGGGGGCGTGATCACTGCAGCAGCAAGTGTTCAATGGTTTCCTGGACGTTTCTGCGCCAGGGCTAGTTACCTAGTTATAGTTAGTTACCTAGTAAACACAAGCGACTAAGCTTCGTCAGTGAACGTCATTCGTGTTTACAGTATACAAACATCGTACTTTGGCAGCCTCGGCAGCTGCGGCAGTGTTTACGTTTCAATGTTGGATGGCGATATTATCCATGGTGTTAATCATGTTTTTTATAGTATAAGAATCATACTACCCAGCAAACATTGTCATGACGGGGCGGTATCAAATCAGTGTCGGCAAATCACAAACGGCATATTGGCATTGAGTCGGCAAACCGTAATGAAGTTATCAACCTGGCTGCGGACCGACAACTTGTGCGTATATGTTTGCACCCCGGGCCTGTGTCGGTTACGTTACGAGTCTGTTTCGGATCTGTGTCGTCAATCCGTAACCAAATTATTGCCACTACTGAGCCACAAACGGGCCAACATAGCATCTACATCGTGCCATAAGCGGGCCAACACAGCAATCGTGCCACAAGCAGGCCGATTTAGCATCCAAATAGTGCCACAAGCGGGCCTACACAGCAACTGAATCGTGCCACAAACAGGCCGATTTAGCATCCAAATAGTGCCACAAGCAGGCAGACTTAGCATTTGAATATTGCCACAAGTGGACCAATATAGCAGCTGAATAGTGCCACAAGCAGGCCGACAAAGCAGCTGAATCGTTTTACCGTTCCTAATACCGGTGTAGCGCGCCGACTAGCTACCCTGCTGCGACTACGCACGTACGGCAGATGACGTCACACAGGAAAACATTGGCCACGCCTCCTGGACCAGAACACTATCGTCAGATTCGCTTATTTAACCTAAATATATATAAGTCTACAAAACTTAACTCCAAACCTATCCAAAATTTAACCAAACCTAAATCAAACCTAAACCAAATTTTAACTTAACCAAAATTTAACCATTTATTTTTATATGATAATAGCAAGGTATATTAGGTTACTTAAGTTTGATTAGGTTAAATTTAGGTTAAGTTAAGGCTTGGTTTAGATATGATTTAGGTTTGGTTAAGCTTAAGATAGGTTTGGGTTAAGTTTTGTAGACTTATTTAGGTTAAATAAGCGAATCTGATGATAACATTCTGGTCCTGGAGGCGTGGCCGATGTTTTCCTGTGTGACGTCATCTGCAGCGTGTGCGTAGTCGTGGCAGGGTAGCTATCCGGGCAGGGCAGCTAGTCGGCGCGCTACACCGCCCCACTTTTAAATGAACACAGGTTTGTAAATGGAATAACTTGTTGCCAGGATTGAATGGGTTCTCAACTCTTACAGTATGAGCTAAGGACCAATATAGTGCAACAAAGAATAAAACTCGGGCGCTCCCCAATACACTCCTTGGCAGCCTGTAGAGTTTCACGTTTGAAGGTATCCCACAGTTCTACAGGGTCCCCGAGAGCACCGAGCACATCAAACCGATTTGAGACTGCCACCGCATACTCATGAGCACATGTCAAATCCTTCAGTTTCTCAGATGAAACACTATGGTTACCTCTTGAGATTCTTCTGGACTTGACATGAAGCTTAAGTGTAGCAACAACAAGTCTGTGATCTGTTCCAAAGAACTCAGCACTCCGGTAAATCCTGCAGTTCTGGAGGATCCTCCAACGAGTACTAACGAGGATGTGGTCTATCTCCTTAGCTACCCCTCCGGCATTACTATACCATGTCCAGCGGTGCAGCTCTGGCCTCTGATACCAAGAACCTGCAATTCTCAACCTTCTGGATCTTGCAAAGTTCAGAAGCAGAGAACTGTTGGTGTTTCTGATACCGGAGCCATGGGGACCAACACATAGCTCGTAGCCATCTCTCACAGTGCCAGTAGTAGCATTGAAGTCGCCCAAGACAATGAGTGTGTCCCGAGGTGGACACTGGTCTAAAACAGAGTCGAGTTTGGCGTAGAACACTCCTTCTCTTCAGTTTTACGCTCTCGGTAGGAGCGTACACTGCAACAAGAGACATGAAACCCAGAGGGGTGTTTCATCCTCACCCGCTTTAAATACGCTCATCAACCCGGGAGTAACCTCAACAACTGACGGCTGCAGTTTGCTGGAGATGCCTATAGCTACTCTTTACACGGTGACCATTGCTCATCCCGGGACCAGTAGTAGGTGTAACCCCCACTGCTAGTCTCGCCACTGCCAGGCCTCCTCGTCTCAGAGAGTCCCACTATATCCACCCTCAGCCTACTGAGCTCGGCCGATAGGAGAGGTAGTCGATGATCGTCTGAGAGGCTCAGAACGTTCCACGTGCCCACACGAAGAACCCTCCGCAGGTTGATCCCAGGAGTGATTCGACGGGCAGGCGCCGCTTCTGCACCGCCCCGGCCACCCCCATAAGAAAAAGTTGGGCTATTGGGCCCTACCACTTGATTTAGAGTGCGGGATTCCCTAGGGCTTTGCCCAGCACTCGTCATAGGCAGACCCCTCCCCTGCGTCGGCATTGGAGGTGTCTGCATGGTCGGTCCCCCCGGCAAAACCGGGTCGGGGGCGCGATTACCGCGCCCCCGGCCTCTACCTCTTAGAATATTCTACCATCTACATGAATATTGAGATGCTGCATCTCTAATATTCATCTGCAATATTCTCAATATTCAATGCAATAATATTCTCTGCATCCGGCCTCTACCATCTCATGAATATTGAGATGCTGCAAATCTAAATGATGAACGCCGAGAATAAAATTGGATAAGTATCATCGATCGTCTAACCTCATACCTCATAAGACATTATGGGAAAATCTGACGTTAAATAGAAAGAAGAAGGAAAATGTAGCCTCAAAGTCTATCAATCTCTGTAAATTAGGTTAGGTTAGGTTAAGGAAAAAAGATAACCGAAATGCATCAGAAAATTATCAGGTTTACCTAAACCACTGAAAATTTATACAACCAGAGGTGTTACTTCTCAACCCATAGCAAATCGGATAAATGATAGAATTCCCACCATCTGTCAGATGTGTAGGGGGCTGTCCTGTACAGCAGGCCACTGGTGTCCTCTTCTGTTTCATTAAAGATACAAACATCTTGGGATGAAGACCATGTGCCAATTGTGCCATGCTCTCATGTTGATACCTTCTTCACCACCTAAAAGGCTTTGATCACAAGTTGCTCTGAAAAAGAAAACTAAGATTCGATTTTCATGATCCGATGCACCGTCATAAGTTTACATAACTCTTTGCAGATTTCTTATTTGTTCTATCGGCCAATAATCTTCACAAAAGAGATTGTTCAACCTGCAATCACCTCAACTACACCTTACAATACAATATAGACCACAAATTCACAATACAAAGACCATATAATAGACCACAATACAAAGAATGTTGGTGCAAATCATAATGGATGAAAAGATGTCTAAACTATTTTATTATTACTTTAACTAGTTGCATTGCACAAATCCTGTTAAGTTGAGAGAGAAATGTTATTTAGTAATCCTTATAGTATCCTAAACTTTGATCATTTACGACATTTATTATTTTTTTCCTACACCTATTTCTGCACTTTCGGGGTGTCGCATAAACTAAAATTTACACTCTACCAAATCCATACGCAATGCATCTTTACCTAGAATTGAGATCAGGCACAGAGTGTGTAAAATAATACCCACTGACCTAACCAGAACATTGGTTGCGTAGCCTAACCTGAAGCAAGAGTAATTGGGAGATAACTGCAAAATGAGGCATTTCCGACAATTTTTAAAAAGACCATCATTCTTAACACATCAGAATACATAGTGTGTGGGTTGTCACCAGAGGGTTACCTTGGTGTAACGGGTAGCACAGCCGCCCGGCAAGCGGAAGGTCCCGGGTTCGATTCTCGAGCGGTGCAACCTCTTCTGGTGATACCCCCTACCTAACATGGCGCAGTGAGTAGGATCGGCATGATGCACATTTCCTCGGTCAGGCCTGCTGGAGGCAGCCTTAGGGGGGAGATGTGTGGGTTGTCACCAGAGGGTTACCGTGGTGTAACGGGTAGCACAGCCGCCCGGCAAGCGGAAGGTCCCGGGTTTGATTCCCGAGCGGTGCAACCTCTTCTGGTGAGACCCCCTACCTAACACATAAGAATAGAACAATTTTAACCACATACTCAATTAATGGTTGAAGTACCAAAATATCTCAGAAATACTGCTAATAGTCAGATTTACAAGTTGAAGACCGTTATAACTACGTGCCTTGTTATGTATTAAACTGCAGTAGAACCGAGCCAGGTGTTGCTTCTTTAAATGAAGATGACAGTTAAAAGTAGTGACAACATTTCTAAAAATACACTTTTTAAACATTTTAACTGGAAAAAAGACTCTCCGTTTGTAAAAGTATCAAATAATAATCTAAATAAAACCTTAAACTAACTTAACTAACCCTCAAACTAACCTAACTTAGCCTTGCCCTTAAACTAACCTGGGGAGGCGGTGGCCGTGTGGTTAGCGTCTTGGAGTGCTGAACTCAATGTCCCGAGTTCGAATCCTGCCGGGGCAGCGCTTTCAAGAGCCTGGTAGGGGAACAGAAGGTCCCGAGCTCAAGTCTCATCAAGGAGCAACTATCAAAGCCATTGTCGAGTGGCCGAAGCAACCCACATGCAGCATATACCTTCTGCCGATTGCGAGTGTGACGGTGACTCAAGGGCTGCATGCGTCTTACTGAAGATCTGAACATCACGAAATGAACCTTCACCGAGACCAAGGTGTACATAAAATCCACCTGCGCCACCATCCC
>JACEEZ010003867.1:24721-71836 GCA_016584305.1 Chionoecetes opilio
TTCCTTAATTCCTTTACAGCAGATTTAATGATAACGTAGTCGTAGTGTTTTTTCCAGCTCTTTCCTTAACTGGTACTGGTTATGGCATGACGGTTATGTAGTTAATTCACTTAAGTATTTACAAATATACACAAGGGAATGTTTTCTGTGTGGTTTTTTTCCACTTATCACAAAGGGAAAGGGGTACATGGCTGACATAAACAATACCCAAAAGGGTACGTGGGGAAAAAAAGGTTGAAAACCCCTGCGCTATAGGCTACAACGTAAAAAAGTACAATTAAAAAAATGAAAGAAAAAAAAATTTAATTAAAAAAAAACCTAGCCTAAGAAATATGTTATGTTTGCACAACATTTCATTGTTACTTTCACACTCGTTCTCTCACCTATAGAAACAGTAGAAAGGTGAAAAATACTTGAATCCAAACACAGTCATGTTCTAAATATTAGCCCAGTAGGGTCAGTACTGCTGTACCAAAGGCTACATCAGACACCCATTTATCACAATCACCGGTAAAACTGCAGTTTAGTACAATATCCTCTATTGACCAAAATTCTCCTGACATAACTGGGGGGCTGCGCCCATCCAGACCCCAACCCCCGCTAGTTAACTAACCTAGCCTGGGCATTGATTACTTATCCTATTATAACATCGCTGGGAGGGGGGGGGATTTCGCCCTTCCAGACCCCCCATGTGTTATATGTATATCTCATTTCCGTCGGGTTATACAGATTAGAAATGCTGCAAATTGTCAGTTCTATAACTTGAGGACGGTTATAACTACGTGCCTTGTAATGCTCTAAACTGCATTAGAGTAGAACCCAATCACCAAGTAAACATCTTCTCCACAAGCCTTATTATTTAACTCCCTGAAGCGGTACAATTCTAGAGTCCTTTCCCGCCCTTATTAGCGGGGGGATTTTCCTCCAGACCTTCACAGATCACTTGTGATACCTCTAACACGTAATTATAAACTGGGGGAGAGCTGCCCCTTCACCCTCCCTCCCCCCCTAAACGACCCCCCTGAACCCCTCAAAAATATAATATGGTAAATATTACTATTCTAACCTCACTATAACCTAGCCTAACCTCACTATAACCTAGCCTAACCTTACTATAACCAAGCCTAACCTTACTAATAACCTCCTAGAAGGACCCAAAAAAATGTATTACTAACCTAACCTGGTAAAATTCTAGTTCCCCGCAATTAAGTCTCGTTAGGAGGTTATTGGTAAGGTTTGGTAAAGTTATAGTGAGGTTAGGTTAGTAATATTATTTTGGGGGGTCCAGAGGATGGGGTCATTTAGGGGGGGCAGGGGGTTTGAAGGTGGCATCTTTCCCCTACTTTATATTTACGTGGGAGGTATCTGAAGGGATCTGTTAAGGTCTGGAGGAAAAAACCCCACTAATAAGGGCGGGAAAGGACTATAGAATTTTACTTGAGGTAAAGGTAAAGTTCTGAGGCTTTTATAAGTCATGTCTATATATTTGAGCATTTATCCTCTCTAAGTTGTCACCACCCTTTCCTACATACCTTATAAGTCTTTGTGGAGTAGATGAAGTCGATCCTCAGTCTGAGAGGCCTGTAAGAGCAGTAAATGTAGCGCCGCGGGCGCCCACTTCCACTGGTAAATATTTTTGAATATCGGCTTCAAGACAACGGGCGCGAGTGGTCTAAAGCTGACTGCCTGGCTACGATTCAACCACCTAATAATTTCAACAATTATCCTTAATCCGAGCTTTGGACCCTACTTAAGTCCTTCGGCCCGGCCATTCATGTCACATCCACTTAATATATTATCCTTGGGCAGAGTCAAGGAAGACTGTGTTGGGGCTGTACGAATTTATCAATAATTGGCCCGATATACAGTTCCCGCTGCAGGGCCGACATGGGCTCCATCCGATTTGCCGAAACCAGTCGCCCTGCCGCCGGTGCCGATACGTACCCGGCACAAGCCGACATAGGCCCGCATAGCCCATGTTTGCTGGGTACCCTTGGGCACACAATCTATAATCTTTCAGCATCAATGGAGAAATATATTCACCCAAACATTTTGACGTAACAGTTCCTTAGAGCTGTTGGGCCCATACATGAGTAGATCATACTTTCAAATACTATTTCTTCTAACCAATGTTCATGGTATGGACATGAGTATATCAAAACCATTGGTTTTATTAGTGAACACCTGATTTTCAACATAAGAACACTTAAGATTGCCTTATTTTGGTTATATTAACATCAAATATTGGTCGTTAGCACCCAGTTGTCCGCAAGTTGCCTATCTAATCAAGATTTATGGACATTTGGAACGGGATTTTAATATTCAGTGTAGTTGCCCATAATCAGCCTTTGTCAGTATTTACAAGCTGTCAATGTAAATGTGCCATCAACTAGTGCAATCAACCTTTCCCTCGATAAAAGCAGAGTTATAGAGGTTGGTGTAAGTGATGATAATGAGGAATCTAATAATGCACTTGCTGAGGGCATATGGAAAGCGTAGCTTCGGCCTGTATAATCTCTCCTTATTCAGAAAAGGTAGTAGAATATATAGCCGGGTTTGTAGCTTTAAAGCTGAGAAAATCTTTGAGATGTGAGAGGCCTGTTGTAATGCCTTAGTTCTCCAAAATATAGATGAGACTCATGCTTTAATAAGAGAAAAAAATATAGGCAATTTAACAGTGCCATCCAGATATGTAGTTGCCATATGCCTCATATGTGAGAAGAAATTCAGGGAGAGTGTTGTGATGTGATAATTAACTCATACGCAATTAGCTATCTACATCTTATGATCTTATGTTTACCACAACATCGCCAGTCTTGTCCTGTCAGATTTTTAGGATAGGACTGTCTTTTCAAGTCTGTAAAATCATATGTCATATAGTGACCCGGCCAGTAATCATCTAATTTTACTAATCAAGGCTGTAGCTGAGACATATCTGCAGGTGAGATACAAATAACGCAGCCAGGCAGTTCACCGCAAGACGTATATTCAATAAAGGTACCCAAAATAGGACTAAGATGAATAAACTAGTATTATTTAGTGGTATGTAAGTCTACGCAATATATAAAATGTGGTTTTAAGGACATGATGTCATGTATAATATGTAATAATATAATATGTAATATATGGTTAGCAGTAACACAAAAGTATAATTTCACACACCGTGATATCATTAAGTGCAAACAGTGTAAAAAATGAAAAGAAAGAGTGGGTATCTCAGTCACCCAGTGCTTTGACATATCCCACAACAGTATGGGGACGGGGAGAGCGGTGGCTTACCAGAGCGTGTTTTGTCGTCCAAGCACCGTATTGGAATCACGAAGACAATCCAGATTGCTGTTTTTGAGCGCGTTTGAACGAAGACGGGATTAGAGAACAAGCATAGGAAAAACGGGTGTTTTCGGCGCCGCGTGTCTTTGTGTGATGCCGTACAGATGCGGGGAAAACCATGCCCATCATCAGACCATCAGGAATACCAATCTATAGGCGCTTCTGCGGGGTATTTTTGGTTGCAATCGGAAAATTTTCGGTTGCAAAAAACGGTCACAATACAACAACAAATGATTGCGGGGTCGGGCCAACATATTCCCTGGATGGTTGGAACAGGGATCCGAAATTTGAGCAACCGAAAAAAATTTTCGGTTGCAAATCAGGATCCCCGCAGAAAACGCCCTTAAGGGAGTGCCTACGGATTTTTCAAGAGTAACGATTTAAAAACTAAACTTACCAATTTCATTTGTGAAGATGTGTATACTTTCTATCAACGACCTAACATTCCCCCAATTTCATGTCTGTTTATGTCTTATAGTTTTTGTGTGGTGAATTTTTTTATGTTGTGAAAAAGTGAAAATTTTCACGATTTTCACAAAAAAAAAAAAACAAAAAAAATATATGCTCACACAGTTAAACTCTAAGCATGGAAATGAAAAGGTTGAGTCAGGGACAACACTTTCGTATTGAAGATTTTACAATTATCTTCTATCTTTTCCTTTAAATTCTTTTTTACTGATTAGATGTAAAAAAAAAAGGGCAAAACACTCCAAGGCAAAACAGTTGAAACAATATACAGGAGTTAGGTTAAACATATTATTTTATTTTGGCAAGACGGATAATTCATGGCACACCTTTTCTCTTCACAAATAAAACAAACAGAAATAAAATAGCATAGAAAAATGGTGGAGATTTTAGTCCGAAAGAACAAAAAACGTAAAACTTCCAGGAGGGGGCGAATTAAAGTTCGCGAGCCTTTTTAAAAGCACCGGCCTTAGATTCGTCACCTACTCACCCTCTCAGTTTCTTTTTTTGTTTCTTCAAAACGATTCCTTTCAACGAATTTGGTCCGATTTCTTTTCATGAAGACTCCTGCAGCCATGTGAAGGGTTCCCCAAACCGGGCACCATAAACCCTCCCGTACCCAACATTGTAGTCGAGCACTGCTTGTGCCACTGCAAAGTCTAGAAGTTTTAGTAGCATTTTTGTACTTGGAGCAAAATCTCCAAATCGAGAGTGTAAATGTCATTTGGGTTTGCGTTTTACCTAACAACCGGCTTTCAATAATTTGTCTGTAGTTAGCCTTCTATATTCAGCCCACACTTTTTGCGCATGTCTGACGCAATACAAAAGTGTACCTCATAGTTTGTGTGATGGGGGAGTCTTCTTATTTGCGATTGCCTTGGTAGAAGAGTAGCTCTCGGTTAGACCTTGGGGACACAGTGGTGTTGAGGGTTTTCATCATTGATGAGCAATGAAGGAATATGAGCATAAATGTCATTCCTCATAGTCCTCACGCTCCCTTCCTCCCACATGACGTCTGATTGCGCAGTAGTATTTTTGCAATTTTCTATCACAAAAATCAGTCAGTTTTCCTTTCCCTCCCATCATTCAACCTTCTTGTTTTTTCCTGTTATTGTTCTTTGTCTCGGTTCCATTGTTCCCTCACTTTTATCAACGCTGTTTCCCTAATCTTTTCCCAAACATGATTTATGCACTCACTTTTTATACGAACACCATTATAGGGGCATTTATTATTGTTCAATGCACATAGAGCGTATAGGCAGAGAACTGTCACCGTCGGAAATAAACACTGTGTATCGTAGGTTGAGGTTCAAGATTCTCCCAAACAAACTTCATGTGCCGCAGTGTTTCCATGACACCAGAACTCACGTCCGTAGTTTTCTGGCATTCTTGTTTGTTGTCTTTCTTCACTCTTCCATTAGCCTGTACTAATTTTGGTGTTATTCCCTTCTTGTGCACTTTTCACAGGACTGCTGCAGTTTCGAAATTCAATTACACAACCTGTGTGTTGCCTGGACTACGCACCCACAGAAAGTTTACTTCGTGTGTGCCTCGCGTTTTTGCCAACTCCATTCGTATATGACCTTTATATATAAATACCGTCGTGATCTGTGTGTAGTGTCTTTTAACAGCATCCTGGTCTTTTCCATCACCTCTTTTCCTTTGTTCGTCTCTGTAGAATATGCTCTGCGTGTCATGGTACGTGGATATAACGGGGTAATACTCAGGCTGATGAGTTTGTTGTAGGAAGTGAAACCCTTAATCCAACTTCCATGGTTGAGTACACCAACGTGTTCGTAATTGGGGTGTCATCAACTTGCCGTCGCCACATTCGTTCCGCAGTCCTCACATTTCAGGTGGAGTTTAAAATCCAAGGATTTTTTTACAAACTGGACCTTTAAACTTGCCCATAACATTGGCTGCACGCAACGTTGGTGAAAAGTTCTCGTAGGAAAGTTTTGCTTCAATAGGGATGTTCTCATCATTGATGGGAACAATGTCTGCAGCTGTTTTTCCCACCTCCAACTTCCTTTTCTTGGCAGATAAAAGGGTGAGCAGTGGTTTTGTGGGAGGTACAAGGGGTGGCAGGTGTGGATGGCTGTGCGTTGCTGGTGGACGCTGTAGGCTGCTCCCTCCCCCTTTCCCCTTTCTCTCTCTTCCTGCTTCTTTTCTTTGCTTTACAGCTTTCTTTATGTTTTTAGTTCTGTATTTTAAAGATCTCGTAAATCTTCCCATTTTTTAAAACAAGTTTTAGGGGGCAACAATAAGGGCAAACAATGGGTCAAGGTCGAAGGTGGCAGGAGAAAACGTCCTTCCACCTGGACTCTAGAAGGCACTGAGCGTGTGAGAGGGTGGCTTGGTGATATGAGCGCGGTGGACACCCATGCCAGACACTCCAGAACCATATTACAGCAAAACAAAATCAATTCTATCAAAATTTTTAGTACAGTAAAACCCTTCAAAATAGTTTTTGACGCATCAAGGGTTGCAGATGTTGCAATTATTATATTTATTTTATTATATAAAAAAATTGAAACGTGATACAGCCACAAAAACTTTGTGGAAGTGTAGTTACGTACTTTGGCACCTTTTGGCATCAAACATGAATTGGTAATGTAGATGAATTTCGTCATTTACCATGGTCACTCCCTTAAGCGTATCGAAGACAGGTCAAAAAAGCGTCTTGGAGGAAATGATCCTGTGAAACAACAGAAAAGAAAGGACATAAGAGGAGGAATCTGTCTCGTGGGCTGAGGTTTAAAAAAGGTCCTTGACATGAAAAACAACATAATGTGTAAAAGTAGTAATGACAAATGGTTGTAGAAGAAGTAAAAGGCATATAACAAAAGATGAAGAGATATGGTGTTATGACCAGAGGTGGGCATTCCGCAATTTTAGTCCGCAATTCCGCAATTCCGCAACTTGCGGGAATGGTAGCCAATTCGGTGTTGCGGAATTGCGCCCCAAATTTACAGGAAGCCTTGGGGAAGGAATTTTTGCGGATATTGCGAATTGCGGACCGCCAAAAAATTTTTTAAAGCGTAACAATCGCCAATAANGTATTACTAACCTAACTGGTAAAATTCTAGTTCCCGCAATAATCTCGTAGGAGTTATTGGTAAGGTTTGGTAAAGTTATAGTGAGGTTAGGTTAGTAATATTATTTGGGGGGTCCAGAGGATGGGGTCATTTAGGGGGGGCAGGGGGTTTGAAGGTGGCATCTTTCCCCTACTTTATATTTACGTGGGAGGTATCTGAAGGGATCTGTTAAGGTCTGGAGGAAAAAACCCCACTAATAAGGGCGGGAAAGGACTATAGAATTTTACTTGAGGTAAAGGTAAAGTTCTGAGGCTTTTATAAGTCATGTCTATATATTTGAGCATTTATCCTCTCTAAGTTGTCACCACCCTTTCCTACATACCTTTATAAGTCTTTGTGGAGTAGATGAAGTCGATCCTCAGTCTGAGAGGCCTGTAAGAGCAGTAAATGTAGCGCCGCGGGCGCCCACTTCCACTGGTAAATATTTTTGAATATCGGCTTCAAGACAACGGGCGCGAGTGGTCTAAAGCTGACTGCCTGGCTACGATTCAACCACCTAATAATTTCAACAATTATCCTTAATCCGAGCTTTGGACCCTACTTAAGTCCTTCGGCCCGGCCATTCATGTCACATCCACTTAATATATTATCCTTGGGCAGAGTCAAGGAAGACTGTGTTGGGGCTGTACGAATTTATCAATAATTGGCCCGATATACAGTTCCCGCTGCAGGGCCGACATGGGCTCCATCCGATTTGCCGAAACCAGTCGCCCTGCCGCCGGTGCCGATACGTACCCGGCACAAGCCGACATAGGCCCGCATAGCCCATGTTTGCTGGGTACCCTTGGGCACACAATCTATAATCTTTCAGCATCAATGGAGAAATATATTCACCCAAACATTTTGACGTAACAGTTCCTTAGAGCTGTTGGGCCCATACATGAGTAGATCATACTTTCAAATACTATTTCTTCTAACCAATGTTCATGGTATGGACATGAGTATATCAAAACCATTGGTTTTATTAGTGAACACCTGATTTTCAACATAAGAACACTTAAGATTGCCTTATTTTGGTTATATTAACATCAAATATTGGTCGTTAGCACCCAGTTGTCCGCAAGTTGCCTATCTAATCAAGATTTATGGACATTTGGAACGGGATTTTAATATTCAGTGTAGTTGCCCATAATCAGCCTTTGTCAGTATTTACAAGCTGTCAATGTAAATGTGCCATCAACTAGTGCAATCAACCTTTCCCTCGATAAAAGCAGAGTTATAGAGGTTGGTGTAAGTGATGATAATGAGGAATCTAATAATGCACTTGCTGAGGGGCATATGGAAAGCGTAGCTTCGGCCTGTATAATCTCTCCTTATTCAGAAAAGGTAGTAGAATATATAGCCGGGTTTGTAGCTTTAAAGCTGAGAAAATCTTTGAGATGTGAGAGGCCTGTTGTAATGCCTTAGTTCTCCAAAATATAGATGAGACTCATGCTTTAATAAGAGAAAAAAATATAGGCAATTTAACAGTGCCATCCAGATATGTAGTTGCCATATGCCTCATATGTGAGAAGAAATTCAGGGAGAGTGTTGTGATGTGATAATTAACTCATACGCAATTAGCTATCTACATCTTATGATCTTATGTTTACCACAACATCGCCAGTCTTGTCCTGTCAGATTTTTAGGATAGGACTGTCTTTTCAAGTCTGTAAAATCATATGTCATATAGTGACCCGGCCAGTAATCATCTAATTTTACTAATCAAGGCTGTAGCTGAGACATATCTGCAGGTGAGATACAAATAACGCAGCCAGGCAGTTCACCGCAAGACGTATATTCAATAAAGGTACCCAAAATAGGACTAAGATGAATAAACTAGTATTATTTAGTGGTATGTAAGTCTACGCAATATATAAAATGTGGTTTTAAGGACATGATGTCATGTATAATATGCAATAATATAATATGTAATATATGGTTAGCAGTAACACAAAAGTATAATTTCACACACCGTGATATCATTAAGTGCAAACAGTGTAAAAAATGAAAAGAAAGAGTGGGTATCTCAGTCACCCAGTGCTTGACATATCCCACAACAGTATGGGGGACGGGGGAGAGCGGTGGCTTCACCAGAGCCGTGTTTTTGTCGTCCAAGCACCGTCTTGGAATACGAAGACCAATCCAAGATTTGCTGTTTTTGAGCGCGGTCTTGATACGAAGACGGGATTAGAGAACAAGCATTAGAAAACGGGTGTTTCGGCGCCGCGTGTCTTTGTTGTGATGCCGTACAGATGCGGGGAAAACCATGCCCATCATCATGACCATCAGGACTACCAATCTATAGGCGCTTTCTGCGGGGGATTTTTGGTTGCAATCGGAAAATTTTCGGTTGCAAACGGTCACAATAACAACAACAAATGATTGCGGGTCGGGCCAATCATCTTCCCTGGATGGTTGAACAGGGATCGAAATTTGAGCAACCGAAAAAATTTCGGTTGCAATCAGGATCCCCGCAGAAAACGCCTTAAGGGTATCGAAGACAGGTCAGAAGCTGTCTTGGAGGAAATGATCCTGTGGAAACAACAGAAAAGAAAGGACATAAGAGGAGAATCTGTCTCGTGGCTGAGGTTAAGAAAGGCTCCTTGACATGAAAAACAACATAATGTGTAAAAGTAGTAATGACAAATGGTTGTAGAAGAAGTAACGGCATATAACAAATAGATGAAGAGATATGGTGTTATGACCAGAGGTGGGCATTCCGCAATTTTAGTCCGCAATTCCGCAATTCCGCAACTTGCGGAATGGTAATTCGGTTGCGGAATTGCGCAATTACAGATGCCTGAAAAAATTGCGGAATTGCGAATTGCGGACCGCCAAAATTTTAAAGCGTAATCGCAATTACTTGCGGAATGGGTAATTCGGTTGCGGAATTGTGCAATTACGGATGCCTGAAAAAAATGCGGAATTGCGGGTTGCGGACCGCCAAAATTTAAAAACGCAATCGCAATAAATGTGACGATCACCACCTTCAAAATGGCAAGTGCCCGCGTGAACATAAGTTCCCACCAAATATGGTGGAGACGACACTGCCAACTGCCAATGAGCCGTGTTTTTGTCGTCGAAGCACCGTCTTGGATTACGAAGACCACTCCAATAACACTTGCTGAAATGTGTGTTATACTGCTTTGTGATATTGTTTGGAATGTTTTGGACTGATTATTATTTCGGCCCCTACCAAGCTTGTTGTGCTTTTGTCGCAGAAACCAATCCGTTTTCAATTGCGAGAAAAAACGGTCAACGTACCAAGACCAAGCAAGCATCGTCCAAGCATCGCTAGCTAGTGTTGTAGCTTAGTGTTGTAGCTAGTGTAGCACAGTCACTCACTCAGTCAGTGCGTTCTGGGACGTGGGATTGAGAGCGTGTACGCTCACTACGCTGGCCGTGTGTGTGATTACTGATTTATCCTACATATACTGTTGTTGTGTTAGTGAAGTACTAAGATTGCACAAATTAGACAATAGACACTGGTTATCGGCAGTGGTTAGTGGTTAGTAACCACTAACCAGTGTCTATTGTGGTTAATAAACGAGTTTATTAACTTATATATAGGATAACAATAGGCTTAATAAACGGCGTTTGGTAAATAAACGGCTATTTTTGCTTCTGTCTAATTTGTAATTTCAGTAATTTCAAATTTGTCTTATATTTTGCAGATTGTGCTCATATAGTTAGCGTTTAGTAAACGCTAATTATATGAGCACAATCTGCAAAATATAAGACATATTTGAAATTACTGAAATTACAAATTAGACAGAAGCAAAAATTGCCGTTTATTTACTAAACGCCGTTTATTAAGTCTATTTTTGCTTCTGAAAATTAGCAAATTTAACCAGAATGGACAAGTTTTTGTCGTCATCTCCGTTACCTAGGAGTATGAGTATGAGTATACACTGGATACTGATAGTGTTAGAAGTGGGGATTGTGTCAGAAGTGACTTAATTGGAGGCTCAGGATGATCTCCACAGCACTCAGCCCCTCAGCCAGAGCACTGAGCGTGAGAGCAGGCAGGGCCAGGAAAAAGGTGGAGAGAAGCTTCCAGCTAACTTGAGTCACTTGGACAAGTAAGTTATTCCTTATCTACTGAGTATTTAGTAAATTTAATTTGGTCAATTTATAGTTTCACCCAACCAATGATTTTCTGATGCGCCTTAAGGCGCATCAGAATACATAAGGCGCATCAGAAAATCGTTGGTTGGGTGAAACTATAAATTATCCTTTAATTTACTAGTTAAAAGTTAAAACAGAAAAATTGTTATAAAGGCTGAATAAAAGACGATATATATCCAATATATATTTGATTATTTGTGAACACAGAGCACACAGAGAGCGGCCTGCGCGGCGATTTATTTAGTTAACGCTCATTTTTGCAAGGTACTACTGCATTTATCAGAAAACGAAATATATCAATGGAAAGCTAATACAATTCTGCTTCTATTGATATCTTCCATGTAATATGTTGTCCCACAAAGTTTTACATGACGATGCGTTTAAGTGAATTTTAAGTTCATGCATATTTCTTCAGTCTCATAATGGCCTTTATTACCTCCGCCAACGAAGTTGGAGGGGTTATGTTTTCACCCCGATCTGTCTGTCTGTCTGTCTGTTTGTTAGTGTACAGGATTTCTCGAATAGTTACGAATAGATTTTGACCAAACTCGGTATACCAAGTCTATTTGGTATAAGGAAGAACTGATTTAATTTTGGATGAAATCTATAGACAACTGTTGCCATGGCAACCAATTGATGAAATATTCGGCCGGAGGTATGCGCTCATACGGAGTGCATATATATATATATATATATATATATATATAAATATATATATATCATGCAACCAATTGATGAAATATTCGGGCGGAGGTATGCGCTCTACTGAGTGCCCCCCCCCCTAGTTTAATGTGTTTTACTGTGTTTTATGTGATAATCTTATAGAACAAACATTTCCGAAGATATCAGTATATCCTTTATACATGTATAGCATGATATACTGCGGGGTCATGCCTTGAGAACTTCCCCGGGTCATGGGTGAACGAAGAGGCCCTGGCGCTAAGATGGCGCCCAGTAGCGTTTAACATAGGGCCTATGAATGGCGTTAGCCTCTTTCATATAGATACCCTAGTCACCTAGTGACTACTAGCCAGTAGACTGTGAAGTGTAAAAGTAAAGAAAAACACTAAAAGAGACAAAGACTTAATTGTGAATGACAAGTAACAAGTATAGACAGAAACAATAGGAATACAGAAGTATTGAAAATAAACACTAATAAAAAGTCTTGAGACATGTTTTGTTTTAATTGTAGGTGTTTAAGAGTCTATAGACATTTTTTTTTTTAATTGTAGGTGTTTTGTTTTAATTGTAGGTGTCAAAATTAATATGCGGAATTGCGGAATTGCGGAATTGCGATTGCGAAAAGGCCTATCTGAAAAAAATTGCGGAATTGCGATTGCGGACTGGTGCAGGTCGGAATTGCGGAATTGCGATTGCGGAATTGGAAAAAAAATTGCGATGCCCACCTCTGGTTATGACTGATGAGAAGCCGCTGTTTGTTATGTGTATTGCTACACTTTTCCAATACTCGGGGAAAAATAAGGTTATTATGGACGAAACTACGCGGTCACTACCGCCGTTACCACTTACGTTTTCTATATTATTTTTTGCTCGGTATATTGTACATTATTAATGCACTTCCGCGTAACCTTCAAAACTTATATACATATTGTAGAAATAATAAAGTTGGTTAATACGCATACAGACACACACTCCCCTTTCAGAGGCCCCCCAACCCTTTAGGTTAGGTTAAGGTTTGGTTAGGTTTATAATCTCGCCGGGGGGTCGAGGGGAGCTGAACCCCCCCCCCGTTATGAGGTTAGGTTAGGTTCGGTTCGGGTAATAATCCTCCCAGCAGGCAGCAGGGCAAGGCAAGCTGACCACTCTGCAACTGGCGGATGGGCTGGCGAATGCGGGGCGGGGCGGATCACACTTGTTTTCGTACAATTATGTCACTTCTCTGGTTTCTGAGACACTGACTATTATTTCCTGGCAAAGATTAAGTGCTTTTTCTGATGGACGTACATTGTTATCAATGGAAACGCTGACCTTAGTATTTGGTGATGAAAAAAAAAGAAAAAACGTATTGGGTTTCCGGAAAATACAAATACATCCATCTGAAGAAAAAAAAACTAATTTTAGGCAAGGAAAAACTAGTCAGTGTCTTAGAAAATGACCGTTCAGTCCTCGTCCATTTTTACCATGAAAAATAAATAGAGTTTATTGGAGCATTTGCCCATAATCACTTAAAATATTTTGAGCTTTACGTTCTTATTCATGATCAAATATGTTGCAGTCTACTCTATAGTATTTATATCGCAAATTATTAGTTTTTGAAAAACCTTACTATCTGGTTAGTAGGAATTATATAGGTCAAATAAATTGGTTAGTTAACGTTGTCGGGAGTCCAGGTTAGGTTTAATTTCCTTTGGGTTATTAGTTTTATAATGATAGTGCTTTATGGAATCATACACGTTATCTTTAATACTCTCAGACTTATCTTTTTTAATGAAATATGCTAATATATCTTTACATCGTGTTTCTTGCAAGTGGCTCCTACTCAGCATATACCCCAAAAAATATTACCTTATTCACCATTATCCAAAAAAGTTTGCTAAATTTCCAGTTTGACACCGAATTCACTTTAGTGGACGAAACTATTTTCTTCTGATGAGTTTTAATGTGTTTTGAATCAATCTTCTAACCGTTTCTGTCGCAAATGACTTTTTTTAAAGTGATTTGCGACAAAAAATGATTGAAAAACAAAATTCAACAAAACCGAACCTATACCTAACCTAACATTTACCTAACATAACCTAACCCTTACCTAACATAACCTAACCTTTACCTAACATAACATAACCCTTACCTAACATAAGCTATACCTAACCTAACCTTTACCCCCCCCCCAAAAAAAAAAAGTGATTGCCACAGAAACGGTAGCAGATTAATTCAAAACACATCCAAACTCACCAGAAAAAAATAGTCACAGTTCCTTTCATAACGTGAATAATAGAGACAGGTGCATGCCTACAGTCACACACACACCATATTAGGCAGGATAGTAAGAATAATGACACTCATGGTCACCACATATATCAAGAGAGGTGAATTTGTGGTATTAAAATAACTCAAACGTTTTCGGCTACTTTTTCGGAGATGTGCGGGATGTTGTTTATCATATATAATATATCTAAAGAGACTGGACAGGCTGTATATTGTCACTCATCGTCACCACACATGACACAGAAGGTAATTATGTAGGCAACAGAAACACAGGCCCTATCCTGGCTATATTTTCAGTGCTTCTGTGAAGTCCTGACTACTGTCTACCCTTTCGGCGCCGTGTTGTCATTGTTTATCATAACCTTCATAATATACCTTCAGTATTCACCTCAAAGTGATAACACTTGCTGAAATGTGTGTTATACTACTTTGTGATACCTATTGTTTGCAATGCTTTGCGTTGATTATTCTATTATTTCGGCTCCTACCAAGCTTGTTGTGTTTTTGTCGCAGAAACCAATCGCGTCAAAAATCGGTCTTCGTATCCGAGACGGTGCTTGAACGACACAAACACGGCTCAGGGGGGCGTTTGAGAAGAAGAATTTGAGCGGTACGAACCGCTCAAATTCTCTTTCAAACGGCTGTGCGCGACTCAGGCGGGCTGCGGGCAGCTCAAGTGGCTATACCGAGCGCCCAACTCACAGAGGTCTTCTTCTTCTTCTTCTTCTTCTTGTGACCTTTTCTGCTTATTATCGCTTTGTAGGTCGTCTGTCAAGCTCGGGGTCGAACTTGACACATTTCTTCCTTCTTTGCCACTCTGTAGTCCTTTCTTTCTCTGCCACCTGTGGGGAGAGAAGGGGCACAACAGGGCAGTATATACACAGACATAAGTCCCTCCTATACGTCTTCTACATTCCCACGCAATCTTTTTTCCCAAACCAGCTTTAAAAACACCTTCTTCAGGAGGTTAAGTTTCCCTTTTAAAATCCTTTCCCTGAAGGTGCTCCACCCCATATCTCCTCGAATGGCCTCCACAGCTGTGCTGGTTGGGGCTCCTAAGCCCCATCTACCCATAATGTTCTGTGTCCTCTCTAGCAATTAGTAGTGTCTCCCTCCCGATAATAGGTTATCTCAGACCCATACAAGCAATATGGCACTGCCATTCCTTTCCAAAGACTCCTACCTACTTCATATTTGTTAATTGTCCTACTTCCCTCGTTAATGAGCATGCCTGTCATCCTCCTAGCCTTTCCCTCATTAGTTTTCCTTTATCTTTCTCCTCCAACTCTTTCCTTATACTTACTTCCAGTCCTAAGTATGTATACCTATCAACCACCTCTAGAATGTTGTTCCCTAGAACCCATTGACCTTCCTCTCTGCTGTTGAACTCCACCACCTTACTCTTCCTGACACTGAACCTAATGTTCCATTCCCTTCCATAAATGTTGACTATTCCCAGCAACTCCTCCATGTCTTCCTTCCTCTCTGTCATGAGAACTACATCGTCTGCATAGGCTAAACATCCTAGTTTTTTATTCCCCACTCTGACTCCCTTCTCTGACTTTCTGATCCTCTCTATCAGTTCCTCCATGTAGATGTTGAAGAGTGTTAGAGAGATAAAGGTAGGGCGCTCTGCGAGGTGTGACGTCATGACAACAACAATGGCCGCCCAAACAGAGACAAATTTGAGCCAATGAGGAGTTTTCAAAGCTAAGCCGCCAGATGTCTCTCGCGCATCTCACTTCCTCTGCCCTTTGAGCGTGAATGATCTATCATTTACCGTAAATTCCCTGTACTTTTTCGGGACATATCAGAATTACCCTTCAATACAACAACTGAAACAGTTCTTAATAAAAAATGTAGTTTATTATTTTATTTGTGAGCACTTGGTGAAAATATTGGCAAAACAATTGAATACTTGAAAACTCAATCTTTAAAAATCGTCTTTTCATGAAAATACGCAAGTTGAAGCAGAATGAGGCTTCAGGAAATATCTACTTGTATGTAAGCATTCACTGCCCAGCTAACCATCTACGTAGGCTGTAGAGCGGCGAACGGCGGCCGCCGGTGGCAAATTTACCTCCGTCAGCCCTCCGAAGGCCCGCTGGTGTATTTTCAGACGGGATAATTTACTATGTTGAAAATTAATGAACAGAATTTCAAGAATTGAATATTTCTATGTGTAAACATTTTGAAACAAGTTATATGATTATCTTACTGTAGTATTACATCAGTAGTGACAAGCAGCGACAACTTGACGTCAATCCTCCGGAGGCCAGCTAGTATACGTATTTGTAAGTGGGAAATATTCATTTCATATTATATAATTAACACAGTAATATAAAATGTATCTCAATATGGGGTACCATCACTATCATTAGGCCTGTTCAAGCTTTTAAAAAAAATTTTATAAAAGTTTTTATAATATTTTTTATAGAAATTATCATATTTCAGTTTATTTCAAATATTCCAGCTTAACAGGAACACCGAGAGATAAAAAAAAAATGAGATACGTACATGGAAGGATTTACATGAAAAAGGTTATCAGTTAGTTTATGTGTGTAGCTAGTATCATATAAAAATAACATTTGATAATTATCCGAGCAAAGATTACGGGATAACACAAGGTCATATTTTCCCTTATTTCAATCATTTCCAACATATTATCAACACATATCAATACTCAACGATACACCTAATAAGGAATATGTAATGAATGGAGAATTAACATGGATAATATCATGATTTAGAATAGAATATTATTTGAAATCATTACGCAGCTATCAATGCACTAAACTGCCAGACGTACGATAGCCATTACAAAGGGTTAAAAACACACAACAGCCTAAATTATCACCCTTTAAAACCAGTCGAGAACATAATGAGAACTTAGTTTAAACATGTTTTCGCTCCTTCTTATGTCGAAATAGACTGAATAATATAAATGATTGCAGTAACGACACGTTTTTTTAGGAATTCCTCGGCAGAGTTGTGTCAGTGACTCAGTGAAATCATTACTTGGAAAACCAAAAGGGGTGGATGTTGTTTATGTTTTTTCGCCGCAATCATATCTTTCTACATGGCTGTACAGTGTTCCACGTACACCAGCATGAAAACCCCAATACGAAAATGTTTTTTTACTAATGAAATAAACAATGCCCGTAGCAATTATGATCCCCTTTTTTCATCGTTTTAAACGGGATAACGACATAGGAATTTTTTAATGGTTATACTTTCTAAGTATATTGCAGATATCGTAATTTTTTTTATAAGTGTTGACAGCCCATTAGTCTATTAATCGGCTAATGGGTTTTGCAACACCCCTTAAAACATTACTATATCTACAATATACTTAGAAAGTATAAACCATAAATATTCCTCAATCATTTAAAATATAACAGCGGCAAATGGTCATATGCCCTACGGCGGGCCGCTGGGAGCGGCCCGCCGGTGAGCCTCGGGAGCAAATCCCCCGCCCTACGTCGTACCACTTCCGTCGGGCCGCCGGTATGACATACGAGGGGCCTCCGGAGGCCCTCCGTCTTTGTTTTTGCTGGGTGAGTACCTAATTTGGGTGTATATGTCTTTCTTACGACGAACATTTAACCAAGACAGAGTGTGGCGTTCAGCATCTCCACAGAAACCATCCCGCTGGCAGGATCTGCTATCACCCACTTTCCTGTTGACACCACACGGGGAGGGACTCAGCTCATTGCCCGCCGCTCCCTTACCTCACGGCCCATATCTCTGATACTCCTAACTTCTCAATACCAGAGGTTGTCATCCTATAACTATCATCATCCGCTTATCTCATCACACTCTCTATCCTCTACTGGAATATTCGTGGCATCCGCTCCCACATACCGTTTCCCCCATAAAGGAGAGTCTCCTTATTTCACCTGCTCTGTGAAATTCCCCCAATTTGTGTATAGTCCCCCTGCTTTGACTGTGACTTTGTGTTGTTGGGGCGGATCGGAGTGGCGCGTGTTATTTTACGTAAACAGACGTGCAGTCACTATTGTACTGTGGGTAGTAGTATTTGCGTAATAAAGCCGTGCACAGCAGTAATGTCCCCTTGCAGTCCCCGTCTCCCCCATAGCCCTGAGTAGTTAGTGTGTGGACGAAGTTTTGAGAGGGGTGGGTTGCCCCCCCCCCCTCCTTCGTTACAATAGGATAAACCAGAGGACATAGGGTATTCAGAGAGAAAGGTTGGTTGATTGATTCAGAGGGAAGGACATTGAGGTTGTTGTTGTTGTTGTTTGTTGTTGTTGTTGTTGTTGAAGGGCAGTGATGTCGAAGTCGACGATATTCGCCCTGGTGTACAGCCGTGAAGTAATCACAGTCTCGAGAGTTGATTAGTTTTTCCTCAGGAAGGCACAGGTGAGGCGGATGACGGCGGGGCGTTGTGATGGGTGGACGGCGGCGGCGGCCAGCAGGGTGGGCAGGTCAAAGGTGGTGACGTTCAGGGCGATGATTGACCACGTAGAAGTTGTCGGTGGGAGTGGAAGCGAGGACACTGCAGCAGGAAGTGCTCAATGGACTCGGGACGTTCCTGCCCAGGGGCAGTACGGGTCGGGCGTGAGTTTGCAACGATGCAGGTGTGCTCTGAGTGTTGTGTGCCCGTCCTCAGGCGGGTGAGGGCGATGTCCCAAGACGCGGGACGTTTGTCTTATCCTGGGTGCGGGGAGGGGGTCTGTGCGGTTTGACCCATGGAGGTGGCACAAAGGGGCCCGTCGCCGAGCGACCTATCCCAGGCAGAGCGGCATTTTTTGGAATTAGACGCTTGGCAGTGGAGAGCGGCAGCGGGAGGGGGTGATGTTTACCTCGGAGAGTGCCATCTTGGGGCAGCATCAGCAACCTCGTTGCCCCGGATGTTGCAGTGGGAAGGCACCCACTGCAGGGTGATCTTCCAGCCCACTGACGTGAGGTAGAGGAGTAGCCGTTGAAGGGTGTGTGCGAGGACAGTGGAGGATGCCGGGCGACGGGAGAGGAGAGATGGAGGGAGGAGAGAGAGTCCGTGTAGATCACAGCCCTGGTACATGTGTAGGTGGTGTTGAGGTAAGCCAGGGCCTGGCGGATGGCGGAAAAGCTCCGCCGTCAGGACGTCAGCCTCAGGAGGCAGCCTCCATGTCTTACAGAGGTTAGAACGGGGATCGTAGATGGCAGCGCCAGTAGAAGGAAGGGTGGGGAGTGGGAGCCGTCAGTGTAGACCTTGAGGTGATGGTGGTAAGAGAGAGGTCCAGTTCTCTGAAGAGTGTTGCTCCCCAACGATGCCAGCTGAGTGTTTGGGAGGAAGGTCAGGGATATGCAGGGAAACCCATATGAGAAATTTCCCGTGCCAGGGTGGGACTGGGGAGTGTGGGCTGGTGAGTTGTAGAGGGGGGGGAGGCAGGTGCAGTACTGAATGGGCCAGCAGTGCAGGATTATTAGAGGCTGACGTGCTCCGGGGAAAGCCAGACTGGGATGTGATGATCTACACCAGAGGTGGCATAGAGTGCGGCGAGGGGGTGGGTTGGTGGCAGGGACATGATGTGGTGGTATTGTTGGCACAGGACCGTTTCTCCTGTGAAACCTGCAGGGGGGGATGCCGCTCTCCGCGTGAAGGGCGATGACGGGGGAGGATCTCATTGCCCCCATGGATATCCTCAGGGTTTGCATTTTGCAGAATGTCTAGCTTTCTGATGGTAGAAGGCGCTGCGAGCCATAGATGCTGCTGCCGTATGATAACTTAGACCTGATTGCCGCCTGGTAGAAACATTAATAGGAGGTCACGACTGGCACCCCACGGACACCACCCCACCCTCTTCAATAATGTCGAGGCGCCTGTTACAAGTAGCACGGAGGTGTTCAATGTGTGGAGACCAGGTTGGGCCGAGGCCCATCTAACCGCATCCCAAAGGGAATGTGTTGTCCTGGAGTAGGAAACTGGGGAGCCCTAATGCTGACTGTTGGTGGGGAGTGGACAGACTTGAGTGTGAAGCACATGAGGGTGCTCTTAGATGCATTGACAGAAGACCCCAAGCCTTTACCCAGTTATCCCAATGCAGAGGCTGCTTCCTGTAGGTGTGTTTGTGCCTGGATCTGAGTGCTGGCCCGGCTGATGATGGTAATGTCATCAGTATAAATAAGGAGGGGGAGTGGGGAGGGATGTGAAGGTCGGGGAGCAGACGTTGAAGAGGACAGGGGCTAAGGATGGATCCCTGCGCACTCCTCTCCGTATAGCTTGTGACGGAGAGGGGGAGGCAAACCCACGCAACGCGGAAAGTTCTCCCAGACAAAAAAATCTGCAACCAGGCGAGGTTGGGCCCCGTGAGTGCATGGTAGCTAATTTCGTAGGATGCCGTCATGGGGGCAGAATCGAATGCCCCTTCCAAGTCTATGAAGAGCGAGGTCATGACCTCCCTTCCCCCGGGAGGTGTCGGGAGATGTGATATTCTAGTTGCGCCCAGGACATCTAGGGTGCTCCTGCGGTGCCTGATGCCACATTGCTCTTCTTGTAGGAGATGACCATCCTCTAGCCCCAGGAAAGACGAGTGGCCACCAACCGCTCCAGAGTTTTCCGACGCAGGAGGGGGGCTATAGGGCGGTATGGGGGATGGAAGTGTGGGGTCCTTACCAGGCTTGGGTATAGGGAGCAGAGTGGAGGATTTCCAGCAAGTGGGGTATATGCCCTGAAGCCAACTGGTGTTGAAAAGGGATAGTGTTACGGCCTTCAAGGGAGGTACTAGATGAAGCAGGAATTCATATGGAATGTTATCCTGGCCTGCAGTTTTCCCAGGCTTCAAGGTGGAAAAAGCCTGATCAAGCTCCTCAGTTGTGAAAGGTCTGACGAGGTCGGGGATACCTGGGGAGGCAATGGCATCAAGGATTTCAGCACGGATGGTAGGGGATGAAGGTACAGAGGGGCAGAGACCCAAACTTGGGCCATGGTAGAAAGAAGCGAGCAAAGCAGCTTTCTGTGGGTCGTCCTGGAGGGGGTTGACCCCATCCTTGAGGGGCAGTGGGAGGCGGCGTTTGGTGCCCTCCATCAAGTGGAAAAAATCCCACGTACGCTTGGTGGTGGAAGATGGAGAGAGGGAAGCGGAGTGGGTGCCCCATGCCTTCCTCTGGGCAAAGAGGATGGTCCTGGCACATATGGCATCAAGCCGGTGGTATTCAGCCCCAAGCTGCAATGTAGGCCTACGACGCCACTGGTTCCACGCCCTCCTACGGGCCTTAACTGCCTGGGGCGCATTCCTCGCTCCACCAGGACTGCCCGGACGGCGAGGGGCGCGGCGTGTGGAGCGACGGAAGGCAGCCGTTCCAGCGTCTTCCAGGAAAGTGGAGAAGGAGAAAGCAGCTTCATCCAGGGGAAGAGAGGAGATATTCGGCGGGTCTTGAAGTGGGCCCCCTCGAAGAGATGCCAGCCGGAAGGCGTGAAAATCCAACGAGGCAAGCATCCCCGGGGGGAGGCCTGGCAGTGACGGCAGGGAAGGAGGCAAGGGGGGAAGGTGGTCACTCCCCATGTAAAGGGGCCCGTGGTGGACGGTCACAGCCTGAAGGCTGGTTCCCCAAGAAATAGATCCAGGACAGTGCCGGCTCCAGTGTGAGGATGGTAACGGGTGGGCAGACCCGGGGGTAATGAAGGGACAGGCGAGGGAGTCAAGGATGACTTGGAATAATGCCCTTCCGGAGGTGCTGGTGAGGTGGAGAGGGAGGTCCCCGGTTCCCAACATCTGTGGTGGGCATTGAAGTCACCCCATGGGCACAACAGGTGGAGGAAGTAGTGAAAAGTAGTACTCAAGTTCTTGGGTAGGTGGCCCCCTCAGCGATGTAGCAGACTGCCACGGAGGGCCAGCCCTGCTCTGTGGCAATGCTGGGCCGCGACCACTTCTAGACGTCCCCTCCGCTGCCAGTTTTGGGAAAGGCAAGGGAATGAGGTTTTGAGTGTCGTGGGGGTGCCAGGAGGACCCCCCCCCCCCCCGCGCCCCTTGGGGTCTGTCCCTTTCTGAAAATGGTATATCCGGGCAGGTTGAAGAGAGGTGGGGGAGAGCCACGTCTCACACAGCCCTACCACTGAAGGGAATGTGTCTCCCAGGTAGGTCTTAAGCTCGTGTGTCTTTCTTGGGAGGGATCTGGCATTCCATTGGAGGAAGGAGAGGGGCATTACTGGAGTAATACGAGAGAACGGAGGAGAGGAGCTGGCCAAAGACGGGCTAGTATGGCAGGGATTGACTCACCCTGTTGGTGGAGGTTGAAGGGTTTTCCCTGAGGAGGGTAAATAGTTGAGACAAGACATTATGTCTCGGTTGCGTGGATGGGACGGAAAGTGGAGGGGGCTGGAAATGAGGGTGGTTTTGGGGGTGGTTTTAGGGAGGCGTTGCGTCCGAGAGGCATGGGGTAGAGGAGGCAGGGGGCATTTTCCCGAGAGAGGGAGGACGGCGGGTGGTGAATGTCCACATCAATCGTGGAGTGGATGAGGTCAGCATGTGGGGCTGGAAGAGGCAGAGCCTCTGTCCGATGTCACGGGCGCAGCCGGCTTGCTGGGCGCTTTTTCGAGGGGGCTTGGGCCTCTGGGGACGGGGGGCGATGGAAAAGGAGGGGAGAAAATCGTCGTGGAGGTCCGGGTCTTCATCCTCGGGTTGGTGTTGCAGTACACTGTACCGTTTTCCGTGGTGATGGAGGAGTAGGAAATACCGGTGGACCGCCCTGGATGGGGGTGCAGCTGTAGGGGATGGATCCTAGGAGGGGGTGACGAGGGAGGTGGCCCGAATTTTGGGAATGGGAGGAGTTTGCAGCTGCCTGTTAATCTCAGAAAGGGATGTTCCTTTTCTGGACCAGCAAACTGTAAAGCTGCTGAGCCTCGCTGTTATAGGGGGAGTGGGGTGACCTGGGGCCATAGTGCCCGCCACACTGAAAACAATGGAATGGCTTGTCGCAGTCAGTAGGTCCCCTATTTGCGGATGGGGGGCCCTGCAGGGAACAGCGTACATAGGAGCGGCAGGTGTTTATTTTGGGGACCTACACGTTTGACATACAGGGCAACGAAGGAATGGGGAGCATAAAAGGCTGTGTCCAGTACACCCATATGGCCGATGGCGACCCTTTTGGGGGTAGGTCACCCGTTTACCTTGAGGCGGACCCACTTTCCCGTGGTGGAGCGGGGCAGGTGTCGTGAGGGGATCCAAGAGACCTCCTCGATGGGAGTGCCGTTCAGGGCCTTCAGGAGAGAGCGGACCTCCTCAAGGCCCATCTCGGCATGCAGTGGCCCTACTTTGCCATACTGTGCCCCGGGGCACCCTCCCGCTCGGGACAGTGACAAGTTACCCTCCACTCTCCTAGGGTGAAGGTGTTTATCTAGTAGATGGGCACCTTGAGGATAGCACTCTCCCCACAGTGCCACCACCAAGGCTGACCCATTTCCAAGGGAGCGGGTTTCCCCCTCAATGATGTATTTTCCTACTCAGAGGCGTTGAGGGGTGGACACCCTGCCCGGTGTGAAAAAATCTGGCTCCATTTCTGGCCCTAATCAGAAAAATACCTTGACTTGGGGTCCTGGGGTTTGCGTTTGTTGGTCCAGGAGCTGTGGGAGTTGTTTTTCCCGGTGTTGATCCAGGGGCCCTTCTGGTGATGAAACCTGGGGCTTTCCGGTGTTTTATCTTGGGGGTCCCGCTTCACTTCTGTGCGGGGGGCTTTACGTGCTTCCCGGGGCGGGGAGAGTAAGGCCTCTAGTAGGCCTCTCTTGCTGGTGAGGGGAGGGTGTTTCGCCGCATCAGTGTCCATGTCGGTCGGGGCCGGCATGGGGACGGGCACCAATGGAATGCTAGGGCACGTGCACACTACAACACCACAGTGTGCCGGTAAGCAGTTAAATACCGTGACGGCGGGAACAGGGGAACAAGTGACGAAACACAGGCAGCAGTGTAGAGCGGCCCTAGGGCCTCAAAACAACACCTAAATAGCGCAACAGTTTGTTGACGGCCTACTCTGTTGAGCTTGAGCTTGAACCTCTCGGACATTGAGGTGGATCGAGGGGGCGGCGGAGCTCTCGCATGTAAACAAACGCTTGCAACTGTCTTCCATCCCGTACTGTTCTCGAGTTGCCAAGCACTTAAAATTACTTCTTGGTTAAATGTTCGTCGCAAGACAGACATATACACCCAAAATAGGTACTCAGTGAATGCTTACATACAGGTAGATATTTCCTGAAGCCGCATTCTGCTTGAACTTGCGTTTATTCATGAAAAGACGATTTAAAAATATTGAGTTTTCAAGTATTCAATTGTTTTGCCAATATTTTCACCAAGTGCTCACAAATAAAATGATAAACTACATTTTTTATTAGGAACTGTTTCAGTTGTTGTATTGAAGGATAATTCTGATATGTCCCGAAAAAGCACAGGGAATTTACGGTAAATGATAGATCATTCACGCTCAAAGGGCAGTGGATATGACAGAAACAGGCTTGAGCGTGAGTTTATTAGAAAACTCCCCATTTATGCTATTACTGCCGATTACAGTCGAAAGACTACAGTGTTATCCCGCAACATGCATTAATAATAACTGCTAAGTACTGTTTTGGAGCCTACTTATAATTAATAATGAAATACAGTAAATAGGAGTGGTAATTTACGATGTTATAGTGGACCAATGAACAGTTGAGGGAGATAAATTTATTCAATTTCACAATACATCCCCTTATATAAGCATTAGGTATTTCCTAGTATTTTTTTGGTATATGTGCAGTTTAAACCAATACAAGATCGGTATTTTTAGATATCCTGAACGTTCCATTCTCATCATAAGGAATATTTCTAACCCCTACAATAGCTGGCAGGGTATATGTGCAGTTTATACCAATGCACGATCGCTGGTTAAGTATCCTGCACGTTTCGTTCTCATCGCTAAGGAGTATTTATAACCCATACAAAAAACAACACAAGTTGTCTGGGGGGGTGAAACCCCCCCTAGTGAGGTTAGGTTGCGTAATCAATGCCCAGGTTAGGTTAGTTAACTAGTGGGGGGTTCTGGGGGAGAGCAGCTCTCCCAGTTATGGCAATAGAGTATTGGTTGAAACTGCATGCATATTTACCGCCGGGAGGAATAAAAAATAAAAAATAACAAGGGGAGTCTGGGGTGGGCGAAACCCCCTCAGTGAGCTAAGGTTATGTAATCAATGCCCAGGTTAGCTAGGTTAGTTTAGGTCTGGGGGGTGTAGCCCCGCCAGTTATTTCAGAAGAGTATTGGTCAATAGGGAGTATTGGTTGCAAATGCATATATACCATTTCTTTTGCTATGATTTCAATTATTTATACCTTTTCATTATACATGAATACCTTATACCCCTTAATCTTAAATAACCCCTTCTTCACCCACCAGTTAGGGTAGGTTAGGTTATTAGGTAAGAATGGAACTTTATTGGTTATATTTTTACCAGTTAGGATGCATATACAGGGCCAGGGTTGCGGAGGTGGTATTTCAGCTCCAGATGTGTAATATGTGGCAGCAATGATATGTCTGCTAATACGATTGATAATTTAATAGACACCTACTAAACAATCCAAAATTCATTAGTTAGAAAAGCTAGGTTATCTTAGCAATTTACTTATGTTAGGTAAATTGAATTAGTTAAGTTGAAAACAATAATGTTTGACTAAACAAAAATAAAAACAATGAGTTCTTCTGTTTCAGAATGTCCTGTCGCTGTAAAAATATAAGAACTAAGATACTAGAAAATAAGGAGGAGCTACAAGAGCCGTCGAAGGCCTACACTTGGTAGTTACCTGTCACTAACACTATCTACATTCCACCTTCATCCATCCATGAACTATCCAGCTCCCCTTTAAACATCCCTAATGACTCCCACTAACTACCTGTACTGAGACCATTTCCACTCATTCACCCCTATTTTGTGACAGTTGTTTTTCCCTATTTCCTTCTAAATCTACTTTTCCAGCTTGAATCCGTTACTTCTGTTCTACCCTGGTTAAAAGGGGTAAGAACTTTCCACCATCCATTATTAAATCTCTTTTCCACTTAAAAACGTCTATCAGATCGCCCCTTACCTTCGTCGCTCGAGGAGTGTAATTTAATACCTTCAATCTCTCTCATTTTCACAAAGTTACGCATCCCTTGTATCATTTTGGTCCATCCTTCTCTGCACTTCTCTAACAACACTATATCCATCCTGCATATGGAGACCAAAACTGAACTGCATAGTCTAGAGTTCTTTGAACTAGATCTAGACAGTGATACTCCTGACCAGAGCCAGAAACTTAATTGCAGATCTAGAGAATACCTTCTAATGCAATCCCCGGAAGCCTGTACTGTTGTGTCAGGAATTGAAATGCGCTGTCATACTCTATTCTCAGTCAATGAAAAGTTTCAAAGACAAGGTTAGAGAACAATTACAACATTTCCGTTACAGGAAATTACCTTCTGAGATGCGGTAACCCTCTTGAAGTTACTTCGGGCAGACCATAGGATTTTGAAATGGCACCTAACCGATTATAGGCTTAGATTATTTAACTGGCAGGCCCTTAGCTATAAGTTTGTACATAACTCTATGTAGGCGAGGAAAACTAACAATCGCATGTATATACCATTTTTCTTATCAAGTAAATGGGACTAATCTACATTATACAACATGAAACATGTTAAAGTCATATTAACACTGTAAAGTTTTTCATATTTTTCTGGCCTATTGTTCGTCCGAAGTTCCAGTTCTTGATCTTGATATATAGTACACAATTAAGTTAATAAGCTTTTACCAGTGTTTCTGCATTCAGAGATTACATACCACGGTGGTATGGCGATATCCAACAATGAAATACACTCATTCTTCATTTTCATTTATCCAAGATTAGTGG
This sequence comes from Chionoecetes opilio, assembly GCA_016584305.1. Lineage (NCBI taxonomy): Eukaryota > Metazoa > Arthropoda > Malacostraca > Decapoda > Majidae > Chionoecetes > Chionoecetes opilio. The sequence continues at coordinate 51,519 of JACEEZ010003867.1, forward strand.
AACTGTTACAAAAATTTCCGCGTCGGCGAGGTTCCACGTCGGCGACAGTTCTCGGTTGGGTTTTCGGCGAGGGAAATTCTATTGGCGACAGTTTCATAAACCTGTTCACATCCCACACCCTACCGCCAATAACACTATATTCGCCACTGCACATATGTCGCCAGGCGCCATATATTTTCGAATTTTAGCATCACTACAGATACATAATTGTATTGCCACTAAAGAGGCATGCACAGCAGTATATATTATGTACCTTTTCTTCAGTGGCACATACAAGTCTATAGTGATGCTAAAATTAGTAATATTTAGCGCCTGGCGACAAAAGTGCAGTGGCTATTATAGGTTATTGACGGTAGTTGTTGACGGTGCCCGAGATTTTTAGCATTTCAAACCCTTTCTCAGCGACAATTACCATTAAACAATAATCAAATAGTCGGCAGTAGGCTACAGCGACGCCCTTTCACTTACTACTGTGGTGGGCAGATAGAGGGCAAATAGGGAAATAGTGAGGTCAAAAGCCCCCAGTCTGAGCTGTGGCGTCGTCCCTTTCCATGGTACGGCGAGGTTTTGTTTTCATACCCCTGTAATGCCCGTTATTCGAAGAGATAGGATGGGAATTCCCATCATACAATTCCCGGGTTTTGTCCGTAAGAAGGAAAAAAAAGGTTTCATAATCATATGTTTTCTGGGGCAAGTGGTCACCTAGACCCAGCATATGGAGGAATAGGGTATTCCTATCATATTAAGGTCAATTCAATCTTTTCGTTTCTCGTGAAAACATACTTCTTGTCTTTCTATCTCTCACTTCTATCTTCCTCCCTTCCCTCACTCCCTCCCCCCATACACTCCGGATACGAGTAAAATTCGTGGGACACTTATTTCGCGATCATCGATAACTAGGAGATTCAAACTTTTCATCCTCCCCTCACCCTCCTATCAGATCAAGGAACACCCTTAGATTCTTAATGTCCTTCAAATAGACACAATAGTGCCAGATCACGTTCATAAATGGATGGGTTAGTCGTGGTATTCGCTAAATTGAGAGTCGACCAAATTTCTATTCAGACTCCCATACCTCGTCGCTCTGAAAAACGCGTTCGTGGGCTTGAACGAAAGGAAATAACACGTCTCCCTGGATATTCGTGTAAAAATATTAAATTCTTCTATATAAAGTTAAAGAACTGTATAATAGGCAGCCATTTCATATGTATACTTGTTTCATTAGTTAATTAGTCATTCATGGTCTGATAATCCCTTCAGGAGAGGCCAAGTTCATAGAATCCGAACATTCCCTTTTTCCCGCTACTAAGCCCAACCTTGCCTTAGTCACCCCGAGGGAGCCAGTCGTCTCTCCACTTCACTATAGGCTTCGACGGGAGTCTCTCATCCATCCCTCTCCAGACTCAGACGGACGTCTTAGTCTGACGAAAAAACCCGTCACATGTTTTTTTTAAGTGAAACGCAAACAACATTCTTACTCTTATATTCCCCCCCTTATATTTTCCATGTATAACTATAAGTATTCAGCGGTATGTTACATACGTAAATGATAATTTATTAATAGGATTCAGTGAGGGAGGTTATGCTCATAAGAGCTTTCCTGTATCAGATGGGGAGAGCTTTCCTGTATCAGATGGGGAGAGCTTTCCTGTATCGAATGGGGAGAGCTTTCCTGTATCAGAGTGTAGAGTTTTCCTGTATCAGAGTGTAGAGTTTTCCTGTATCAGATTTGGAGAGCTTTCCTGTGTCAGGGTGGAGAGCTTTCTTGTGTCAGATTGGAGAGCTTTCCTGTATCAGATTGGAGAGCTTTCCTGTGTCAGGGTGGAGAGCTTTCTTGTGTCAGATTGGAGAGCTTTCCTGTGTCAGAGTGTAGAGTTTTCCTGTGTTGGATTAGAGCTTATATGTGTGTCTGAAATCTCAAACAAGAGAAATAATACTTCATGATGAATAATAGGATGAGTTTCAAATATAGTTCTTGTGTTATTTAGTAAAACCTCAGGTGATTATTCTGTGTTAGGACAATAATTCCCCACACTTCCAAAAAGAGTCAGCCTTACTCGGTATAATTCTAAATATCAACCACGACTACTAAATAAATCATATATATCTATTCAAACGTGCTCAGGAAGTAAAACCATAGAACTACTTGCCTGAGCTGGTGGCAGCATTTCCCCTTACTCCTTAACTCCTACCCTTTCCTCCTTAACCTTAACTCCTACCCCTTTCCCTTAAGTTCATTCCCATTTCAGTACTCTCCGCAGCGAGAAGTGTTCGTACTATAATTAAATAGTGAAGTCATAAGACAAATTTCAATTCTCAATTCAGTTTGTAATCAATGTAAAATCCTAACAAAATTAATATCATTCAATAACAAAGGTGCAGTAACAACCTATATAAAAACCCTGGCATCACACCACTGCGAGGCGTTTGATAGAGGGGTACAAAAACCTGAACGGCGCTTGCCGCTCAAATTATTATTCTCAAACGCAGCCCAGACAACACAGACCGCGCGGCTCACGGCGTCTCCACCCATACTACCTCCATGGGTTAAACGCACATGTGGGTGGACGTTTTTATGTGGTTCGCCGCATCCTATATCCTTCTACATGGCTGTTCAGTGCTCTACGTGCACCATGTAAACCCAATAACGAAAACGTTTCTGTTATTGTTCGAGCGAGGGAGGGCGAAGCCCGACCGAGCGAGAACACTATTAGACAGTCATGATAAGTACTGTGTGCGTGTGTTCAGAATAGTACCTGTATAGTGAGGGAGCACCAAAAGTGGGTCCATTTCTAGACCCTTTGAGATACAGCAAACGTACGCATATCGTTGGAAAGCTGATGCAAAAGTAATAGGGGGTTATGTTATAAAACTTTTGGAAATTCGCCACTTTTGTTTCCAAAAGTGCCAAAAAACCGAAATTTCTGCACCAAAAGTGGGTCCGTTTCAACACCCTGTGTCCGATTGGGGACCACTATACTTAATTGGAAAGATATTTTAATTTGCCAACTTTTTTAAGTTAAAACACTCCCCCAAAATCGCCACCGTTATCCAACAAACGGGCAAATACTGGATGCGACCACAAAATGTTTGGCAGAAAAGAATACAAATTTTATGCTTCCCGGTATCTGATCTTAGTCCAATATACCTCATTGGAAAGATCTTTTAATTTGTCAAATTTGTTCATTTCATAAGTTATCCAAAAATCTGCACGGTTTTTCAGTAAAAAGCAAAAAACTGCGTTCAAAAACATATTTGGCCTTTTCATTTTTTACTTATCTGGTAGCACTGATCCATTAAGCCGGCTAACCAAAACAATAACAAAAATTTGAATTTGAAATATTTTTGCTTTGCAAAAGGAAACAAAGGTTGAAATTGACAAATAGTCTTCTAAATCTATTTAAAACCTTAACTGAGTGTTCTGGATTCATTAATTGACAGTAAGCTGTTGGTTAAACCTTCTGTCTTCAAGAGACATCTGCCAGATAATGAAGAACAACGCCCTCCAAATTCCACTCTGTGATTTCATAGGTAAGTTTTTGACCCAGAACTTAAAAACGCTTGGATTTTAACTAAAGCTAGACCAAAATCATTGCCACATTCGTGATCCTGATTGTATGGAGTGAAACTGGCCTAACAAATGGTGCAAGAGGAACTGTGAGGTACTTACTGTACAAGAGTGGTGAGAAACCACCGGGACTGCCAGTTGCAGTCATTGTGCATTTCCCGAAATACAGAAGTCCTTCCTTCTTGAAGGAGGAGGAAGAACCACAATGTGTGCCAATCACACCAATTACAAAGACATGGATTGAAAACAAAGTAACCTGCTCAAGGACAATGCTGCCCCTGGTTCCAGCTTATGCTATCACAATACACAATAGTGAAGGTGCTACCTTGGACAAGGTCATTGTGAACCTTGGTTCTGTTGAATATGCCAATGGGCTCAATCACACTGCCATTAGCAAGTGCAAGACTTTCAAAAACCTTGCATTTTGGCCATTCCCTAATGGCCACAGATTTTTCAGCATCTTTAGAAGAGATGCCTTCAAGTTCAGGCGTGAGCAAGACAAACTTGAGCATGCAAGTGACGCAGAGCTCCAAGGTCTATGAGTTACGTTTTTACAATTGGTCAACAGTGTAAAATTTGAATTAAGCAAAAAGGGTAAATATACACTTCGAAATTTAGGCAAATATTATATTTTAGATGGTAAAAGTTCAATAAAAAAAGGTTAAAGGTAAAGGTAAAGTGTGTAACCCGCCATGCCTTTTATTGCAATGTCATGCTTTTATTTTGAAATTTTAAGCCATTCATAAGACTCTCTTTGAGTCTTATGTTTGGTGGCATGAGGGTCCAAAGCCCCTTGATAATAATGCACACTTTGGAGAGTAAGTTAGATAGAAAGTGTGCACTATTATCTGGCAAGTGTGGCATCTGGCACACTGTACCTTTTTAGCGGGTTAGTAAGATTTTCATTTTATCTTTTATTTAGTACATTATGCGCTCCCTCACTCGAACACGTTCCACACCTGAGTGTGGACGCCTATTACTTAATTGTGAAATAAACAATGTCCGTAGCAATAGAGGCGTTTTGGTTAAGGAAATAGATACTACATACCGCCAGAATTTTAATTTCCTAATTTTTTTTTGTGGACCTCGGAGATTGTTCATATACGAGTGGTTGTTCATAAAGTTCTTATGTACATATTCTTATGATTCATTTAAATTTGGTTTCGTGCCTTTTAAAATGAGGTAACAACATATTTTGTGAGTTTTGTTGATGTGGCCATATACGTAAAGGGAATGAATATGCATATGTATATCGGTTTACACATGTGTACGTATATTTCTTGATCTATACTTTTATTTGAATACTCCCAGGGGGTCACCAGCAGAGGTAAAAAAAACAACAAATCAAGATTTTCGTAATTTCCAAGTTATTTGGGTGTATCATCAAAAATACTGTTTACATAGAAAAAACAAAAATCACTGCCCAACTATATGAGGCTTGAAGATTTCAAATCTATCGTTACCTAAAGTTAGTCCATGGGCCAGACCAGATATCGGTACCACCCAAGGTGGCAAAACTATACTTGTGCCATTTTGTTTGTTGAATCAATAGAAGTAAAATAATGTATGATAGCCTTTCCATGTTGGTAGCTTTACGGTAAAATTTTTGTGAAAAACCCACTTCCATAGGAAGTTTTTTTTTTTTTCATATTTTCCGTTTTTTATTCATGAAACGGTGCATCGTAGGCATAAAGGGTATATAGACTAAGGATTTTGTAAATTAAAATTTTGCCAAGGTTTTGTCTCCATGCATTTTTGCTATATATGTCATAGTTTTTGCTCAAATGAAGCCGGAAGTTGAAGGCATGTTTTCATCAAAATTGAAAGAATTGCGTTTCCCAGACATATTTCGTTCAATAACTCTAAAACAAGTAATTTCTCGATAAAATGCCATAGAGATAAGATTGTAGGGTGATAATTCATCTTGAAATGGTACCTTATTATTCTTCAAATGTTATATATTTGACGTCTAAGAGGCTAAAAACAAAAAACTGTATATTCACGAAATCCATAACTTGATATAAAATTTTCGTCTTAAAACCTTATATATTACCAGAGTATTTACGTTTAAAGAACTGGAAAAAAAGGTTTTCCTAAACCATGTTCTTGTCCGTTGCAGATGGAGGAGCCTGAATGATGGCGGACACTGAGCACCCTTGTACTGGTCTGACTCCAAAGCGCCCGCAGCTAGAAATGCATCATCATTGTTCCGATGACAATGAAAACCTAATTTCACCACAATCAGTCGACTCCTGGAAAACTCTCCTCCGGGCAGCTCAAATACGGCGTCATGAGCCCATATTGGAGTTGGCTGAAGACACTCCCGAAGGAGAGATCCCTGCTCTCAATTACCACAGAAAATGTCGCAGCATCTTCACGATGAAGAAAGCAGTAGATGGCATCCTTGCTCAAAAAGAGAAGACTACCAATGGCTGTCCTGAAGATAGCAGCCCTGCAAGGGCTGGTTGTGCAATCCCTAGCACCTCAAGAACATATGAAGCAGAGTGCATATTTTGCCAGAAAACAAACAAGTACACCAAACGACAGAAGACTCGAGAAGTGTTGGTGAAGTGCAGAGAACTGAGAGCTGATGCTAAGATCAGGAATGCCGCCACAAAGAAGCTGGACGGCAGAATACTTGGCATTGTAAGCAGAGATAGTGTGGCCGCTGAAGCACACTACCACAGGTCCTGCTATAGATTCTACACACGGGGCGAAACTTCACAGCAGAAGGGTGCTTCTGCTGATGACAAGGAAGATAAAGATATTGTTACACTTTGTGTGTCTGGCTGGGGGTGTATGTGTCTGGTTGAGGGGGGTCGGGGTGTACGCGAATGAGGCGTGTGTACTATGTAGTGTCTGTATGTTTGTGTGTATGGAGCGGGGAAGCGAGGAGTGGGCTGTAGTGAGTGTCTGTATGAGCGAGAGGCCCTCGTGTGAGGGTAGCTTGCTGTACCAAACAAAGGGATCGGGTGACGTCATTCACCAGGAGGATTCTAATTGGGTCCGGCATGCTCTCCTGGAACGTCATTAGTTGGGTGAGGAGGCGCGGCAGAGACAGGAAGAGGGGACAGGGGGTGAGGGTTGTGAGAGGAACGTGCTGGCTGGCACACAAAGAGACAGAACGGGGACCCAAAAACCTTAAGACCCTTTTTTTGGTGTTATAAAAAAGGGAACCCACAGGCGAAAACTGTTTCTCTTAAAAGGAAATGGCCAAACGGCTCAACCTATTGAGGTGGAAGCCCCGGGCTCCCCCATGTGGTTGCATAAAATTTTTTTTTTATGGGAATTAAAAATTATGATTGGTGGATTTTTTTTAATTTTTAAAAAAGAATGAAAACCAAGAAGGGCTCTTCCGGCCCGGCCTTCGGCGCAGAGCGCAGTTGATGACCCGTGGGTGGATATCAACACCAAACTTACCAAAGGGAGCAGACCTTTTAAATTTAGTAGGGACGAGAATTGAGGAAATCCATATCCTTTACCTTGGTGCTCCCCAAACCGGGGACTATTTTTAGGAAGGTAGGGAGGCGGAAACTGGGGGACTAAAATATGGGGGGGGGGTGGAGCCCAGGGCTTTTTTTTCGCCACTGAGGGGGCAGGTTAAAAGGGTTTTATTACTGATTTCCTTGGGGGATTTGGTGGTGTTTATATATTTCTTAATTAAATAGGGGTTTTTTGGGGAAGGAAGCCTAAAAACCCTTCTCCTCTCTCTCCTTTCTCCTCCCCCTCTTTTTTTCCTCCCCCTCCCTCAAAGCTGTTTTTCCCCCCTCTTCCCCCCCCCCCCCGTCCTTTTTTCGTCTCTGCTTTTTCCCCTTCCTTCACAAAAAAAAAAAAAAAAAAAAAACCACCACCCCCCCAAAAGGGGGCCCCCCAAACCCCCCCAAAAAAAACAAAAACAACCCCACCCTTTTTCCCTTTTTCTATTTTTATGGGATATTTTTTTAAATTTTTTTTCATTCTTCTTTTTTTGGTTTTTCCTCTCTCTCTCTCTCCTCTCTCTCTCTTCTCTTCTCTCTCTCTCTCTCTCTCTCTCTTCTTTTCCCTCTCTCTCTCTCCCCTCCCTCTCCCTCTCTTCTTCTCTCTCTCTCTCTCTCTCTCTCCCTTCTCCCCTTTTCTCTCTCTTCTTCTCTTTTCCCCTCTCTCTCCTCTCTTTTCCTTTCTCTCTCTCTCTCTCTCTCTCTCCCCTCTCTCTCCTCCTTTTCTCTCTCTCTCTCTCTCTCTCTCTCTCTCCTCTCTCTCTCCTTTTCTCTCTCTCTTTTTCCCCTTCTCTCTCTCCCCTCTCTCCCCTTCTCGTTTAATAAATTTACTGTATGGGTATAGGGGACTCAACAATATTTTCTAAACTTTACTTTTTTGCGTTTTAAAACTGCAAAATATTGCGTGAATTTTTGAAAAATTGGGGGACTAAAAAAAGATCACTTTACTCCTACAAAAAAGATTAAAGTGGTCAACAATTAAAGACATATATTTATGAAAAAATGTTTCGCTGTTTAAAGGCTGTCAGGGGTTGTATCCGAGTGATCTTTTTTCCTTTGTCGGGAAAATACAGCCGACCAAGGCAGCTAAAAGCCCTTTTATGTCCCAAAGGGCCAGAACGGGGCTGGTGCCGCCCCATCCGTCAATTAGGCCTTAACTGGAAAAAATTTCCCTTCTGCTCATTAATTATAAGCCCTAACTTTTAAGTCTTGATTACAAATTTTAAATTTTTAATTGACCTTAAGTGAACTATATTTGTTTCCCCATACCCAAATAGCAGTTGATATGTTTTATTTATTTACAGATTTTTTGAAGTGTTTTTTAGTTCTTAATTTTTAATGTTATTTAATTTTCCCTTTTAATTTTTCTTTTTGACTTTTTTTTTAGTTTTTTTTTTTTTTTGCGGACTTTCAGAAGTTTCTTTTTTTTTTATATTTTGCATAGAACTCTGTGATGTAAGTTTGATAGATAACCAGTTTCAGGGAAAAAAGATATTTATTTTTTAAATTTATTTATTTATTTACTCCCCCCTCACTCCTTCTCTCATTTTCTCCTTTCATCTTGGGTCGATAACACTTCTGCAACCGGCACAATAAACCTGAAACATAGACTGTTTTTTACTATTCAGTTAAAACCCTTGCCATAAAAGGAAATGGGAGACAGACAGCTTATGAGTGTTTGTTCAACATGACAATGTCATGTTCATATTTTTCATAAAAATTTTTCAGATATTTGCCACCTTTATAGATAAACAGGTAATATACAAGGAAATGCAAAAAAATTAAAAAGTATGTTTTTGATGTGTCCCTTTTATAAAAGTTTTAAAAAGGACAAGTACAATTAAAACATAAGCAAAAATCCAACTATACACTAAAAAAAAAAAATATATTTAAACCTCAATTTTAATGCACAAAGGGCCAGGAAATAGATTGGTCGATAATTGCAACCAAAGTAGCCAGTAATACGATTAACTTCTTTTCAACAAATAAATTTACATAACTTTTTTCAAAATTTTTTTATTTCCTATTGCGAAACACTCAAAAACCCAAAACCTAATCCTACTTAATGCCCCAAAAACCCGAACTATTACGTATATACCTGACGCTTTGTAGTATTTTTTTCAAATTTTAGTGTATATACTAAAACCCTCGCTTTTACGGGGCCTTTAGATAACAAATATCGGCTTTACACTTTTTCTCCATCCGGTATATGCGTGCTTTTACGAATAAGTTCAGTATATGCGTTTTTACGGTTCTGATTGTTTTTTAATTGCCCCGTATTCGTGTAGTATTTTTTTGGGGTTTGGGTGCATGTATGTAAACTACAAACTTTCGTCAGATGTAAAGGACAAAGTTCCGATACACGGAAAATTTGGGAATAGGAACTTTCCCTCATATAACAAACCCCAATTTGTTATATGCAAAAAAAGTTCGGATCACCCGGATAATTATAAAAATCGCATCCTTCCCCCCAAATTTGTCCCCAAAGGGGGGTTTACTGTAATCACATACACCATTAATTATATTCAACATAAAAAAGTACCCCCAAAAAAATAGCCATTAATTTTTCTTTTTCATAAAAATATAAATTTAAAACCCAAAAATGTAAAAAATACACCCTATTATATATATTAATATATAATTATATATATATATTAAAATAATATATATATATATATATATAAAATATATTATATATATATATATATATATTATAATAGAATATGTAAATCTTAAGAACAAGGGCTCCACCCCCCAGCTTCTTCTTTTTATGCCCAAAAAGCTTGGGGCATGGTGGAAACCGGGGTTTTTGGTGGGGGGGCCAACACCTAAGGGAAATATGCCCTCAAAAAAAAAATCCTAAACTAGGGAAATTCCCTGTTCATAGACTTTTTCGGGGCCAATTTCCCTTATATGTGTGCTCCCCCCCCCAAAAACTCCGGTTTCCACCATGTCCCCAAGCTTGTTTTCTAAAGAAAAGAAGAAAAAGGAGGGGACCTTTATTCTAAAGATGACAAACTCTACGACCCCAACCTAGCACCCCCCCTCGAGCCATCGGGCTGTGCACTAACCTAAACCCAACCCAACCGACCTGACCCCCCTAACCTAACCCTATGGTTTGGTTTTTTTTCATGAACCTGAAATTTTAAAATTTGGCCATGTAGGGAAAGTAAAGGTCGGCACTCATTAAAAACAAACAGGTGTTTAAGGGCAGTAAATATAAAACATAGAGCCAAAATTTTGGGGGCATTACCGTGGAGCCCTTTTTCTTAATTTTTCCCTCAAAGCAAAACTAGTCATTTCCCCAAAAACCCATCACACCCTACTTACACATTAATATTGTTCATGTCCTCCACAGTAATGTCATGCATACTTTAAAATTTTCTTGAAATTTTGTGGTGGAATTCGGATGATTGTGAAGGTTATGGGCCCCTCGTCCCCGGCGGCGAGAGTTCCAACATTTTCACGTTCCAACAAATGTGAAGACTCTAAAAACCAAAAATTTGGGGCATAAGAATCAGCGAAAACGTTTCCGGTCTGCTTTTGATGCATAATTTGGTAAAATTGAAAAAACAACGTTTCTGTTAATGTTAAAAGACTCGAGAAAAATTATTTTTCCCCAACGACGTTTTTCCTTCACCATGTCATCCATTTTAGCTCATTTGTGTGGTCCGAAAGTTAAGCCCGTGCTACTAAATGTACAAATCAGGGTAAATTTTGGGCCTATTTCAGCGAAAATTTGCAAAAAAATACTACGTCCCCAGCTAGGGCCCTTCGTCAGCCGATAAACATGATCATTCTTTCACCGTTTTAAAGTTGTCCTGTCGTGTCATTAAACCTTTTATATTTTTTCGTGGTCTTAAGGTAATGCATGCTTCTAATGTACATCATTGGGGTTCTTTTGTCCTGTTATCTGTAATTACAGTATTTCTACGACGATACTCACGGCTCAGAAATTTTTGCCCCCCCCGCCCCAAATTTTTTGTTTTCTCCCGACGTCACGGAAGAAGCCGTAAGAAACCGTGGGAAGGAGCCCTGGCCTCGCTTCTTTTGGGGTTCTTACGGCTTGACCCCGGGGGCCAATCCGTAAGAAGCCCTTCTTAAAGTCCCGCCATAACAGAAAACGAAAACTGCAAGAAGCCCGGCTTCTTACGGCTTTTTCACCAAAATTTGCCTAATGTAGCCCCCTGTGTCACCTTAAAAGGGGGATTTAAAGATGTTTTGATGAGTGACTGGCGAGGGAGAGGGACGGGAGGCCTTGCCGCGGGGGGTCCCCCTATCACAAATTCACTATTTCAACCCACACACACACCTTCTCCCCCAAAAAACTAGCAACAAGGTCCTTACTTATACATTTCTATCTGATACATTTTAAAATCCTTAAAACGCAAGCATTCCGAAAAAAACGAGAATTTGTTTGAAATGACGGGGAAAAGAAGGGGGGGGAAAAGGCGTCGGGCATGCCATTCTTGCCCAAAAATATGTCTCGCTGACTTGTGTTTTGGTCGAGAAGTTTTTAAAAACTGTTTGCATTGGGGGGTTGGCTGATACGTGCCTTGATGCCCGTCATTACTCGCCAAGCAGTAAACCCCCTTCCCGACGCGTTAACGACCAAAAAGGGGGCTTTGTAGTTTGCGTCTTTAGGAAAAAAAAGGGTTGGGAAGAGGGCCCGTTTGCTGGCCCCAACTACCTTTTTTTGCTGGGTTCCTCCCCCAAAGGGGGCCCCGGGAGAGAGGAAGGCGGAGGCGGGAAAGGGTTTTAGGGGCGACGCGCCTGTGGCGTGGGCCTGATTTTCGTCAGCCCTTCGTCGGGTACGTATTTGCCTCGCGTGGTAAGCCCATTGAAAGTGTGCCTCGCTTGGTGTACCCTTTTGGTTTTAAAAAACGGAAAGCGAAAACTGAGTGTTTTTTCCCTTGGCTGCCCCCTTAGGAGGTTGGGGTTTATTGTGTGATCTTTGTGAGTAAAGTAGAGATTTGCCCCAGTGAGTGTTCATTCATTCCCTTATCCCCCCTTGTATAGTGACAAAGGGTACTTTTACCGCCCCCGCCCAGGTAAGTCAAACCGGGACTCTTATAAGTGGGGAAAAGAAAAAGGGGGGAAACGCCCCCCGGGCCCCCGGGTGGGGGGAAAAGTAAGAAAGGTAAGTTTTTGTGGTTTTTGAGGTTATGAGGGCGGTGCACAATACTGGCCCACAGAATGGATTACTGTCGGGTTTTTGAAACCCGGGGGTGTTTGAAGTGCGATAATTAGTGGTTTAAAAGGGGGCCCGGGAAAAGGGCGGTGTGCCACGCGGTTAAAATGGCGGTTTAGGGGGGAAAAGAAAAAAAAAAGGGGTTTGGGGCGAGGTAAAGGGCCTTATAAACGTCACTAAGGAATGGCCCCCGGGGGCGCGTTTCTTTTTTTGGAGAGACATGAGGAGAAAAATGAGGAGAGACAAGGAAAAAAGTACGGGGGGAAAAATGAGAGACACTGGGGAAAAGGAGAGAAATAATGGTTAACACAAAAAAAAATTTTAAGGGGAAATGAAAAAGGGAATTGGAACAGGGTATTGTAAAAAGGAGAGAAAAAGGGAAAACAGCATTTTTTGAAAAAAAAAAACGAAGAGGGGCCTTAAATCACGAGGTAAAAGGCTTAACGCGAGGCGGACTTGACGAAGGGTAGGGGGGCGTCGTCAGCAGGGAAAAGACGCAGAGCCCGCCCCAACTCCCCAAAACCGCCCCCCACAGAAAGGTGTAGGCGTGGGGAAATTTTTGGGCCCGGGGGTCAGCAGGGAGCGACGAAAGCTGCCTAACTCCCAAAAGGGGCCCCCACAAAAAAGGGTGTGGGCGTTTGGGAATTTTGGGAACGGCCCCCGTCACAGGGGGGCGCAAAAAGCTGCCTAACCCCCCAAACCGGGCCCCCAAAGGGGGAGGGGGGCCCTGGGGAAATTAAGCGGCCCCCGTCAGCAGGGGGGGAAAAGTGAAAGGTGCCCTTAAATCCCCTGTGAGGGAGCAGCGGAGGCTTTTCGGCCAAGCGGTGCTCACTGCCATGCCCTTTTTCAGGAGGGGACGAAAAAGGGGGCAAACGAGGGCCTGGCGGGTCCCCCCCCGCTGCGCTGGGAAAAGGGCCCCTAAAAGGCGCGCCGGCCGCATTCCCCCAGCTCTTCGCCCTTTTCCCCCCTCTCCTTCTTCAGGGGGGAAAGGGGGGCCCCCGCGGGGTCTGACCCCTCCGGCAGGGACGGACCGGGGCCCAAAAGGGGAAGGGGGGCCTGCGGCCCCCGGCTTTTAAGACCCGCCCGGGGGGGTGAACGTGGGAAGGGCCGTACCCCCGGTTTGGGCCGACAAATAGGCAGGTTTCGGACCAAACCCCACGGTTGAAGGGCCCAAGGGCCCGGGCGCCTCGGCCCGAAGAAGGGGGCCCAAGGGGTGGGCCGCGAGGGAAGCAGGGGCAGCCCCGCAGGGATCTCGAAGGGGCCTGGAGGGCCAGGATGAAGGGGCCCCCTACCCGCCATGCTAAAGCCGGCAGGAGGGGTGGGGGAGCGCAGGGGGTGCCCCCCCCCCCCCCCCCCCCCCCCCCCCGAAGCTGGGGCAGGGGGGCAAATAAAGGCCCGTTTCGATGGAGGGAAGACAAACCCACGGCCCTTTTACCCCGGGAGTGCCCGCCGCAAACGCGTGGCTGCTAGTTCCCGGGCCCTCGCACCCCCACCGGGTTTTTTTCAGTGGAGGGGGATGGTCCGGGCGGGAGGGTCGTGGGGCCTTTACATCGCGAGACTGGACAGTGGAAAAGGGGAGAGCTGCGGGGCCCCGTGGGGTGTGGGCTCCCCGGGCTGTGGCCACCCTGAGCGAGCCAAAGGGGGGGAGGAAGTCCCTTTTGGGGTTTTGGGGGGGCCTGCGGTTTAGGGGTTTCGCGATCTGTTCCTGTGGTGGGTCCCCCCCCCGGGAGAAGAGGAAAGGGCCCGCCTGGGGGCCCCCCCCAACGCTGCAGGAGCGGTTGGCGGGTGGTGGGGGAGGGACTTGTAATTTACAAGCTAGTGGGGGTGTTGTGTGAGGTAGAAGTGGCGAGGGGTGACGCACGCTGGTGCCGAGTTTGCCTGAGGAAGTGGGTGCAGGTGGGGGTGGAATGTGTTGGCCGCAGGTTGGGCCTGCGGTCGGGGGGAAGCTCCGGGCTAATAGAGTGTGGCTCTTGGCCGCGGGATACCTCAGAAGGAGGCCCCCAGTGTAGAGAGGGGTGGGGGTTTGTGTGGCGCCTTGGAGAACCACGGCCAATGGAGAGTGCCCATCACCGGCGGGCCGACGTAGGCCGTAGAGCGGCGAACGGCGGCCGCCGGCGGCAAATTTACCTCCGTCAGCCCTCCGAGGCCCGCTGGTGTATTTTCAGACGGGATAATTTACTATGTTGAAAATTAATGTACAGAATTTCAAGAATTAATATTTCTATGTGTAAACATTTTGAAACAACAGTTATATGATTATCTTGCTGTAGTATACATCAGTAGTGACAAGCAGTGGCAACTTGACGTCAATCCTCCCGAGGCCCGCTGGGCGCTGGTACGTATTTGTAGTGGGAAATATTCATTTCATATTATATATATTAACTCAGTAATATACATAGTATCTCAATATCGGTACCATCACTATTATAGGCCTGTTCAAGCTATTAAAAGTTGTTATAAAAGTTTTTATAATAGTTTATAGAAATTATCATATTTCAGTTTATTTCAAATATTTCCAGCTTTATCAGAACAACCCAGAGATACATAGAAATAAAGATGAGATACGTACATAGGAAGGAGTTTACATGGAAAAAGTTATCAGTTAGTCTGTGTGTGTAGCTAGTATCATATAAAAATAACACTTGATTAACCGCGGCGAAGATTATTACGGAATAACACAGGGTTCATATTTTCCCTTATTTCAATAACTTCCAACATATTATCAACACATATTAATACTCAACGGCACACCTAATAAGGAATATGTAGATGATGGAGTTAACTATGAATAATATCATGATTTAGAATAGAATATTATTTGAAATCTTCTCCCAGCTATCAATGTACTAAACTGCCAGACGTACGATAGCCATTACAAAGGGTTTAAAACCCACAAAAGGCCTAAATTGTCACCTTAACCAGTCGATAACATAATGAGAACTTGTTATAACATGTTTTCGCTCCATCATTATATCGAAATAGACTGAAATATATAAATATTGCAGTACGACACGTTTTTTAGGAATTCCTTGACGGGCCGCCTGTGTCTGAGTGAAAATAATCAGTTACTTGGAAAACGCACGAGTGGGTGGATGTTGTTATGTTTGTTCGTCGCAACCTATATCCTTCTACATGGCTGTTCACGCCGTTCAGTGTTCCACGTACACCAGCATGTAAACTCATAACGAAAATGTTTTTGTACTTATGAAATAAACAATGTCCGTAGCAATTATGATCCTAGCAATCTCCTTTTCATCGTATTACTGGATAACGACACAGGAATATTTCTGGTTAAATTTTCTAAGCATATTGCCATTATATAGTAATGTTTTTATAAGTGTTGAACAGCCCATTAGTCTATTAATGGCTAATGGGTTGTGCAACACCCCTTAAAACATTACTATATCTGCAATATACTTAGAAAGTATAACCATAAATATTCCTCAATCAGTTAATATAACAGCGGCAAATGGTCATATGTCCTACGGCGGCCGCTGGGGCGGCACGCCGGTGAGCCTCTGAGCAAATTCCCAGCGGCCCTACGTCGTACACTTCCGTCGGGCCGCCGATAAGACATACGGAGGGCCTCCGGAGGCCCTCCGTCTTTGTGTTTGCTGGGTGACTCTTGGCCGTGGTCGCTAGTGGGTAAGCCAGGGATGAGATTTTCCCTGGGAGCTTGTAGACGCACTGAGGAAGGGTGCAGGGGCGTCACCTGCTTGTTGTTATTGGTGAGGGGGAGACTATGTAATTGTTGATGTTTTATGTCAAGAGGGAATTTGATTATTGTATGTTTAGTATGTGCGAGCTGCCATTTAATTTGAGGAGTTGTGTTAGTTTAATTTTCCATATTTTGTGTGTCTTCTTTATGTACTCTTAAATACAGGTAATTTAGGATTTAAGTAGCAGGAGGTCACTGCTCAGTAGGAGGGTGGGAAAATTTACAAAAATTTTGTGTGTCTGGGGGTGTATGTGTCGGGTTTTGAGTGGGCGTGTGACGCGAATGGGGCGGTGTAGTGTCTGTTGTTTGTGTGTAATGGAGCGGGAAGCGAGGAGGGGGGCTGTATGAGTGTTGTATGGCGAGGGGCCCCGCGTGTGGGGGTACTTGCTGTCCCAAAAAAAGGGGAGGGTGACGTATTCACCGGGAGGATTCTAATTTGGGTCCGGCATGCTTCCTGGAACTCTTTGGGTTGGGTGAGGAGGCGCGGCAAGACGGGAAAGAGGGGACAGGGGGTGAGGGTGGAGAGGAGCGTGCTGGCTGGCACCAAAGAGACAGAACAAGCGGGGCCCGGGAGAGGGGAAGGCGTGAGCAGGGAGGGTTAGGCGAGGGCCTGGGCGTCCCCTGAGCTTCGTCACCCTTCGTCAGGTACAGGCCTGCGGGGTAAGTCAGTGACGTATGCCTCGCTGTGTTAGCCTTTGTTTAAACAGACAAGTGAAAGAGTGTTGTTCCTTCGGGCCCCCTTTCAGGATTTTTGTGTTATTGTGTACTTTGTGTAAAAATAGAGATTTGACCATGAGTGTTCATTCATTCCCTATCCCCCTTTGTATAATGACAAGTGGTCATTCCCTTTTACTCCCCCAGGTAAGTCTACCGGACTCTTGAAATAGGGAAGTAAAGGGGGTTCGGACCGCGCCTTGTGGGGGTAAAGTAAGAAGGTAAGTCTTGTGGTGTGAGGTTTTATGAGGCGGTGCACAATACTGGTCATCAGAAGTGGAATACGTCAGGTTTGTAACAATATATATGAGGCGGTTTGTTAGTCATCATACAGTGAGCTCTTTCTTTACATCAAAATGGAGGTTAACGCGAGAAATTAAAATTAATGGGAAGAGATGAAATAACCATAAGTATCAAAAGCTAACGAGGAATTTTCCTCCACCCTCAGTCCTGAAAACCTGGTTAGGCTTATATTTAAACCGTAGTAATTTGACACGTACGAAAAAGAGGGGAGAAAGGGGATTCTAGGTTGGATAAATTTTAGAAGCAGTCGACGTTCATGAGTTAAGTCGCCCGTGGGGGGATGATATTTTCACCTTGGGAAAGGTATGTTATGAAATGTTTTTTTAAATAGAGATTAGCATGAATTTCTTTTATTCCTTTTTGTTGACCAGAAATAAAATGTATTCTTTGGGTCCCAAGGGAGGATGCTGTTGCGGACCAGGGGCCAGCGCTCACAAATTTTGCAGAGGGGGCAACTACAAAATATACAGCCAGCCTTGAGGACAAGGGGAAAGAAGGAAAAAGAAGAAATAATTTCGAGGGAAAAATTTTGGGAAGGGGGTAGACTAGTTACATTATTAGGTAACGATTGAGCATTACTTTCTATCGTTTAAAAAGGGGGGAAAGTGCGACTGAAGTTTCCGAGATAGTAAACTATATTAGGATGCGACTTGAGCATTACGCAGCGTAAACGTTTTTAAAATGGTAACAGTGCCTGAAAATTACCAGAGAAGTAAACTATTTAGGGTGACGACTTGAGCATTACGTGTGCGTTCGTTATGTGTGACAGGCAACCAAATTCCCCAAAAATAGTAAACTATATTTTGGATAACGACTTGAGCATTACGCGTGCGTATCGTTAGGGGGAAAAAACTTATTTAGATAACTTGTGAATGTATGATTAATACCAATTACAAGCAAAAAGGATAATAATTTATGTTTCTTAAAAACAAATTTATTATTTAATCCAAACAGTACTTCCCTTTTTCTCATATTTTTTTAAATTTTTTTTCTTTTAAAAATTTTTGTTCCCACACATGGGGGGTGGGGGCACAAGAAAACCCGGGACTGAGATACACCCCAAGGGGGGCACTACATAAGGTGACAACGGTTTGTAGATGGTTTTTTGAGCGCTACAGGAGTTTTTTTGGGTACCCAAAGGTCCTGATGATGACTGATTTTCCCCTAAGACTTGTGGCTCCATGAGAGCTTTGGGGCCAGATTGTTTAAAAGTCACCTTTCCCCTTTCCCTTTCGGGGCCGCACGACGAGTTCTTGCGTACCGGGAACCAGGGTAAGTCGAATCCTTCCGCGGGTTTTCCCTTCGTGTATCCCCCTCAGGTTTAAAGGGTTGGGGATGTCGGAAGGAGTCTTATGCCGCGTCCTGGCGCTACGGACCTTCAAATGATCGAAACGAGTGGTTTGTTTCTGTACGCTCTTTTGTACAGCCAGCAGAGTTTTAGTAAATTTTCATCCAATTTTTAGCAGGTAAGCCCATCCTTGCTTTTTTTACTTTTTAGCTGGTATTAACAAGTAATCCTTCGTTCGAAACCAGAGAAATGACGTAATTGTACGAAAACAAGTGCCCAGCCACACATTCGCCACCCACCCCCCAGCCGCAAAAGGGCCGCTTTCCCAGACCCTTTGAGAGGATTATTCCCTAAACCTCCAAAATTTTCAGGGAGTTTTGTATACGTTGTTTCGTACCCAGGTGTTTTTAATGTTTCAGTAAAGAAACATTTAGATTTGTACCGTACACTGATTTTGATTTTTTCCGTACATACCTGGTGAAGTTTCATAATTAGTTGTAAAGTTTGCCCCCTAATTCAAAAGCATAGCAGTCTTAGGAGAGCTTTTTGTCCAATTTATACAGCATATTATAATAATCTGGTAATGACTTTAGTAACCTTTTTTGATGTACGACTCTACTGGTATACGAAACAACTGAGTACGAACTGACTCACCTTCCTCCAAATGGAGGGACTGGCCCCCTCGAGCTCCCGGACAGATTTTTAACCTTAAAGTAATCGTCCAGACCCATTTTTTTTTTGCATAATTATGTTGAATGTTCATTCAAATACCTAATCACAAAAAATTATTCATTTTCACGCCTTATTTTCCCTAAAACATGACTTTTGTAAAACGCGGGGGAAAAACAACAGCCACATTCCAGCCGTGGCGCGAAACTTGCTGGCGACGTCACAGAGTGAGCCTCCCAGCCCCGCCCGACACAGACACACGGAGACTCTGAGAAAAATGTGTACTTGGGGAATTTTGGGTGCTTCTGGTATATTTTTTGTGCGACACGGCACATACTTGCATCCAGGCCCAGGCATCCCACTGATGTCATAAAATTTTTGAATAGTTTGGTTCAGGTTTGGGCCAGAAGGAGGTATTATATAATGTCTCCTGCTGGAGACTTTTATTATGCTCTGGAGACTATCTTCAGACATCGGCTGACGTCGTTTGTGACACATCATGGCAGTCAAACCCAATGTCCTTTGGTGATCTCCCGTTGCCATGCATCGTATCGCAATCGTGTTTGGAGGTATGGTGGAACAGGACATCCTGTTGGGGAAGAAAATACATACCGCTTTAGCAAACCACTCATGTACACTAATAATATGATCTCCACATCATGAAAGTAATGGGTTTTTTTTGCTTACCAGTGAAGTAAGATGCACAGTAGTTTCAATATGCAGAGCGTAAAATTTCAATAACAGCATTGCAAAATTAAAATTTTATTGATGGGAAAAAATTACCTCTCAAATCATTTTCGGCAGGAAGTTGATCTCTAATTTTCCTCAATGAGATCAGACATGGAAGCTTTTTGAGGCGGAATCGAAACAAATTCAGCATCACTCATTCTGTGAAGGGGTTCATCCGATCTGTAATGGTATTTGGTCAAATAAAATTTGTGTCCTTTAAAATGATTTGACAATCATTCTTGAAATCAGCATTTTATGTCAAAAATATATATATATAATATATATATATATATATATATATATATATATATATTATATTAAAATATATATAATATATAATATATTTTTACAGTATATATACCGTATTTGCCGGGGCATAAGACGCACCTTCGCAAAAAGATGCACCCCTAATTACAAAGAGGTTTTGAGAAAAAAATATATCGATTTTTTTGAGGAAAAATTTTTGTTTTCGTAAAATATTAAGTTATAAAAAAAAAAAAAGGGATTTGTAGGGGAAAGCAAATGATTATAAGCAGTACGGTACCTGAATACAATATTCACAGGCAATGAATGTGAATGGAAATTATAAATAGTTAAAATGTAAAGGGAATGACATGGTAACCCAAATCGGTCATAATATTTTGCAGATGCCCCCGGAAAAA